>JAWNZC010000179.1:690000-805000 GCA_035771165.1 Paragorgia papillata | reverse complement strand
TTGGTTGGTCGGTCGGTCGGTCGGTCGGTCGGTTGGTCGGTCAGTTGGTCGGTCGGTCAGTTGGTTGGTCGGTCAGTTGGTTGGTCGGTCAGTTGGTTGGTTGGTTGGCTGGCTGATTCGTTGGTTGGTTGGTTGGTTGGTTGGTTGGTTGGTTGGTTGGTTGGTTGGTTGGTTGGTTGGTTGGTTGGTTGGTTGGTTGGTTGGTTCGTTCGTTCGTTGGTTTGTTGGTTGTTGGTCGGTCGGTCGGTCGGTCGGTCGGTCGGTCGGTCGGTTGGTTGGTTGGTTGGTTGGTTGGTTGGGTAGTTAGTTGGCTATTTGGTTGGCTGGTTGGCTCGTATTGGTTGGTTTTGTTCCACTTTCATTTCTCATCTTCGTTCACTTTCTTAGGATTCTGAAGAGATAAATCGATTGGTGAACGAGTCGTCCGTGTTATCAAAGAAGGCAACGGAAATGTTAAACTATGCTCAACGTAACCTTTCCGCGGCTCGCAGTGAAGCAGACATGTACTTAAATGAAAGTGCCATTGTTTATAATAACTCTGTAGAAGCTCAACGGAAGGCTTATGAAGCCATGAACGTATCTGCTGAATTCAAGGTTTGTGACGATGTCGTCCAATCTAGTCCAATCCAGTCAAGTCCTGTCCTGTCCTGTCCCGCTGTTCGTCATTCGGTCCGTCCGTCGGTCTGTCCGACGGTCGTTCAGTCAGTCAGTCGGTCCGTCCGTCCGTCCGTCCGTCCATCCGTCCGTCCGTCCGTCCGTTAGTCAGTCGGTCAGTCAGTCGGTCAGTCGGACCGTCGGTCCGTCCGTCCGTCCGTCCGTCCGTCCGTCAGTCAGTCAGTCAGTCAGTCAGTCGATGTTATTGCTTCTTTGAACAAAACTAAATTTTCATTTGTTTATTTTTTTTCAGCGGAACTCCACCGCTGTGTTGGACAAGGTTGGAGACGCCATTACTGAAGCGACCAATGGTATCAACAACATGGCGCTTGCGAAGAAGAATGCCGAAAACGCTACGAGGATTTCCGAGAGCGTCCTCGCCATGTCGATCCCAGTTGAACATCAAACCATACACACTATTTCATCGGAAATTTTGAAAATAGAGGTTAATGAGACGCTTGTCAATGCTACCTACGATGATGCAACCGCTGGTCTTAAGACTGCAGAAGAGGCACAGGAGTTGTCGGAAAAGGCAATGTAAGTTGGTACCGCGTTTATATCGCAGACCTATCTATAACTGGATTGCTGGTCCCGTCCAGAGAAATGACGGAAATATGGGTTCTCTTTTCACGGCAACTACCGCTGACCAAATATTGTTAATATATTTATTGACTGTGGGCTCTGCCACGCCCACAGTCCAATCAATACAGTTATAAATTAATTTATTGGAGAATTGTCAGCGGTTACTACTATGAGAGAAAGTGCCCGTAAACCGTCATGTTGGACCGGCTAATATATTACCTCCGCCAGGAGGTTATATTTTCACGTCTGTCTGTCTGTCTGTCTGTCTGTCTGTCTGTCTGTCTGTCTGTCTGTCTGTCTGTCTGTCTGTAGCCAATCTCACAAAATACTACACAGGATTGATCATAGACCAAAGACCAAGCCATTAAATTTAGGTTTAATTTGGTTAAAAATTGGGTAAAAATTTCATTAAAGTTTCTCCGTGTAGAAGAAATAATTATGCAAGCAATACGGTATAGTGACACTTAAACTGGGGTCTCAATAATCCGCTACAGGGGAGGAATGCAGTCTCTGAGTGCCTGTTTGTTTGGTTCTGTTTTCAGGAATATTTCCAAGCTCGCTCTCTCGCAACTTAAAGAAATTGAGGAGAAGATCCAAGAAGCGCAAGAACACAGTAAAGACGCGAAGAACTTACAAAACTCTACTGACAAGATGGTGCAAGAAATTGTCAAAATAACCAGCGAGGTAATAAATATAATGTCTTGATTTATTATAGACATGCCAATAAAGGCTTATTAACCGAGTTCGAGGTCTGTATGGGAAAGTATTTGCCTGAGGTTGCCATACAGACCGAGCGACGAAGGAGCGAGGTTTGTGCGAGAGAAACCGAGGGCAAATACTTTCCCGTACAGACCGAGAAAACGAGGTTAATAAGCCTTTTATTACATGGCTTTTGGTTTGTTTTCTTATCTGTTTTTAGTTCTACGTTTGTCTTGATCAGGTGTCGCTGTTCACTTTAGTTCTTACTTTTGAGCTTGTTCGTTTCGCTTCATGTTTACACCTGTTAGGCTTTTATTTTTCGCGTTTTTAAATAAGAAGTTTTTATAAAAAGAAACACTGATGTTTCAGGACGTATTATTGTTCAAAATTTTCCAGCGGATATATCTAATTCGTTTTTATTTTCATTCAAATCAACTCAGTAATTTTCCCGCCAAAACTTGCAGGTCATTAAAAAGGACGTAATGCCCTCTCACAGTGCCGAGAGGGCATTACGGCTTTTTCCGGAACTCTCAGCAACCAATCAGCGTGCGCCGTTTGGCGTAATGACCCGAAAACAAGCCCAGCCATATAATAAAACACTTTAACCTACTCCTGCTTGAGCCGGCCAAAACGGGTCCTTTTTTTTTTTTTTTTCTTGTAGATTGAAAGCGAATACTCTGACGCCTCTAAGGTTGGCGATGAAACTCTGGAGTTACTTAACGCGACTATTAAAGATATCGATAAAAGTTTAAAGTGTTTTAATGATTCGAAAGAGTTAGCGGTAAACGCAAGTAATATGGCAAATCTTGCGTACAGGCAGATCATGAATGCTTCAAAGGTAAGTGAACCACCCATAGCGTAACCCCCTTAGCGCCCATAGTCTTCTCTCGATTCTGACCAACAAGTGTGTTTACTGCCTAGCTTATACACTAACCTGACCCATTAATGTGTTTACTGTCTAGCTTATACACTAACCTGACTCACTAGCGAGTTTACTGCCTATAAAAGAACCTAACGCATTAGTTGGCTTACTGCGGTCACCAAACAGGATTTTATCACAGTAGTAAACTCCTATTGCATGCCAGTATTGGGTCAGCGTATAAGGTATAAGCAGGCAGTAAACACGCTAGTGGGTCAGGTTAGTGTATAAGGTAGGCAGTAAACACACTAGTTGGTCAGGTTAGCGTGTAAGCTAGACGGTAAACACGCTAGTGGGTCAGGTTAGTGTATAAGCTAGACAGTAAACACGCTAGTTTGTCAGGGTAGTGTATAAGCAGGCAGTAAACACGCTAGTGGGTCAGGTTAGTGTATAAGGTAGGCAGTTAACACGCTATAGTTTGTCAGGTTAGTGTATAAGGTAGGCAATAAACACGCTAGTTGGTCAGGTTAGCGTATAAGCTAGACAGTAAACACGCTAGTTGGTCAGGTTAGTGTATAAGGTACGCAGTAAACACGCTAGTGGTTAGGCGACCCTGAAAATCGCGAAAATATCGAGACTTACTGAATAATCAATTCATTCGAGTTTGGGGAAAGCTCTGACATGACTGGAAGCGTCTTTTTGAGTCACCTCGTGTACCACCACCATCCCAAGCCATACCTTTATTTTTCTTTTATGTATTAGATCCACAACGACACTCAGAATGAACTACACAGTGTTGAAGGATCTCTCAATAACTCGTATAACATTGCCGTCGAGTCTTATCGCAATATTATTGAAACAAACCAGAACGCAACTAAACTTTATGAAGAAGTTAAAGAAGCCGAAGGTGATATAATTAACTATGTTAATGAATCTTGTTTCTAATTTTGATTACATGCGCATTAGAGTCTAATTTTTAGTTAAATGTAGTGAATGCTCAGTTGCCAACGGTTTTACAGCAGCAGCAACAACAACATCTTTGTCAACAACATTTTTGTCAACAACAACGACGACGACAACAACCACAACAACAACAACAACAGCAACAATTACGACGACGACGAAAATGACAACAACAACAACAACAACAACAACAACCACGACGACAACAGCAGGAGTAGCAACAACAGCAACAACAACAGCAGGAACAGAAAAAAAACCCCAACAAAAACAACGCAACAACAACTACAATAGCAACACCAACAACCACGACAGTAACAGCAACTACTACAACAGCAACAGCAACAACAACAACAACTACAGCAACAACAACAGCAACAACAGCAACAACAACAACAACAGCAGCAGCAGCAAACGTAGCAAAAACAACAGCAACACTAGCAACAAAACCAACAACAACAACAGCAGCAGCAAGAACAACAGCAACGCCAGAAGCAAAAACAACAACAACAACAGCAGCAGCAACAACAACAACAACAACAACAACAACAAACAACAACAACAACAACAACAACAACAACAACAACAACAAAAGCAGCAGCAACAACAACAACACCAGCAAAAAAACAACAAAACAACAGCAGCGGCAACAACAATAACGAAAATAGTACAAAAACTACGTAATAATACGAAAAGTATATAAGTGTTCATATGTATTCCTGTTTTTTAGACCTATTAAAAAGTTTCATAGCGCAACGAGATGAAATGGACGCACTCAAAACTGAAATATCGCAATTGGAAAGCCAACTGGATTCGTTGAATGAAGATCTGGAAAAGCGATTGACCGAATACGAATCTTGTGACGCTGATTGAAGTTAAAAGGCAAACCATGCTAAACATAATAATTATAAAATAATAATAATAATAATAATGCTGTGCAATATAGGCATAGCTGTAAGTTATTTAACTTAATGCCTAACCCAGTTCGTCCCTAAAACGTTCGTGAGACAAGATGGCGGCGATCTTTAGCCCCATCTTCACAAATACAGGGGGGGGGGGGTTATAGCCAGTGAACTCCAAAGGAAGACTGGAACGCTAACTCCATAAACAGGCCCTATGATTGGATGAAGCCAAAAATCTTTAAATGTTAGTTTTTCTGAGTTTTGAGCTGAAATACTTAACGCTGAACGTTGGGCTGTATATGAAACTGAAGCTATTGAAAAATGCTATTTGGTATAGAAACTTCAAGAGTTTAGCTAAAAGGGAAATATTTAAAAAATAGAAAAACAACTGCCATTTTGTTTGCCAAACGTTACAAAATGGCAGTTGTTTTTCTATTTTTTAATTATTTCCCTTTTAGCTAAAGTCTTGAAGTTTCTATACCAAATAGCATTTTTCAATAGCTTCAGTTTCATATATAGCCCAACTTTCAGCTCAAATCTCAGAAAAACTACAACAAGTTTCTTAGTGTTATTTCCCAACGAAATATGGCCTAACATTTACCACATTTGAAAAAGTTTAACATAACGGGGAAACTTATACTATACATCAAATTGTAGCCAATGCTATTTCTAAAAACATACGTAAACAATGTATTTCAATGAATCCCTTGTGTTGGAGTAATTTGTTATCGTCCCAAACAAAATATATAGCAGGATGGAAATTAAGTAACTTGAAACACGGGAGCTACCTGCAAAGGGACTGGCACTGGCTTCAAAATCCTCCCCTGCGTTATCGTTCCAGTCTTCTTATTAGAGTTCAATGGTTATAGTCCACTGATTTCTATATAACTGGATTGCTCATCTGGCTCCAAAAATGAAGCCTGCGGAGATGACGAATTTGGAGTACCAAGATGGCCGCCACGGAAAATTTTATGTTTTCGTAACACGAAAAGAAACGAAAAAAGCCACATTAAAAATATTTCTGGCATTGGTATCAAACAAAGAACACTGAACACTCAACAATTTTGATTATCATAGTAATCCCGCCATATTTGTTTATGGAAGAAGATGGCTAATAACGTCCAAACTATATATGGTAGAAATACATCGTGTACGTATGTTGTTAGGTATTTCATAAGCTTTCATTTGGTGTATATTTTAAGTTTCTATGTTGTGTGTAACGTTTTAAAATGTCCAAAATGTTCGCACCATTGCACGTCAAGTAATAATAATGGACTTCTCACAACTGTTGTAGAATTTCGAATATTGTTTTTAAAATACATAACGCACAACTTTGAAACATATATCAAACAGAAGATACTGTAAAAGGCTATTTGCGGTAGAACTTTCAAGTTTCTAGCTTAAGAGAAAGTATTTTAAAAATTGGAAAGCGTACTATTATCTTTGTCTGAGTGAACAAAACAAACTTAACAAATATCCATCAGACCAAGATAATAGTACGTTTTCCCATTTTTAAAATACTTTCTCTTAAGCTAGAAACTTGAAAGTTCTACCGCAAATAGCATTTTACAGTATCTTCTGTTTGATATATGTTTCAAAGTTGTGCGTTATGTATTTTAAAAACAATATCCGAAAATCTACAACAGTTGTGAGAAGTCCATTATTATTACTTGACGAGCAATGGTGCGAACATTTTGGACATTTTAAAAAGTTACACCCAACACAGAAACTTAAACTATACACCAAATGAAAGCTTATGAAATGCCTAACAACATACGTACACGATGTATTTCTACCATATATAGTTTGGACGTTATTAGCCATCTTCTTCCATAAACAAATATGGCGGGATTACTATGATAATTAAAATTGTGAAACTTAGCCTGGGAGCCTCGATTTCATGAAGCGTGACGTAATTATCGAAAAGGTGTATTGTTTTACGGTTTTTCCGACTCTCCCGGTAAACTCTTACTACTCTTAAGCCCGCAAGGTACACTGGACCTGGAGTACCAATATGGCCGCCAGTGGCTTCAAAATGTCTACTGCTGACCATAAGGGATGAGCATTCCAGTTATATAGAGATCAGTGTTATAACCCCTCATGAAAATATTGGGGGAGACAGTCTTTTGACATTTTTAATTTTTTGACATTTTAGAAAGTCCTGTACGATGTATAATTTTGAATAATGTAATTTTTTATAATAAGTATAGGTTATTATATGTGCGATAAAACATATATCATGTCGACCCTCATGATAACCTATATATATATATATAGTAAGAGATTATTATTAACCGAGAACGAGGTCTGTACGGGAAAATATCAGACCGACGTCTTGACAGTACGGACCGAGCCGCATGCGAGGTTCGTACAAAAAAGACCGAGGTCTGATATTTTCCCGTACAGACCGAGTAAACGAGGTTAATAAAGCGTTTATTATATGGCTATTTCAAGTTTTTCGATAATTATTGTATCAAACTTAGTGTGAAAACCTTAGAAATTCACGCGAGCAAAATCAACATCCGGGACAGCGGTCGGGATACGGAAAAAGACGGACCGTGATCCGGATACGCATTTTTACGGACCGTGCGTTGACCAATCAGAACTCAGGATATTACAAAGCTATATAATAAATATATATATATGTTATCATATAAAGGACGACATTTGAGCCCTTCTCTACCAAAATTTTACGTCTAGGTGTTCAACTTTATTCGACTTTTCGGGGCAAGCCCCTTTTATCAAGAACATATTTTTTATATGATATAGGGATCCGGCTTGTAGGCCAGACCGATAACATGCCACAAGACAAAGTGCTGAAAAGCGGTGCCCTATTTGGCGTCGAAAACGTTGCTTGCTACTGATTCCGAACGAACGGACAGACGAATTCCCAAACCAGGCATTAAGCTTTCTGAGACGGCTAGCTACGCTAGCTTTGCCGACTTTCAACTTTACAGCCATACACAGGCAACTCGCCAGGGCACCGTATTAATCGGTAAACGGCAATTTCTGACTGTATGTGTCACAATCGGTCAAACACTTTCTCCAGAAGACCTAATTAAGAAAGAGAAACCGGCCATCGATACATAGACACGTGGAAATGACACTATCACTATTATTAATATTTTATCCTTAATTTATTTACCATTTTTCTATAAATGTAAACCGGATTTTATTCATTCGATCATGGTTGTGCTAGATACGATGTAAATATGTTGTAAAATTACAAAACATTTAATGTTTTAGTAGATATGTTCAACTGTTTTTATTTAAATAAGGTAGCTTGATTTATTGTTTTGAAAAACGAAATTTGCTTCCTTGGTTGGGGGGCGGTGGGGCTGTGGTATAAATTAAGAATTTAATTGCTATATGCAGTGCAGGGCGATGATTCCAGAAAGAGGCGTGGTTCATATGTCGCATTTAATTCAGACGAATTTGCAATACATTGCTCAAGTTGATCAATTCATTTGATGAAAATTATTGCTAACGTCCTGTTTTGAATTTGATTGGTGTTTGGCAAATAATCCTGTTTCTTATTGGTTTTTTAAAAACCAGAAACCAATCAAATTCAAAACAGGAAGTTAGCAATAATTTTCATCAAATGAATTGATCAACTTGAGGAATATATTGCAACGATATTTTAGGAACGCTTCTATTGCCACGACAGTAACTCTTCAGTCGAATTTAATTCGTTTCATACGTCGCACTACAGTCGCATTTAATTGATTGAGTTCAATTCGTCTGAATTAAATGCGACGTATATGAACCAGGCCACATGTCAGTGTCCAACTTTCGGGATCCCTGTGAGTTGATAATGTTAAAGAGGCTATTTTTAGCAATTCTTACAAAAATTGTTGTCCTATAAATTAATTGCAGCCAAAATCTCATAATAATGAGTTTTATATAAAAACATAAAAGAGATACTAGAAACCCGCACAGAAGTACGGATGGTCAAAATTAAAGTGAGATTGAAAGGGTTGCAAATGTGATATTTCTGTTTGCCCTGCAACAATCAAGTTTAAGCCAATTTGTGTAAAACCTTGGTCTTGAAGGTCCCTCAGAAATCTACCATAGCACGAAAGTTGGGTGTGTAGTGGGCTGTTTTGTTTATTTAACTTTTGATGGTTTGCATGGCCATAATTTGTCATAATAGGTTTGTGGCGTGGGCGGTGGTGTAACTACATGGACCTGCCCTCTTAAAACCAGTACTTGTTTATCTTCCTGCCTAGCTCCTACTTGAAATATTGCTTGCTCATGATTGATCTAGGTGTGGGACTTGGATTTTCAGAAAGCTAGGGGCCCTTGATCCCAAAAGTTCTACGCTGCCCACTCCTGGCTCCCGAACTCTCACCAGAGTGGAGACATTCGAAGACGCTGTTTTTCTGCACCAGTGTGGACGGCAAAAACGAAGCTTTTGGAAAACGATTATGTTAGTTATCTTGGTTTCAGTCGGAACTATTCATTCATACGAATCATACCCCTGTGGATCTTTTTAGCGTTAACACTAAACGGCGAAAATTATTCGAAAACGATAGTGTGGACGGAAAACCTTTGATACGTTTTCGATACGAGGTAGATAGAAAACTTTATTTAAACACGCTGACCCCGTCAACCGAAGCTGATTTCCACAAGGGGCGTGTACAAAATACAGATATAGAATTTAAAAGCTATTTACATAAAATATATAAGATATATAGTATTAAATGAACTAACTTAATTAACTAGTATAGTAATCTATTTACAGGTACAGCTATAATTGCATTAGTTATTCGGATTAGTGTGGACATGGCCTAAGGCCCCGTTCACACTATACCGGATAGCTTTTGTGCCGGCGCGAAAACTAGCAACGTATATGAAACCGAGATTGGTGGCGTCCTCTCGCCGCTTTCAGCATTTCGGGGGGAGCCGGCGGCGTAGAATTGAACGCCTGGGACCAATGGTAAGCGGAGATATGACTAAAAAAATTTGAAGTGACGTAATTTTTGGGTTTTAATTGGAGAGGATGGGAGACGACGGAAAAGCCTCTGGACATTTTCGAAGAGCGGAAATCATATATAGTAAATACAAATCGAAAGTCTAAAGCCTTAATAATAATTATTTTTATTCAATATATACAATTTATGTAAGCAAAATTCCAACATGAAAATTGTAACTAGTGAGCTAGTCGAGTTGTCGGAGTTTGGGAGAGTAGTTCCTCTTAGCTAGTGTGACGGCCGGTGACCAACTGATCATTGGGCTGGCCCGTGAAAATCAATTATATAGACTAGTGTTAAGGCCTGGCCAAACGCTTTCAACATTTCATGCAACATCGTTCAACATTGTTGAACGCATGTTGAACGAAAATTTAAACATGTTCAAATTTCGTTCAACAGCATTCAACACCATTCAACAACGTTTAACATCATTCAACAGGGTGGCCAAACGCTTTCAACATGTTGAATCACGGTTGAATTCAATAATGTTGAGCGATGTTGCATGAAATGTTGAAAGCGTTTGGCCAGGCCTTTACGTAATCTTCCAAATCTTTCATCATACTGGTTTTGACTTTGACCCGGAGTATAAGGTCTTGCATCAATTATAATGCTGACGAAATACCTTTTATAATTTATGTTATGAGTCAATACTTTCCTTTTTAGCGGAACTGCGCTAAAAGATATCGGCCTCAGCTCCTTCAGAACCCGTGACGTACGGCGCCGCCTTCCGTATTGATTTCCCAACATTTAGGTTAATCTGAAAATAAACATAGCAAACAATATTAAAGTTTAGACAGATATTAAGAGAAGCACAAGCGTTCTCATTTTTCCGCCTGTAAAAATCGCGGAAAGTGAAACACGTTATGGCTAAAAATAGAACACACTGGCTCGTCACCATTCTCCGTGGCGCGACGATCGCTCCCAGTCTCCACGGCGTCAGCTCGAGACGAACTATACGAATCTCAATTCTCAAATCTGTCAACTTGTATAAATGTCGAGGTATATTCAATTTTTACCGTGACTTGACCGAATTAGGTGGAGAAAAGAATACCCCTCTACGTTTGTGGAACTGTATTTTTCAAACAACTGTGACGGTTTGGTTGTGATTTACAACGCGAAAAACAGCGAGGAGGTTTCTATTTACTCTTTGGAAAGAAGGGCCAAAATATGGAGCTATGATGCCTTCCCTTTGTTGGCGTTTTGTCGTTTAGGCTTCTAGTTTCTGCTCCATGTCGGGCATGGATCAAGACGGTGGTGGTGTCCTGGTAAGTGTGGTTTATTGTGAAGAGCCGAATTTGGTTGAGTAAATGCTAGATTCGATTCAAAGGTTGTCTACCATTCTTTCGCCTGCAGAATGAAGGGTCGTACAATCGGCGAGGAAGTTCGGCGTTAAAAGTCCAATCGGATCCCAACGGGAAATACAACGACGTCGATGGCTTGAAGACCGAAATAAGACGACAATTGAAAATAAAAGAGGGCGCCGAGAACTTAAAGAAAGCGGCCACGGACAAGAAAACCTTAACGCAATGCCACAGCATTCTGAAAGAGGCCAACTGGAATCTTCAGGAACTTCATTACCAGTTGCAAGACCTGAACGCTGGGTTTACAGATAATCCAACAGGTGAAAACGATAGAAAAATACCTTAATGCCTTCAACTTAAACTTGGGCGTAAACCATTTGGGTTTCCTTAAAGTTAAAGATAAATCCCTGCTTTCCCCGAGTTCCCATAATTTCTGGTCCCCCAAAGCTGGTAACTTTTTATAATTTAATAAAATCCGATACCCAAGGCTTCGGAATCATTCGAGACACATTTTGTCAGATTGATTTTAGACTAGCATAGCATAGTTGTTTATATCGGTTTCGTTTTAAGTATTGGCTCGGATATTTTGTTGTTTGTATTTGAAGCGAAGTTTAAATAGTTTGGGGGGTAAAATGAATGAAATTATTGATATTTGTGTTGGTGTTGAGGTGACAACAAAGTGAGGTCTATTTGAGAATCGATGGTTATCTCATTCGTTCTCAAAATCTTGGAATCGTGAAAATGTACATTCGTAACTCGCGAGAAATGGCTTTTTAGAATTTCCTCGATTGATATCCACCTGGGATATGTTATCTAGTCTCGTATTCGATTAAAAATATCAAATCGTTTTTGGGATGCTTGCGTAAGTCGGTTGGGATTTTGAGAAGTTCAAATCTCATTTGGAGATTATTGATTTAAGTATGTTTGGCTAAAATTGACGCCTCTAATGTGTTTGGTTAAACACTTCTCGAGTTCTTTAGTTTTAAGTTCATTATTAGTGGGCAAGAAACACTCTTTTATTAAACTGTGTATCTACAACAATACTTTATATAATAATGTCTATTCATTCCCGTGCTTAAATTCTTTAATCACCCTGCTAGAAGGAACACAAACAAATCTGCTCTAATCACCTTTGTTTGTGTTCAGTTTATGGTGTAAGATCGGGTTAGGAAATCATTTAGCAGATAAGCTGTTTTTGCATTTTAGGACGTCTGAATTTCTGCTACGAAATTCATTATTTTTGACACAAAATATTCATGATCATAATAAATGTGACTCATTTTGAATAATTGAGATTTATGATCATTTTTTTTTATCAATAATTTACTGAAAATAATTACAGCTGCAATATGGGTGATATGGTTCATATTTGCTTCCAATTTCTAACCCTGGAAACGACTGCAGATTCTCACTATATTTCTAGTCGAGCAATTACTAAACCAATTGATGACATTGATGACTAAATAATTACAAAAGGAAGGAACTGTTTTTATAATGTGTGGGAGGGGTATACTATAGTGTGTAGTCTGTTGCCATTACCAGTATTCAAATTCACATTTTTGTAACACAATAGTCCTACAAGGCATTTAGTGCCTATATTATCAATATCTTGTACACCTATATGAAAGCCCTATTACAATATGGTGTTTTGGTAATTGGATGCTCCTATTACATATTCATGGACACCCCAGTGAGCACTGTTGTCACTTCATAATAAATTTGTTTATTTTGACATATCCCATTGGTTGTGCATAATTATTGCATAATTATCACAATATTTCAGTAATTGGCTTCTTAGTTTCAATTAGAAACTGCAACATTGTGGTAAACTAATTGAATTTTCTATTAAAGCATTTTAAATGTTTTGTGATTAAGGTTGCAGGAACACACTGCTTTTTGAATGAAATTTCGAGGTCTTGTGCAAATAAAAGTGTTAAGTTTGATTGCAGACTCTACAACCACTTTTAGTTGTGGACAGAATTCTTGAATTGGCTGGGTATTTGCCTAAATGCCAGAATGTGAAAAAATGGATGTGGTGTTTCATGTATTTTGAAATTGAAAATGTGTCACAGATAAAAGCAGGTCACTCATCTTAATATAAGGTCTCATCACGTAACATATGGTCTCATAATATAATGTCTCCACTTAGCATAAGGTCTCATATTGTAACATATTGTCTCAATATAATGTGCCTATGAAATGAAAATTAAGTTTGTTTTATTTAAAAGAACACTTAAAATGATAAAGTAACATCTTTTGCAGTTTTTGGTTTCCTTGTTTCGTTTTTGGGCCATTTCAGTTTGCTTGATATGCAAATCAGAGGTTATATATTTTTTCTATTATCAAACCAAACTTAATCCGATGGCCACACAGAAAGAGATTGACCCTCACCCTACTAGAAGAGTTAGCCTTGCTACAAAGGTCTACCTTCTTGTAAACAGTAGCTATGTTTTGATTATTCAGTTTGTTTGATATGTAAATTTAACTTATAAGATAACTTTTCATCCCTCTGCATAATGACTTATTACCAAAGGTTATATATTTTTGTTATTGTCAAACAAAAACAATAAAAATTTACAGACGCTATTGTATGAGAAACACTTGCACATCATTCCTAATTTACCAAGTGCTTTTGTTCGATAATAACAAAGATATAGACCACTCTTTGTGATACATCATTATGCAAACTGTGATGTCAAGTTATCGTATAAGTTAAATAAAATTTACATTTGGTGAAATTCAGCACCACAACGCACACAATATTAGCTACCAGACTTGTGATTCGGTGAAATACGATATTCCTTCAAAGCCAGATTGGATTATCTGATACTTGGGTAAGGCGCTAATCACTTCGCACTTTGTTTATTAATGCCTGTAAGATGATACACCGGCGTTTGTAGTCCTAGAACATACGCAGGAAAACTTGCCCTAGCTTTACGTAGATGATTCGTCATGCTGTATATTTTAGCATGCCCTAGCATGTATATACTATAATAAATAGGTACTTAATACTTAATAGTAATATTTAGTCTGACAAAAGTGTGAGACACATGATGTAAAGGATTATGAATTTCGCTTGCTCACATTTGGAAAATATCATTTTCAGATTACTAATTTTTAGTACCCAGCACTCACATGCTCCTGGGCAGAACGCTGTTAAGGTTGAGCAATACAGTGTCTCCCAACTTAATGTAAGGTCTCATAATGTAATGTAATGTAATCTTTCACAATATAACATATAGTCTCACAATGTAAGGTCTCTCAATTTAATATAAGGTCTCATTCCATAATGTAAGGTCTCAATGACATGATACAGTTTATTCAGTTGAACATTTGGCCTAGACAAAATAAAAATGCCCTTTGATCCCTAAATTATGATTCAACTTCCTCAGACACTTTTTCTTTAAAGCAGAAATTTTAAATTTGACACATGTATGCTAAATGGCTTACAGTAGCTTGTGAGTGAAATCCCTGATGACCAGTTTTGAGTCCCTTGATGTTTAGTTGAGTACTGCTATATCTAAAAACCAGTGCTGTGAGTAACTTCGTTACAAGTAACTAGTTACAGTAACTAGTTACATTTTTAGGTAACTGTAACTGAAACTAGTTACTTTTTCTGAAGAAGTAACTGTAACTATAACTAGTTACTTTTTGAAGAAGTAACTATAACTAGTTACTTTTTTAAAGAATTATAACTAGTTACAATATTTGGTTTAAAAATGTGACTATAGTTACTGATTTCCAGTTGAGGAGGTCATTCTTTCTTGATAAAAAATGGTTTAAGATACATTATGTACAATTTGACTATTTCTGCTTGGTGACAAATATATTTTGCTGTAAAAATGTAATTATGGTACCGGCATCTAAAAAACTAGTAATTTCTTTGTTGATTCTAGTAACATGGACAAAGGAATGTAACTTAACTGTAACTAGTTACTTTCTTTTCATTGTAACTTTTATCGGTAACTAGTTACTTTTCTAATGATGTAACTGTAACTAGTTACGAAAATTATGTAACTTTTACAGCACTGCTAAAATCCTTATAAATTATTTTTGTTTCTTACAGAGCAAGATGATGCTTTTTCTCCAAAACATAATCATGATCACGAACTGCTCAACAAGCATTTGGTCACATTGCAGAAACAAATGGCAATTGAAATGAAGGTTCGTCAGGGAGCTGAAAACATGATTCAGATGTACAGTTCTGGCCCATCAAAGGATAAAAAACTGCTTGCTGAAGCACAGCAAATGCTGGACGACTCCAAAGTCAAGATCGACATTTTGAAAATGGCAATTCTACGTGAACAACAACAGCACAATACTTTGGAAAGTGAGGAGAACAAGTCGAGTAACTCAGTGGTTCCTAAGCTGTCAGCATTGGAACACAGGATTGATGAGATTCGACACCATATTGAGATTGAGTCTCGGGTCATAGATGGATTGAAGAATATGAAGAGGCTGTTGCAGGAAAAACAAGATAAGAAGGCTATGCAAGAGGTAAATATACTGCCATTTGCAGTTGAGCTTGTAGCTTGTTAATTTACTGTCGTGGCAGTAGAAGCATTCCTAAAATATTTTTGCAATTCATTTGCTATGTTTGACAAACAAAAAACGCAGAGTTTTAAACGGGCTTCGAAATTCATTCTGGATCTGTCCTTCCTTTGTGACATTAAATACGAAGAACGACTACTTACGTACTGGCATGAATACCTAGACATTGTATTTTTCTACAAAACTAACCACGGCATCAACATCCTCAACAAGACCACCCTACCAACTCGTCAACATCACAAACAAACAAGATCATCCAACCCTGACTGCGACAAATATCAAACCAAAAAATGTAATACTTCGACATACCAAAAATCATACACAGTTCGGACAACAAGAACATGGAACATACTACCAAAAACGATTACAATAAAAAACATCACACTCTCAAAGTTCAAGAAGTTACTATTTAACTACTATATTAACGCACTTAACAACACATATGACGTAGGCGACCCACGAACATGGAAAAGCATATGTTTAAAATGCAACACAGCTCGAAGCCTTATGAACCCACCATTGTGTTGCTTTTAGTAGATATCGTAGTAAATTTAATGTATTTAATATATGTTGTATATCGTTACGTATTTTTAAAGTAACAGTTAAATCGAACTTGTTTTTGGGCCGCAGTAATTGGCACTAGCTGTTGCGGTTACCCAGCCTATTGTCTTAATGTCTGTATTTATGTTTGTAATGTGTATGGCAAAGTTATTAAAATAAAATAAACAATTAAAGCTCAACTGCAAATGGCGGTACTTAGTTCACCCTTGTTTGGTGTTATTTCTAGTAGTTATTACTGTATTTCTGAGCAAAGGTGTAGTGAGGGGGTGTATGGGGTGTAACACCCCCTACTTTACTGTGGGGGAAACGTTGTGCATTTAAACTGTTCAGTGGTATTGAAATTAATCGTCCGTAAATCAAATTTGAGTATTGGGATATTCAGGGGGTATTTGGAGATATTGGGTGATATAAGGGGATATTTTTTTATGAAAGCAAAATACTGCACTTCCCACCAACTCAAAATGGTCACACTACATTACTGTTTCTGAGTGAGTGGCCTGTATCAACCACTTTCCAATTTCCCCCCAAAGACAAACGCAATTTCAACGACATTGTCCACAGTGTATTACCTGTACCAGTCAAATTTTACCTTAACCCTTATATTCCCATTGGTGCCATGTGTCTCTTAATTTTACTCTGTCTAATGCCAGACATTTTACTCATCAAGGGAGGACCCCTGACATGGTGGGAGTTAAAGGGTGAAAAATGTTGTTGGCTGATTACCATTTAGCTGCCCCTAACTGAATGAATGTTATTATGAAGTGCGTTATTGTGAGGTATGGCCAAATATCTCGTTCCCAGTACTCTTCCCACTCAGTTCTGGCGCATTATCGTGGGCTGAGTACTGGGAGTGAGATTGAGTACTAGCTAGAAGCACTTTCTGTTCGATTCTAACAATCCAAATCGCGACTGAACTAAGCTTGAAGTCCGCTCAAGACTTCAACAAAATGGAATTGAAATAAGATTTTTGAGCATAGCAGGGTTTTCATTTCTCGCAATGATCTCACTGCTGTATTGTCGTTTTATCTCGTAATGATCGCGATTATTCAGGATGATCAGTGATCGTCAGCCGACAAGATCAAATTGTCTCCAATGAGCAAAATCGAAACTTCAGTTTCAGCGTCATATTACACATCAATTCTGTCTCTATTTTGCGGAATTTAGCGGTCTGTGGTGAACTTTAGTACTGTTGGTTAAAACATAAGTATAAGTCGTCAAATGACAAACCAAGAAAAGTAAAATTTTGGGGTCCAAGGATCAACCGCATTATAGCTACCGAGTCACGCGTTATAACGATGCGCGCTATAGCGAGGCTCCACTGTATATTTCACTCTGTATTTCAACACTGCCTACGCAGCACACTACTTTTATTTCACTGTTTGGATTACCCAAATGTTGTTTTTTACAGTGCTAGTTCTTTACATGCTATGGTTTATTCTTTTCTGTGTTTTTAGACTGAGAAAACGTTATTCGAATCGAAACAGAAACTGGACCTTTTACAGTGTTCACTTGAGAAACGAATGGGTCAGATCTCTCCAAAGCAAGCTGCTGTTGGTATCTACCAAGAGAACTATGGATCTAAGGGTTCTACTGGATCTTTTAGTGGTGATAACCTATATTCGAACTCACCTAAACCTGCAGCGTTAACTGGGAAATTGATAGTAAGTAAATTCACAATATTAGTTAGTCTAATCAGGGGCGGCGTGGCCCACCGGAACACCGGGACATTTCCGGTGGGCCCCGATGATCTGTATACCTTGTGGTCCCCAACAATTTGTGACTGGTGGGCCCAAATATTTTGTAGATGCTAATTTTTAACCACTGCAGCATAAAACTTGAAGTACAGTTTAGATTATGGAATACTGCTGTTCTATAGCGTTTCAAGCTAAGGCCTTTTATGAGAGAAACGTACAATTCAATTCATTTCATAAAACCTTAAGTATTTCGAAATTGTTTTCCAATTCAACGTTGCTTGCCTATGCAGCACATTTATTTTATAGTATTTTATGATATTAATCCGTGCATTGAAAATAACAAGACTGCATGCAACTACTGTACACGTTAGACTATAAATATTGTATCGTTGTTTTTCTGTTTTTAAACTTTTAAAATTTTGCTAAAAGGTGTTGTCGGAACGCAGGAAATTTCAATTCAGTCACCCAAATTTCAAAAATTTTCTGGGGGAGGATGCCGGCAGTTCTAAATTCTTCCTATGATGACCCCTGAAAATGGGCCCTGGAATGTGATTTCCCGGCCCCTATTTCAGAGCCACGCCGCCACTGAGTCTAATTTTAGAGTTAGTCTAGTGACAATAAAAAACAAAAGGTCCGCTATGCGTACATGTATCTGCGCCAAACCCACCACTGTGAGAATCTTGTCAAGATCTTGTAAGATCTTGTGTGATCTTGTAAGATCTTAAGAAAATATCTTATAAGATTTTTACACGTAGATCTTATAAGATTTTCGCGAAATCTTATAAGATAATTGAAGAGAAAGTACACGTTCTCTGACCAAAATAATTTTTTATCATGACTCACAAAAACTGTGGTAGATCACACTCACAAGTTTACTATAAGTCACGTTAAAAATACTTACCAGTTTTATCAGCAATATCCCCTGTCTCCGAAATGTTTTAGTGCATAACTGCATGAAGGTATATATATGCCAATATGGTTGTTGAGCCGGACACCGCGGGTCTAAAGTATACCCTGAATCGTCTGTAGGTTTGTGCCATTTTGGAAATTAGTTAGATAGAGCGTTAGTTAGATAGAGCGTTAATTCTGGACAACAAATATGAATTAGAAAAAATAGAATAGCAACGGAGAAAAATCTATTTGAACTGAGATGAGCGCCAAATATCAAATGGAAATTATCGGGTCCAACGCAATCAGTCATATTTAAAGTATCCCTGGGATTCCCTGAATCGTCTGTAGGTTTGTGCCATTCACGAAACTTGTACAGTTAGATAGAGCGTTAAATTCTGTACAACATATGTGAATTAGAAAACATGGTATAGAATAGCAACGGAGAAAAGGCTATTTGAACTGACATGAGCGCAAATATCAAATTGCATTATTACGCTATTTACTTGGCGTACGGTCAAACGCGGCCATATTTAAAGTATATCTCTGAATCGTCTGTAGGTTTGTGCCATTTGGGAAACTTGCACGGTTAGATAGAGCGTTAAATTCTGTACAACGTATGTGAATTAGAACAAATCGTATAGAATAGCAACGGGAAAAAATCTATTTGAACTGAGATGAGCGCAGATATCAAATTGCATTATTATGCATCACTTGGCGTACGGTCAAACGCAATAATTTTAAAGTATCCCTGAATCGTCTGTAGGTTTGTGCCATTAACGAAACTCGTACAGTTAGATAGAACGTTAAATTATGTACAAGATATGTGAATTTGAAACAATCGTATAGAATAGAACCCTGAAAATTGTAGTATTTTAATCCAAAACTTTGTCGCTTCGGAGGACTTCGTGATATGGCGAACGAAATATTTGTAAACACGATCGGATTAAAAATACTGGTTTCCATCGTTCAAACTGATAGCTCGTAGGTTGACGCCAAAAAATTCTGAGCTTCGATTGTCCCCGATCATGCCCGATTCACTTGTCGCGCATTGTTTACAGCTACACAAAAAAGCTAACATACATACACACACACATACATACACACAACACGATAGCAATATATCTGCTGCGCAGATACAAAAAAACCCAAAAAAAACCCAGCCGAAACCTAGACTCGGTCTACCACAGGTAGCCCAAGTAATAATTGGACATGTTTTGTCATTTTTTCTTTAGGTCATGTTAAAAGGTGTTGATAACTTACTGGAGTTTGTACCAAACAGAGACCCCCGAAGAGGATCAACTTATGCAGTTTTTAGCCCAGAAAATAAATTTATAAAAAGCATGAGTAAAAAAGCAGGTTCCACACACCAGGATAATCAGTCAAGTAAGTAAACATAACATTTCTGATTTCAGAAACTTTTTAATGTTTAGGTATTCGATAAGGATATACTTTGCTTATCGATTATCCTTGACAATAATCCTAAATGTAGTGTCTAAAAATAATGAACTCAAAACATGAAAAAACAGTCCCAGCCTATGTTATCTTCCCGTTATGCTTTAATAGACACGATGTAATTTGCATAGGGGGACCAAATTGAGCAGGAAACTAATTTGCATGTGGGCCTAAATGAAACTACGATTTGGTGTATATGAGATGTCGTTATAGAATGGGATCTATAAATGTGGTACTTGTGCGAGCTTGGTGTAATGCCATTAACCTCGAATACTCAGAAAATGTTTCTGAGCCTCTTCAATATCTTTTTTTCAGATGAAATTTGTGCCGTTTTAAAACTCGATAGCATCTATACAAACCAAACGAATTGGAAGCCGATAAGTAACACAGCGTGGGAACAAGAATTTAGAATAGACTTGGAAAGGGTAAGTTCTTTGACTAAAATTATACTTCTCATAGCTGAGTTTTTCAATCATTCTATCAACTGTCAAACATCAACTAAGGCAGTATTTACAGTGCCGGATTATCCTTCCCAGGGCCGGGGGCAAAAATATTTTAGGGCCGGTCACAAAATGAGACTGCCATCCCCGGAGTATGGTGAACAAAACTTGAGCGCGTTCAGAGACGTGCTACGAGATGGATCCTACAATCCAAGATCGGGGGCATGACATACAAGGAGCGGCTATTGGCTCTTAACTTATTACCCTTGTCTTACGACAGGGAAATTAAGGATTTAACTTTTTTCTATAAAGCTTTGTATGGACTTTCTGATCTGAATGTTTCTAACTTTGTTTCGTTTGTTAGTCATAGTCGTACCCGCATCTTATACGTAAAATTCCGTCCTGTAAAACAAGTACTTTTCAAGCATCCTACTTTAAAGTGCACATAAACCCAACACAGTTTTCAGTTTTCTGTATATAGGACGCAAAAAGAGCTGATAAGTTCTTTTACAGTTTTTTGATTTGGTCCATTCATTCCAGAGATATCTCGCTTTAAACATTAATTAAATTTGGTAACAGTTTTTGATTTTCAGACTGTTTAACTATGTATAACATTTAGTTTTATTCTTTTTCCAAATTGTTTAATCACGTATTTTGGACTCTCAAACTTGTATTTTTCATTTTTCAAGAAACTGTATAGAGCCACCTTAAGTTAAAATGTTCGCTAAATTCTTTCTTCGTGTACATTTTTTGCAGTCACGGGAATTAGAAATTGGAGTTTACTGGCGTGATTACCGAGCCATGTGCGGTGTTCTATTTCTCAAACTTGAAGAGTTTCTCGATAACAGAACACATGATATATCAGTTCCTTTGGAGCCTCAAGGAGACGTCATTGGAACTGTAAGTACACTGGTTTTATTAAGCCTTTTTAGAAGTACAGTTTCTTTTTATGTCAAGGCCATCCACGCTTGCAGGGCTTTCAAAATAAGGCGGCGGCCGGCGGAGCTCCGGCGGTTGCCATGACGGATATCGCCCGCTACTTTTCTTTCAAATATCAAAATATCTGCTCTGCACCTTTCTCTCTACTTTAATTAAGCATCAAAATAAAGTTATTCTTTACTCAACCTTGTCTATTTTTATTCCTTTTTTGAAAACAATCGATATTTGTATTCGTTCAAAAATATTGACTTCGTCTATCTTGAATTGCTTCGGGAAAAACGAGTACTTCGAGTAATCCTTTCGAAATGTATCCGTTATGGTTCTCGGCCCAGGACTGTTTTTTTTATGCATAATAATTTCATTACTCAATGTATCAAAAGAAAAGCCCTGTACGCCTTCGATCATAGCATGTGGTCAATGTGGCAGTGTTCAGTGACAATGAACTAGCTAAATATCACTTTTCTATATAAGACTGAGAATTTGTAAAATTTGATAAAATCCGGTATAATAAAATGTCTGAGCAGTTGTTCTTTATTACAGTATATTAGAATGGCTTTAGTTGTAGTTTAAAGATAAAAACTCCCCGTTCACCTTACAGCCGCCTTGAAATAATTCTGAAAGCCCTGGCTTGAAGTGTATAAATTATGACTTCCTTACGCTACCGAAAGCAGTGCTTTACTATGGATACATGTATAATCGTTACTTTTTACTCGGGCTCCTGTGGTAGGCCAAGTCTAGGTTTCGGATGGGTTTTCTTTTCCTCACGATTTTGCATTTTTGCACTTTTTACTTCCGCTACGCAGTTTTGCACTTTTTACTTCCGCTACTATTCATGCTTCCGGTGAGTTGTTAGCCGTGTGACGGAGTGAGTCCGTGAGGCATGTTGTAAGTTCTTTGCTAGTTTGCTCCTTTCACTTTTGGAGTTGGACAAAAAAAAACAGCTTTGCATTTTGGCCGACTTCCACACTTTGCTAGTAGCCCAGGTGAACGCCTGACCCAGGCGTCTCGCTTGAATAATTTTACCGTTTACTTTTTTAAGAAGGTCACTGTAACTAGTATATATTATATAGTAGCTGTATAACTGAAACTATATAGTTAAGCCACGTATATAGTGCTACTTACATGTACCCTGGCTTAAAGGGCAATAGCACTAAAAATTAAGTTTGTCTAATTTGAAAGAACTCGTAAAATTGTAATAGAAGATCCTTTACAACTTTTTCGTATCTCTCTTCGTTTTCAAGATATTTCAATTTGTTTGATATGTAAATGAATGGTCTCTGACGTCAGGTGTGGGGTAAAATATTTTCACATGTAGCAAAACCAGTTATATCTCTAAGTTTGTTCAACGAAATCATTTGAAACTGTGCACATAAAAACTCCTTGCGACGCTGAACATTTCATGTTAGATATGTAAGTGATTTTGCTCTGTATGAAAATATTTTACCCCACTCCTGACGTCAGAGACCATTCATTTACATATCAAACAAATTGAAATATCTTGAAAACGCAGAAAGATACGAAAAAGTTGTAAAGGATCTTCTATTACAATTTTATGAGTTCTTTCAAATTAGACAAACTTAATTTTTAATGCCAATGTCCTTTAAAGTAAAAAGCAGTCAAGTTTCCTATTATAAACTAAAGTTGCTACAAAACTTGTGCATATCGTATGAAATAAGGCAAAAAGAATCACACGGAGTCACCAAATAGAGTGGGTACTTCCCCGAAATTAAGTAAGTGTAGATACGTAATTATAAACTATGGGGTCACCACTTAATGCGAGTATCTCTTCGAAATTAAAAATTATAGAGAAAATGAGGTCACCACCTAATGTGGGTATCTTCCAAGTAAGTGCAAATATAAAAATATGGGGTGACCATTTAATGTGGGTATCTCCCCGAAGTTAAATTAACGAAATAAACAACAAAGAAGATGACTTTTAAAAGAACTGAAAACTATCTCGGAAAGTGATACCTTAAACAAAAAGGAATGAAACCAAAGAAAGAATCCGAAGAGAATGATTTCTAAAGAGTAAAATAGATTTCCTTACTAGAATATATTTGACTAGAAAAACTAGTCAAAAGAGAGAGCCAACGTTTCGACACCTTGCAGGTTTTAGTGTCTTCATCAACCCTAAATCGCCTGAAGGGGGAGTTCATATTTACTAGGAAACTTGGATTCCCGCGGGGGTACACCGGTTCATATCTGCTTGTAGATTTGGACCGGATGTCTAAATTTACGGGGGTCCAAATCAACTGAGACACCAGTGTTTTCAAATTAGAGCACTCGAACGCAGTCTTCTAATTCCGCTCGGTGAAATTGCTATTTCATAATGAACTTAACAGATTACGATAAGGACCACAAATTCGCAATTATTTCCACAATTTAGACATATAAAAAAACGTAAAAAATTTTAATTATTGCCGCATAATTATTTTATTTTTTGAGAGGTCAAGTTTCTCAAAAATGGCTTTTCCAGTAAACCAGTCAAGCAATTATTTTGACTTTCGTCGCAGTTGTCCAACTCGTTTTCATCTATAAACTATTTTCCACCTGTTGCGCGAAATTCGCGAGACATTTAGAATGATGAGTGTATCAAAAGCTATCCATTATTCAAGAGCTGAAAATTTCTCAAGATTTAGTTGGCTGTACTTCGATCAGTAAACATTGGAAATCACACATCGTCTTGCTCTGCCGTTTTGAATACATTTCATTTTGGGAGAGATTTTTTCGAAAGCAGCTCAATTCTTGTCGTTTTGTTTCTTCCTCTATTTATAAACCCGTTGAAAGCAGGTGGTATCCTTACAATCAGAGGGTCAGACGTTTAGCATTAATTATTAATAGAAAATCTTCCTTTGTGATCAAAGGCAAAGACTGTCATCGTATATAGCGTTTATTACATTTAAAACGCTATAGACTTCGAGCGCTTAGAAAGCTATTATTACAGACGAATCAAAGGTGTTATTATCAGTGTGAAGGCTCCTTGGTATACTAGCGAAGATGGCCGTGGCCAAGTGTGACCAATTGTGATTTCATATATTAAGGATAGAGCTGTTATGACTGGAAGGCAAATAAGCAATGTGATACTCAGTTCGTGTTATTGGCCGGGCACCGTATGAGTTGAGCACCTTCAGTACACTCGGATTAGCAGTGTAATGTTGACCACAACGGCTGCCACAAGTCTGTTCATTAACATCGTCTTCCCCGAATGGAGTATTACGAGAATGAAGCTATAGCGGCATCTCGTTGCCTTGCAAGTTCCGTAACGTTACATGAACTCCGGAGTCCGAACATGGGGTCTTGCGAGCGAGTCGGAGAAGACGCGATGAAGTCAAACAGGAACACTGCTCCCAATGAAAGCAAAACGGTTGACCACCAAAAGCAAAACAAACAGACCCAGTTAGACCATAGCAAGGAAGCGCTGTTGATGAACAAGGTAAAAGTTCGGCCAAAGTCCAGGCCTCCTTTCCGTGTGGGAAGATATGTTCCTTCTGACGGATACTTGTATAGCTCGTGGAATTTTGGAAGTGTTCTGGATGAAGGACTTGGAAACGAGCACGAATCGCGCTGCTTGCAATACTGCGGAATCGCAAAGACTAAAAACAGTAAGGATGTACCGGGAAGACGTAGTGAAGAGCCTAAAGATTTGTCGGCTAGTTTTAATGGCAGTGAGGCCAAGAGAGTTCAGTCGAGATCGCGGGAGAGATGTCGGAGTACCGACTGCGGTAGACGGTTTAGACATAGTGCTTTAATATTGAAAACCGACTGGTCTCACAACAGTTGTGAGAAAGATTCATGTAGGTCGAGAAGCAGGGGGAATTCAGCGCTCGGAACAAGTACGGATTCTACATCCAAATATTCAACGACGAACAGCAAGACTAGAGAGGGGCCTAAGGAAAAAGACCGAAAATTAGGAAGTAACTCCGATGGGCATTTGTATGTGAAGGCTAAAAACGCCAAAAGGACGCGAAAACTAAGTAAGTCATCAAGTACTGGAATTGACGAGGAAAGTAAAAAATCAACTGAGCCAATATCTGGTAAAGAGGCACAAGACTCTGGTGTTAATAGAGTACAGCATTCCCCTAAAGAAAATAGAAGGACTTTTGGGTATAAACAGCAAAGACCGAAATCTGCGGTGTTGTCTTCGAAGAGCCTTGGTGATGTGCTACAAAGTAAGGATGAAGCGACAAATAGAGCGAATGTTAGTTGTATTAACGTTGCAGATTCAAATAGAACTTCCAAGAAGAAACTACGTCAAAAAGACGAAGAAAAAGTCGCTATTTCTGACGGACAGTCCAGAAAAGCGATTACCGAAAGAACGGTTGTCGGTTCTGATTTGAAATGCTCTGAATTAGTTAAAAAAGAGTCTCGGTTTGAGAATAGAGTTTCGTCTGGAAAGGATCTAAGTGCTGTCGATAATTCTCTTCAAAGGAAGAGCAAAACTGGGAAAGATAGCAATAAACGGTGTCTCGAGAGTCGTACAGTTAAAGCTACTCGAATATCTAATGAAGGGATACTTAGCGAGGATAGTGAGAACCAGTGTTGTGATAATGGAGTAGAATTGACTGAGGATACAAAAACATGTAAGGAGAATGAAGTTGGAAAAGATAGCAAGACTCATTGTAGCGAAGGCGGTGAAGATACATGTAAACTGAGTAAATCAATGTCCAAGGAGGGAAAAGTTGATAGTAATACCAAGGATGGGGATAATGAATTAAAAACTGAAGCCTCTAGGTTATGCAAGAAGACTAAAGCACTCGAGAGAAAGAAAATTGAAGGAAGTAAAACGTTAACGGAGAGAAGACCGAGCGACGCCGCAAAGACTCAATCTGGGACGGGCGTGAAGAAATTTCAAGACAGTACAACCACGAAGATTTCCAACACGAAAGCGAACCGAAAGTTGGCGTTTGATAGGCGAGAAAGTTACTCGAAGCAATTGCGAGAGAAGAACACGAGGAATGCTGAACAGAGAAAGAAACTGGCCATGGTTGCCAAACGAAACGGGATGCGGCTTCAGGAGGATTCGACGTCGCCCATTGTGGTGAAAATTAAGCACGTTAAATCCAGGAGACTTCTGAGACGTAATGTGGCGTACGTGAACAGAGAGCAGAAAGTTCATTTTTCAAAAGATCAGAAGGAAATCGAGACTTGTGTGCTGTTTACTGTTACCGTTCATTCGTCAATCGTCGGTGGGTTTAACCCTGGGAAGACATCTGAACGCTCTGATTCCTTGAAATACAACAGCAAGCCTTCCAGAACATTACTTAGTTGCTTACTACCGGCGGTAAACTCCAGGAATAAAATCCCTATAGTGAAAAGCATCATTGTCGGAAGAGCTTCTTCGACCTTAAACAGGGTTTCCATCGTGTCTGCTAAGAAGCTGAAATGGTCAATTTTTGATGGAATGGTAAATTATTTAAGTGGTTTTTCGGTCAAAAAATTGCTCATGGTGTTTTTACATATAGTCTTGGATATTATGGTGTTTAGTAATCGTGGGAAATTTGATTTCGAAATTTTTTTTGGCGAAGGTGATGTTTTGTGTGGGAAGATTGTATTTTGAAGTGCCGCCATTAAAACAGCCGAGATTGAGAGGAATGAGTCGAGGGAAGATATTGGCCTAATGTAGGCTCAACAATAACAACAAAGAAAACAACAACAACACTAATAACAAAAACGACGACGCCAACAACAACAGCAGCAGCGGCAAAACCAACAACACTAAGATAAAAAACGACGACAACAATAACAACAACAACACCATCACCATCACCACCAACAACGACGACGACAGCAACGCCAACACCAATAACACTAACAACAAAAACGACGACGACGACGCCAACAACAACAGCAGCAGCCGCAACAACAACACTAAGATGAAAACGACGACAACACTAACACCATCACTACCACCACCAACGACGACAATAGCACCACCACCACCAACAATAACGACAACAACAACAACAACAACAACAACAACAACAACAACAACAACAACAACAACAACAACAACAACAACAAAATCGACGACGATGCCAACAACAACAACAGCAACAGCCGCAACAACAACACTAAGATGAAAACGACGACAACAACACCAACAACACTAACACTAACACCATCACTACCACCACCAACGACGACAATAACAACAACAACAACAACAACAACAACAACAACAACATCGACAACAACACAACTAACATAAAAAAACAACGACGAGAGCAACAACATCAGCAACGACGATGACAACAACATCGACAAGTATAACTAACGATTGATGACGATGGTGACGACGACAACGGTAACTATGACGGCGGTGACGAAGACGACTGTGCCGAGACGCGGCAACGACAATAACAATAATTTTTGTTGTGGACTTTGTAACGTTCAGTTATCTAATTAGCTATTCCAAGAATTCAAACTTTTGTAGACGCCCCCCTGAACAGTTGTATGCCCCCCTTGGGGAACCACGACCCCCCAGTTTGAGATCCACTTTAGCTATAATAACTTATTTGATAAGAACTGTTAACTGTCGTGATTTGCATACATTTAAACAGGTACATGTGTTCTCATCAATTATTAACGCCAAAACAATTTCTGATTGAGCTTCATTCGAATCAAAGCTCGTTGCTTAGTCGAGTTTTAAAAAATGGACTCCTCTTTAGTGTAGTAGAGGTTATTCCGTAGGCTAAGACCATTCGACAATGCCAGTTTGGTCATGTTTTTGTTTCCTTTCCATTGTCTGGAACAGGTCACGTTCGTCAACCCAATGGTTAGTAGAAAACCCAAGCTACAGCGCCAGAGGAAGATCTTCAAGATCAACCGAGGTTAGTGTTTGCTTTTTTGATCTTATCCGTAAGACTTAGAAGACTTAGCACACGTGTACGATTGTACGCCGAAATTACCTTGTCGTACGCCAAAATTACCTTGGCGTACGCCAAAATCACCTTGGCGTACGCCAAAATTACCTTGGTGTACGCCAAAATTACCTTGGTGTACGCCAAAATTACCTTGGCGTACGCCGAAATTACCTTGGCGTACGACAAAATTACCTTGGCGTACGACAAAATTACCTTGGTGTACGCCAAAATTACCTTGGTGTACGCCAAAATTACCTTGGCGTACGCCAAGCATCTAGCAACGCGTACGATGTCGTATATGACTAACATCACAAACGACTAACAACGAACGTTTGCCGCTTCGCTGACCGTCATCTTTGGTATATTACAGAAGTCTTGTTTTTTACTATATGGGTCCCGACCATAAAGTGACCGAAGAAAGATGGCGGAAATATGTTGGGTTTTTTCTCTCATGGTAGCGACCACTGACCGTATTCTGTTCAATATGTTTACTTTACTGCGGGCTCAGTTGCGCCCGCAGGTCGATCAATTCAGTTCTAAATTAATTTATGATAAAACCGCGTCGCTTTTGGACGTGTGCCCTGATCAGAAACAGAAGACTTTTTTTTTTGCCTTATCTTCGTGTCCAGCGATAACTCCGGTTGTTGCGTTTTATCATGTGAAACAGGGTCAACTTTGTCCCTAGCCCCGGGTTATCCATACCCCCCGAGTTATCCCTACCCCCGAGTTATCCCTACCCCCGAGTTAACCCTACCCCCCGAGATAACTCGATCTCGTGTGAACAGTTCCTTAGCCAGAGTAAAATACCCGAGACTTGCGAGTCTGACTCCGCCTAGAAAGAGCTAAGGGCGCTTTCCAATTGACAAGGTTAGACCGATCAGTCCGGCCAGAATGGACTTACTTTTGATTAGGACCAGATTTTCCAGTCAGGCCATCCCAGGTCTCAAACGAATCGTGTTCCATTTAACCGGACTGACCGGTCTAACCGTGTAAATGGAAAGCCCCCTAAGACTTAATCTTTGTTACTCGGGCTGCCCTATGGTAGGCCGAGTCTATTTCCCCCCCCCCCCGTTTTGGGTGTCACGATTTTGCATTTTTGCACAATTTACTTCCGCTACACACGTAAAAATCTCACAGCTTGTCAACAGAATGTGTTCGCAACAGGTCGGTAGCAAGGCTGTTAACAGGTTGTAACAATGCTGTTCATTCAAGAAGCTGCTACAACCTTGTTAGCATCAACCTGTTAACAACTTGTCGAATGCAGAGCGGTAACAGGTTGTTGGAACAACTTGTCATCAGTCTGTTGAAGTCATCAGCCTTGTTACAAGTTGTCAACAACCTGTTACAGACATGTTAACAGACTGGGACAGCCAGTGCGAACACATGACGGTGACAGCCTGTTGAACAGCCTTGTAACAACTTGCTTGCAGGTCTGTAACAGCTTGCGCGTTTTTACGTGTGTACTATTCATGCTTCCAGTGAGTTGTTATGTTGTAATTCTTTGCTCCTTTCGCTTTTGGAATTGGACAAAAAGTTGAACAGCTTTGCCTTTTGATCAAGGTGTTCTTGCGCGTTGTTGGTAGATTTTGAAAGTGACTGACTGACTTTTGTAGTTTAACTGTGTTGATCGTAAATATGTTCACCAGTGTGAAGTATACACCACATTCAGCCTTCGATCGATTCAGGCTTCGCGTACTTGCCAGTAGCCCGAAGTGAACGCCTGCCTGACCCAGGCGTCTTGTTACATATGTTTTTAAAGTGTTTTTCAATCAGGTCAAGTGTTTTGAATCTTACCCTCAGCTGCAGTTTACAATAGCGTTTTTGTTTAAACCACCTGGGTTGATATGTTGAAGTAAATATTTAGATAAATCCGATACGAAGTTTTGATATTAATATGTTAATGACCCATCTTGAAACTGAACGATTTCGAGGTGACTGTCTTATTCTTGCAGTAAGCGTATAGCTTCTATAAAAAACAGTGATGGGTCCAGCTTGATCTGGTAGGGGGGTTGCTGCAAGGGCGGATCTAGAATTTTTGTAACCTTAGTCAAACCATTCCTAGGGGAAATTTTTGAAATTTGGACCTCTGAAATGGCATTTCCTGCATTCTGACGGTACTTTGAAGAAAGATTTAAAAGTTTTAAATCGTGTTTTCAATAGCGTATTTTATCAAACCTGGACGGTGTCAAATAAATTTAGGGATAAAGTGGACGTTTTATTATGGATTTTATATTAGGGATATCACAAGGAAGCTAGACATTAGAAATGTGATTGACATTTTCAATGAAAAGCCACGTCGCATCCCACTGCAGCAAGGCACTAATTGAGTAATTGGCACCCCCCCTGCACCCCCTTGGCCAAGGGCCAGGGGGTGCGCACCCCCCTGTAAATCCATCACTGATAAAAAAAACTCTTGTTAATTTAGTAAGATAATGTGGACAACTGCATTATTTTAATAAGAACGTTTGCCATTTTATTTTATTATTTTATTTACTTTCGTACTTTTTTATTATTATTAGCTATGTATTCTCGTTTCTTTTTAAATTCTTCTTTTCTACTGCTCCTACCGACAGTTTATTTTATATTAAAATACTCATTAATAATTCATGACGAAAATTCAAAAGAAATCAATACCGTAGCAGTGGTTGTAAATCGGATACAGCATCGTCCTGATTTACATGAACTTTAGCTTCGATTTTCTCGGCTAAAACAGACCGTATCCCCAAAATTGTTGGTGAACTTGATTACTTAGATGCATTTGTATTTTAAGAAAGATACAGCATTCGCATCCGAGCTGTATCTGATTTACTACGGCTCGCTTGCAGCTCGCCTTGTAAATCAGATACAGCTCGGCTGCTCATGCTGTATCTATTACTTAAACCTCATTTAATAGCTGTACTTACTGATCGATTGTAAAAATTAGCAAATGTTTAACATATTCGCATCTCATTAATTACCAGCCATTTTCACGTTTTACTCTGATGAAGGGCTTCGCTCGAAACGTCAGTATTTCGTATTAAAAAATTAAAAACGACCACAGTTTACTAGCTATTCACTTTGCTCCTGTCTTCGTAGCAGTGTACTTTTTTACACTCGCAAATATGCGAGTTGCCGTTTTTGGTATCATAGTCAATCGAGATATGGTCTGCAAACTCGGCAAACTTCAAAGCGCCTATAATGATCTGTGATTTTATGTTGAACCGTACCTTACACCGTGCACATCCTTTGTTTTAGGTTTATTAACATTTAAATAACACGGTTGAGTGATTGAACTGAAACGTTGCTATTGGAGAATTCTTTCATTATATTAAAATACAATGTGTTCAGTGACCGTGCACCGTGCACAAAAATGCATAAATGCGAACAAAAAGATAGACCAAAGACTTTAGCTAAGTTTCCAGACCATATCTCGATTGACTATGTTGGAATGTTTTCATCAAATCCGGCTCAAGGTTACACTATGCAATGTTTTGTGCAACTTGTCTGGCAAAGGTGACTGAAAAGGACTGGAGCGGTTTATAAAGCTTATTTTCATTGGCTGATCGTCGCAAGAGGGAACCGTTGCACTGTGCAGTGCTTCAATAATCCGTTGCAGCGTTGCCGCAATCGTTGTGAAAATTAGAACTTGATTCTACTTCGTGCAACACTTGCTGCAACAAAAATGTGATTGCGGATTATGTTACACAATACAATTTCTCGTGCAACTTGCGTCGTAACTAAATTGCGAGATAGGTTGCCAGGAAAATTGCATAGTGTAACACCGCCTTAAATTAAGGAGTAATGCATGTGAAATTGTGGTCTGATAACTGCATTGAGCTGGAATCGAATCCGGGTCGCAGAGGTGAGAAAGACACGTGCGCTATAACCAGTTTGTCTCATTTGAAAGAACTCGTCAAATGGTATAAGAAGACCTTTTACAAATTTTCCGTATCTGTTTTGGTTTTGGAAATATTTCGACCAAAGACAGAAAGCGTATTCAACATCTGATAACATACGTACACAATATATTTTAACAATGAGTAGTTCTAAAATTACTAGCCATCTTGTTCCACAACTGACAAGATGCCACGCGCATTTAATATGCAATGCCACTTGATAATATACTCACCGCTTCTCCCCTCGGAACCATTCAAAAGTCGTCAACATGAAAGTCCATAGGCATCGGGGACCAAAATATCACAGCCCTGCATTAAATAGCTTACCAAGTTGAGTTGAGAGTATTCTGTAGTCTAAAAACCAGCCGCCGTATATTTCACAAGATATAATTCTACAATTATCCCAAATTAGAAACATGTCAACCAATCAGATTTCACTACCAGGTTTCTTGGTAGTACGTGACGTCACTGGACGGCATTATCGCCTATTGAATTCAGACGCCTCTCTCAGCGAGTGAGAACGAGATGAGATCGGCGGCTGGCTTTCAGTCTACAGCGTGCTGTCCGCCATCTTGTTGTAACATTGAGGCTAAGTAACTAGGAAATTGGTGACGTCACAAGCAGGGTAAACCTGATGAAACTACTCCGTGGGTGACCAAATTTCCACGAAAGGCTTTTTAAATGTTGTGGATCAATTTAAAATGGAAAAAGCGCAACAAAATCGAGTTTCTAGCTCATAATGTCATAAGGTTGGCAAGATAAAAATTTCATTTTACCCTGCTTATGTCGTCACATGCATAATTTTGCATATCGAAAATAATTCCAAGATGGCGGACAGTACGCTGTCTTCGGTCGAAATATTTCCAAAACCAAAGCAGATACGGAAAGATCGTAAAAAGTCTTCTTAAACCATTTGCCGAGTTCTTTCAAATGAGATAAACTTAATTTTTATTGCCAATACCCTTTAAGATCCGCGACGCGGCAAGCTCGACGACGCGCCTTACAATCAAAAGAATTCTTAATGAAAACAAAGTTGAATGAGTAATTGTAATCCCAAGAGTATATATCAATACCGTCCTCGTTCTGTGAACAACGCCACTCTCAGCATATTTACGTCTTCAGAACGACGCGAACACGCAGAGACGTGCGAGCTGTTTCTTAACGTTGACTTCAGCTCAAACACTACAGCCGTTTTAGCAAGAACTGGAGCGTCGTGAAAGTCCTTAAAGGACATTGGCAACAAAAATTAAGTTTGTCTAATTTGAAAGAACTCATAAAATTGTAATAGAAGATCCTTTACAATTTTTTCGTATCTTTCTTCGTTTTCAAGATATTTCAATTTGTTTGATATGTAAATGAGATAGTCTCTGACGTCAGGTGTGGGGTAAAATATATTCACATGTAGCAAAACCAGTTATATCTCTAAGTTTGATCAGCGAAATCATTTGAAACTGTGCACATAAATACTCCTTGCGACGCTGAACATTTCATGTTAGATATGTAAGTGATTTTGCTCTGTATGAAAATATTTTACCCCCACACCTGACGTCAGAGACCATCTCATTTACATATAAAACAAATTGAAATATCTTGAAAACGCAGAAAGATACGAAAAAGTTGTAAATGATCTTCTATTACAATTTTATGAGTTCTTTCAAATTAGACAAACTTAATTTTTGTTGCCAATCCCCTTTAAACAAGCTCAAACATGAAATACGGCAGTTAATTTACCGTGTCTTCTTTTAAATGCATTGCTTTTTAACGTTTTTTAAAGCCGCGTCGTAGATCTTAAAGTCCCCATTATATGCACGTGCCACGCCAATGAATATACTAAACGGTTTGTTTTGTATAAGCAATTTAAGAACATTCAGCGCGGGTGTGACTGAAGCCCTGTTCACATGAGAGTGACTTATCTCGGAGTGGGGTATATAGGGATAACTTGGGGGTCACAACCACCAAGTTATCCCTGGTCCCCGAGAAAACACTAGCTTCATGTGAACACTTCACCTCTAGTTATTCTGGGTAACAATAGAGCTACATGAACTAGCATCGAGATATCTCGAGGGATAGAGAAAACCCTACTTCCAGAGATAACACTAGCTCCATATGAACGCTTCACCCCGAGTTATCTCTGGCAACAATAGAGCTACGTTGATGTACGCATGAGTAATAACGCGAAAGTTGACCCTACCCGAGATAACTAACTCTGGCCCTATAGATTACCCCATCGCTGGCTCAGATCAAGTTATCCCTATTCTCCGAGTTATTTGGGTATCATGTGAACAGTTTACTATTTAAACATGCATGGAAATGAACTAACATTGTTAGGGATAACCCTACTCCCCGACATAACTCTCCTCATGTGAACAGACCCTCAAGGCTGGTTTTCACTCAGGAAAAGTTTCCTCATGACGGGAACGGACAGTGAAGTTTACTTCGTCTTGTGAGCTGTCGGTTGGAACTAATGACTTTAACACAAAGGAAACTTTCCTGTCCGTTCCTATCCTGTGGAAGGTTTTATTTACTGAATGGAAACTAGCCTTAACAGTGTAAACATGAAGCGAAGCGAACAAGCTCAAACGTTACCTTGTTATTTAAATCCTAAATGTGATAGTTGTAGAACAATCAGCTGTTACAGTATTATTTATTTATTTTATTTCACTTTTGAAATCCAGTTTATAGCACTCTTGTCTGTGTCTATTTAATAAACAACGTATTATGTATTATGCTATAAGATTTTATATTGACGAGACAAGATCAATCTCTTACACGCGTTCATCTGACTCGCACGCGAAGTCTGTCTGTGAAGTGTGCTCCAAAAAGTGACTGTACAAGTGCTCTTTATATAAAACGCAGAGAATAAGTATACACTTCATAGTTATAACATATTGGAGTCGTGATTGGAATCAACATAAAACGCGTCTTCTGTAATTGTTTTTTCAGGTAAACATTTCCTGCGGGCAGGACAGATGAATACGAACGTAGCGACGTGGGCTCGGCTTTTGAAGCGAGCTGCTCCTCAGAATTGCTCAACGACTGCTTCGACACTAAGTCCAGGAACGACGGGAACATACTCGGTCATCTCAAAGTAAGTTGCAAAGTAAATACATGAATCTATACAATTACAAATCGAGAATATTAAAGGTGAAATACAGGGTCTATATATGTGATATAAGATCCCTCTTGATTTACATGAACTTTAGCTTTGACTTTCTCGACTTACACAACTTTTTTTTTAGAAAAATTACTACGCCAATGAACTTACCAAATAGATCGTTTTAGAAGTAATTTACAGAATTCGTGTCCGTTCTGTGTTGGGATACCCCGATACAGAACGGCCACTCATTCTGTAAATAGTACTTATGGCATTGCTTCGTATATTTTGCTGGGCATTGATATTTGTTTTACACTCATTAAACATGGATTTTCTTTGTGTTTTCCTCATGAATTATTAATGAGTTTTAGAAGTGATAGTTAAAATATGAGCGGCCGCGAATATTTTAACTTACTTATCAAATTCTAAGTGTAAATAATGAACACTTTGTTTAAGAGTCGTAGGAAAGGTGAGATAAGATCATTTACAGTCAGAAAAAGCTCCATTTGAGGCACTAGTGGCTGTTAACTTTGATAAAACCTTGATGTTTTATTAATCAATGTTTTATCCGTAGTTAAAGATGCTGATTAAACATTCATTTCTTTTGAATTTTCTTCATGAATTATTAATGAATTTGATAAGTTCAAATATAAGTCCAGGGACGACAAACATAAATATCAATTCAAAGAATGAATGAAAGAAAGAAAGAATATATATTTAACTTTCTTTTATTCATCCTCTGAAGATGTTGCGAGAAGCAACAAAACGTTGGACGTTAAACCATAGTCAATCGAGATAATGGTGTGGAAACTCAGCTAAAGTCTTTGGTCTATCTTTTTGTTCGCCTTTATGCATTTTTGTGCACGGTCACTGAACACATTGTATTTTAGTATAATGAACGAATTGTCCAATAGCAACGTTTCAGTTCAATCACTCAACCGTGCTATTTAAATATTAATAAACCTAAAACAAAGGATGTGCACGGTGTAGGGTACGGTTCAACATAAAATCACAGCTCATTATAGGCGCTTTGACGTTTGCCGAGTTTACAGACTGTTATCTCGATTGACTATTTGACTATGGTTAAACGTTATATTTAAACCTAACAGGCATCTAAGTTTATTTTATTATTTAATTTGTTGGATAGTTTGTAACAGTTTAAAAAAAAATTATTATAGCTTTTTGCAGACGGGTGCCTTGCATGGGGTTCTTGAGTCCCGTTCGCGCCTCTTCCGTTTGGATAACTAAATTATAGGTTTTTTTTAGCTGTTTTTGTAAATATGTATTTTACCCAATACAGTGCCCCTAACCTCGACATTTTTTATTGTCTAATTTGGAAGAACTTTTAAAATGATAAAGTAACTTCTTTGGAAGATTTTCGCTTTTTCGCTTTGTTGTTGAGATATTTACATGCATAATGACTTATCAGAGAATGTTATATATCTTTGCGCTCATCAAATAAAAATACTAAAGTATGAATAACATGTGTGCGTGTTTCTCCCACAACACCAAACTTCTCGATTTTAAAGGATTTCGTTCGAGAATGAAAGAGATACACCAACTTCTTTGATAAGTCATTATGCATGTGTGACGTAAATTCCGGACATTTGCATATCAAACAAAATGAAATACCTCAAAAACAAAGCGAAGAAGCGAAAATCTTCCAAAGAAGTTACTTTATCATTTTAACAGTTCTTCCAAATAAGACAATAAAAAATGTCGAGGTTAGGGGCACTTTAACCCCTTCATGCGAATCGTTGTCGAACAACTTTATCTTTTTACTCTGTCTAACGCCAGACGATTTTACTCGTCTTGGAAAGCATTATTAGTTGCTACGATTTTGAAATATGACGTAAAAAATTCTGTTCTTTTTGTTGAACTAGACGATAGTGTAAACTTATTGACAAAATTTCTCCCTCAAAAAAAATGGGCCAAGCGTTGCTAAACAACTAGAGCAATTGCCCTAGTTACCTACTCTGCAAAGTTTAGCCGAATTTATTCATGGTTTATGTACAAAAGATCTAACCATTAACGAGTAGTCAGTGAATGCATGCTGTCTTTTAAAGTGCACATGAAATGAAAATTAAGTTTGTCTGATTTGAAAGAATACTTAAAATGATAGAGTAACATCTTTTGCAGTTTTTCGATTTCTTGCTTCGTTGTTGAGATATTTCAGTTTGTTTGAAATGTAAATTAAACAACTTGCCGTCACATGTGCATAATGAGTTATCAGAGAAGGTTATATATCTTTGCTATTATCAAACATAATCACTTGAAAATTCTACATGTTTGGCGTTGTGAGAGAAACGCACGCACATACTTCCTTCGAATTAAGTTTGGTTTGATAATAGCAAAGATATATAACCTTCTCTGATAATTCATTATGCACATGTGACGTCAAGTTGTTTAATTTACATTTCAAACAAACTGAAATATCTCAACAACGAAGCAAGGAAACGAAAAACTGCAAAAGATGTTACTCTATCATTTTAAGTGTTCTTTCGAATAAGACAAACTTAATTTTCGTTTCATGTGCAACATTGTATAACGTTTTCTAAATCTTCTCCCAAAATACAGGAAACAGTATTTCAGTGACTAGGTTTTCCAGGAGGCTACGCTCTACGAGTTCTCGGCGATCGTATTGTCCAATACAGTTCACCCACTCCTCTCCCCCCCACTCCTCTCCCCCCACGTTAAATTCATTTTATTTATTTTTATTTTTTATTTTTTTTATTAGATTCGCCATTATTTAAGAAATAGAAAATGGCCGCCCGTGTTTATATAGCCTGATGCAAACACGAGAGTGAGTTGGGAGGATTTGAAAGTTTATGTGAACCCGAGCCGTAGGCGAGGGTTTACATAAGTACTTTCGAATTCTCCCAACTCACTCGAGTGTTTGCATCAGGTTATATAAACACAGGGCATCCATTTTCTATTTCTTTTATGAAATAAGGCTAAAAAATGTGCCGTGACATCACAACCGTGTTTACATAGCCTGATATAAACACGGTAATTGACCAATCACAGCGTGCGTAAGACGCAACCTATTTTATATAGTGTTATAGTATATACATGCATTACAAAATAAATTCAAAATATAACGGCATGGTCACCGCAACAGCAATAAGCCAATTACTGCAGGCCCAAAACTAAACTAAACTAAACTAAACTAGTAAATAAATATACTAACTACAAAGTCAAATCTTAGCTACAATTAATAACAGCAAAATACCAACTAAACTCAATATGTTAATAACAACAAGAAATAGGGCGCGAACGAGCGATATATTGCCCTTGCCACTCGAACATACCTAAGGCTACGGGAACAGTTACATTTTAAGCAGATTGTTTTAAATGTACGAGGGTTTTCACAGTCATTCCTTCATCACTGGCGCATGAACATTGATATGGCAAGTCTGGCAAGCATAGAGATCATACTATAAGACTAGAGGGGGCATTGGGGCCAAAAATGCGGGGGAAATTGAAAATTCATCTAAAACAAGCCTTTTACTAAATTTTCATCACGATTTTTAAGAAAATAAAACTTTTAGAGTTTTTGGTCTTATTACTATTATAAATTCTTACCTTATAGTTTTTTTATTGAGGCGTCTATTATCTTTGTTGAATTTTTCCACCCCTTGGATATAAATTGTGGCCGCCATTTTGAAGTACGCATTCGCACGTATTGGCAACACTGATCTCGAAATAAAACTGGATAGTGCAACCTATTGTCCACTGGTTATAAAATGAAGCCAGCTAAACAAAATAAAACCGTAATTACTAAGGGACCAAACATGCTGAAAAATGTCTTTATGTCTTCTTAAAACGTCTTCTGTACCAAAAAAGACTTGAACTATATTTTCTTTCAAAGATTCAGCATCTCATTCAACAAAATGTTTATATCGGTGCCAGAATACGCTAGAAAGACCATCACTTGGTCCCTTAGTAATGGGTGACTTCCGGCTTCATTTTGTAAATAATAGATTGGCAAGTCTTCAAAGGGCCTGGATACTAGCTTTTCCCCCTCTAATGGCGGCGTTCACTTTTCTTCGCACATTTGACTGGACTCAGCGTAGGAATGCCCCCTCTAGTATTATTTTATTACAATCTCTATGCTGGCAAGTGTCTTCTCTTGTCTAATGTGTGTGTTGTTTTTTTGTTCTAGTGCACATCCCACAGCGATGACGTCCCCTAGCATGCCCAAGTCAGCTGGCGACCTCTTCAGTGATCGAATAAAATCTCCTTCACCTCCAGCAGAACTGCAGCAAAGATCGAGAACTATGCCTCACAAATCGAAAATCGCGAAACCTCCAAGAACAGCCGAACAAGTAAGTCGCTGCCATGTTGCCGAGATTAAAGCAATAGACCTCTTCCCACGAAGGATATCGTGTTGAGAGATTTGATTGCCTCTCGCAAAACTTCGGACATTCAAAACTTCGGACAACTTTGGACATTAGCCAATCAGATCTGACAAAAAGAACGATCACGTGATCCATTTACCTCGTGCGGAAAGGTCTATTGTCAATGTATTGCATATGTACTGAGATTTCCGTGCAATTCATGAGTTAAATAAAACTGGTATATACGTTCCAAGGTTTCGAGGTTCGTTTCGTCGAAACGATTTTTTCCACTATTAAACGCTTTCTGATTGGCCAGAATATATGGTATGCGAGTTCTCATTGGCTAGCGGTTTGCCGCCACAATGTTTCCCTTCAGCAGTTCAACAAAGAAGCAAACTCGCTTGTCAAAAGTAAAAATTTTGGGCCCTGTTTACGTGGAGGGAGGATGACTCTTCTAGTTAGGTGTCCTTTTGAAAAAAGTCGAAAGATAGCCCTTGTTTACATGGAGTAGGGTGACCCTCCTAATTTGGGTGACTCTTCGAGAATAATCAAAATATAGCTATATACTGTTTACAACAGTGACGTAGGAAGCAAGTTGATATTGGAGAGAAACACATGTTTTATCATAAAAAGGGCACTTTTCTGTTGCAAAAAGGGCACTTCATGACAAAGTTGGGGAGGGGCACATGCCCCGTTTCTCCCCCCTACGCCCCTGGTTTACAAGGAGGTAGGGTGACCTTTGTAGCAAAGCTAACTCTTCTAGTAGGGTCAATCTCTTTCTGCGTGGCCACCGAATTAAGTTTGGTTTGATAATAGCAAAAATATATAACCTCTTATAACCTCTGATTTGCGTATCAAACAAACTGAAATGTCCCGAAAACGAAGCAAGGAAACGAAAAACTGCTAAAGATGTTACTTTGTCATTTTAAGTGTTCTTTCAAATAAGACAAACTTAATATTTTTGTCATGTGCCCTTTAGGGAATACTGTACATATCTATTTTCCATAATGTATAGTTTTGGCAACGAAAACTGTCTAAACAGTAGTGTTGTTATTCAGCCATTGCTGTATCCGTTGTTACTGATTGTAGTACTCCAATTAATGTTTATGTAAAGTGCTTATGAAATGAAATTTTCGCTAATTTCTTTATTTCATAATATAAAAATATAGAAATCGCTGATATTGCTACATATGCTCACTTTGTTTTTACGTGTTTAGAAAGTGCTTTATTTTTATATTTAAACTTGCCAAACCGTAGCATTTCTTAAGTCGAAATGTCAGCAAGGACTGAGACGAGTAACAATACCTGTGACGTCACAAGGTGGACCAAGACTAAACAAATTTATGATAATGATTCACCGTGTGACGTCAAATAGTTGTTGTTGCCGCGTTATTGTGTTGACGTTTCACGGCCCTAGCTATCCACTTTGAATTGAAAAATAAAGTGTTTTCAAAAGACGTAAATATTAAATGAACATATGTGCGAATATCAGTATTTTCTATATTTTTATATTATCAAATAATATAAAAAGCAAAAATTTAATTTCATAAGCACTTTAAAAAAATAAATGTTTTTCCTTGTTCAGGACGCGCTGTCAGCTTTTGGTTTCTTAGACAGTCCTCCGAACTATCGTCCAACTCCGGAATCACCATCATTAATACCACGAAAACCACAACCTACAAGAGAGAGGTAAGTGTTCGTATACCACCATCGGCGCATCGCTTATTTGATTTACCACAGTGGCGTGAGAAAATGCACTATAAAAAATAAATTTCTTGACGCAGCCGTGCGAGGAACTACACAGTTTGACACTACTTTGGCTTAAAGGGTATTGGCAATAAAAATTAAGTTTGTCTCATTTGAAAGAACTCGCCAAATGGTATAAGAAGACCTTTTGTAATTTTTCTGTATCTTTCTTGTGTTTTGAAATATTTTTACCAAAGACAGCGTGCTGTCTGCCATCTTGTTGTAATATTGGGTCTAATTAACTAGGAAATTGGTGACGTCACAAGCAGGGTAAACCTGATGAAACTACTCCGTGGGTGACCAAATTTCCACGGAAAGCTTTTTAAATGATGTGGGTCAATTTAAAATGGAAATAGCGCAACAAAAAACGAGTTTCTAGCTCATAATGTCATAAGGTTGGCAAGATAAAAATTTCACTTTACCCTGCTTATGTCGTCACATGCATAATTTTGCATATCGAAAATAATTCCAAGATGGCGGACAGCACGCTGAGTTTGGTCGAAATATTTCCAAAACCAAAACAGATACGGAAAAATTGTAAAAGGTCTTCTTATACCATTTGACGAGTTCTTTCAAATGGGATAAACTTAATTTTTATTGCCAATGCGCTTTAAATATCTTTGAACGATCTCATGTTTTTTTATATATATATTTATAACTTTAACACTTTCTGATAGGAATTGTCTAATATATCAACGAAAGTTTCATCTTCAGTTCATGCCTTTTTCCTTTGTTAATTAAAGTTAGGGACACGCAAAGAGTGTTACACAGTGACTCAACAGGTTTGGAATTGAGTAAATTTTCTCTAAACAGGTCTGTTTAAAGTTCAGAGCAAACTCTTTTCCAACCTCGTACCCAGGGCCATTTGTAGGGAACTGGGCCAAGATGGCGGGAACAAATGGCCCTGGTGGAGGCCAGGCTATCTCAGCCTCTGATTGGTCAAGAGCTTATGGCGTAAATCAGACGGTTTGATTTTGTTTTTTTGTTTTTAAATTGTATTTTGACCTTGTCGGTTGTTCCTGCACACGGCACGGGAAATTATATTTTAAACCATGCAATAATTAGGTGTAATTAGGTATAATTACTGTGTAAAGAACTGAGTTCTAGTTAATGAAATGTGCAATATACTGCGTATTTTGAGCTAGCCTCCACCAGGGCCATTTGTTCCCGCCATTTTGTTTTATTCGCCATCTTGGCGCAGTTCCCTACAAATGGCCCTGGGTACGAGGTTGACTCTTTTCCTACTCCACTGTTGAATCACAGTGTAACATATTTGCGTGTCCCTGGGTTGACGTCATTTCCTGCGAATAGTAAACCAACTTTAACAGAAGAAAAAGACATCAAGATGAAACCTTAGGTGATGATTAAGCAATTCCTATCAGAAAGTGCCAAATATTATAACCTATATAAAGAAGCCCGAACATGAGGTAGGGACATGAGGTAAGTTACTGTTCACGACCCAACGTTTCGACACTCTAATCTAGTGTCTTCATCAGGGGTGATCGTTGTGAAGAAAGGTCCCATATTTACACTCTCGCATAGAACCAACATGATGACCTTATCTACCAACAAGATGAAAATACGCTTTTGGTAAAAGACAGCATTGATTATAAGTGGTTTTGTGAGAGCGAGTCTATCTAGTTGTTGATAGATAACATCATCAGTTGTTTTGTAAGTAGAGATGAGGGGCGCAAAGTGAAAAGATGATAAACTACCGAGAATAGTTTTGTTAACGAAATACTGACGTTTTGAGCGGAGTCCTTAATCAGAGTAAATGTCAGTATTTCGTTATCAAAACTATTCTCGGCAGTTTACCACCTTTTCACTTTGTACTGTTTAATAAACGAGCAGGAGTGTTTTATCAGATATAAAGACACGAGGCGAAGCCGAGTTTTTTGAACGGGTTCACAAACGAACCACTTGCTAAGTTCATTGACGTAGTAAGTTTGAAAAATAACGTTGTCTAAGCCGAGAAAATCAAAGCTAAAGTTTATGTAAATCAGAAGGTATCTTTATCACATATAAAGACACTGATTAAACTTTAATTTCTTTTTAATTTTCCTCATGAATTATTAATGAGTTTTTGAAGCCTTATATAAAACACTGTCTACGCGACACTATACTTTTTGATAAATATGGGACCTGTCTTCACATTAATCATTCCTGATGAAAACTGTAGATCGGAGTGTCGAACATTAACTTTTTAAGCTACGTTCAAAAAACGTTTAAGCCAGAGTAGCGTTAAACTATATATCTGAAGATGCACTATGTTTGTCGAATTGCACTGAATTTATGGAGAAGCTAACTCCTTGCACAACTAATTGCAACTAACCACTCTAACCAAGTCATCCGTAACTTGTAGCCATAGCAATGAAGAAAAAACTTCGGCATCTGAAACGACTTCTAATACCACTACTTCTCAAACGCCACTTCCTTCTACTCCGAAGGAACAAAGGTAACAGGCGAAAATTGTGTTTTATCTTTAGTAATGTGAGCTTTTAAAACGTCTATCTTATGTGCGGGATTTTAGGTTACAGTACTTTTGACATTTAAACTCGTTTAGAACATGTTATTTCGAAAATCAGAGGGGGGGGGGGGGGGGGGGGGGGGGGAATAGAAGAAATAATAAAAACTGTTATTGTATTAAATCAACAGACTGAAGTATCTCTTGTAATTTCAATATAAAAAATTGTACTGTACACAAATAATTGTTTCTGCTATAAATTACAGTACGGTCATTATCTGTAGCAGTAACAGGAGTAGCTACAGGAACACAGCTACTAACAGCAGTATCGGTAACAGTGTAAACAGTAACAGTAATAGTAACAGTAACAGCAACAACAGTAGCAGTAACAATAGCAAAAGCAACAATAACAGCAACAACAGCAGCAGCAACAGTAGCAAAAGCAGCAACAACCGTAGTAACAGCACTAGGTTCGAGACCTGTGACCATTACTGAACGTAAAAACAATATTTGACATGCTTAATTATATTTATGGTAGTGGTAGTGGAAGTGTGATCTGAACCTCGCTAGTAGTAACAGCAACAGTAGCAACAGCAATAATAACAGCAACAACAGTAGCAACAGCAGCAACAGTAGTAACAGCAACAACAGTAGCAACAGTAATAGTAACAGCAACACAGTAGCAACAGCAACAACAGCAGCAACAGTAGTAATAGTAACAACAGTAACAGTAACAACAACAACAGTAACAACAGCAACAGTAAACAGTAAACAGAAGCAACAACAGCAACAGTAGCCTGTGTTCCAGTCCACTACGCTACGCCGTAGCCCGCGTAGCGTAGTGGACTGGAACACAGGCTACAGCAACAGTAGCAGCAAGTAACAACAGCAACAGTGCAATAGTAGCAACAGCAGTAGCAGCAGTAACAGTAGTAACAGTTATCACCCGGTTTAGAAGCACTCCCAGACTAGCCAGCTCAGTTTAGAGTACGGGTACAATACTTTTAGAGATTTAGAGTTTTTCTGTGTATTAATGATTTACGACAACTTATGCAGCAAGAACTGAAAAAACTTTTACTATTCCAAGTCCTATAAACTTAAGTACAGTACTAATGAATAACTATTAATAACTAACTACTAACAACTTTATCAACAGCGCTGACCCGAACCCTGAAGTGCTACAAAGATCAATATCAGCGCCAGCTCCCAATCATGAGAGGTAGAGAACATTTCTTTGATGTAACATACTTTTTATACTGCTCTTGTGCTGGTTTCTTTCATAAGAAATGAACATCTATCCCAAACTTCTCATATTCATCTCAAATTCATGATATTTCTTTAACAGCATCGTAGTCAATGATACTTCTCAAAATGACATCATTACTAACTACCGAAGGTAATCCTAACCCTGCACTAATTTATACTATACTAATGAAAACTAACCCTAATTATTTTTAACTATATTATACGACACACGCTACTTCCGGTGAAATTGCGCGTTTTAATTGGCTGAGATGCTCTGACTTGGCGGTCGTTATATACTAAAACGGCAAAATTATCCTGTCCTCTGTTTTTCGGTGCGAAAAGACCAAGCGGGGGAAATAGCTGTCCAAACTATCCCAAGAATACTAGCGATCGTATCTCCACTATCTCGTTACCAGCCTTCCGCTTGTTTTGTTAACGGCGAATAAGCCATAGAGAACATATAAATACTAGAGGGGGCATCCTATCTTAATTTCAGTCAACCGCGGGTAACCATTTGAACGCCGCCATCTTGGATTTTTTTGGAGGCAAACATTAGGCGCGTTGGTTGGCAAAGGACTGGGTCTAGTACATTTGCCAACCAATTGACTGGTTACCAAATTTTCCCGCCAATGCCCCCTCTAGTATTTATATGATCTCTATGGAATAAGCCAGCTTGTAATCTCGACTGCGCATCAATGTGACGCGTTGTTCGGCGTCGGGATAAACCTTATTTCAATTTATAAGGGACTGGTTATTATTTATGGCCGAGGTGGGAGCCGAAGAGAAAATGGTGGGAGTAACTGAAAAATGAACACTTCTGAGGTGGGGTAAAAGAAAATTTAATAGAGGAAACGGGTTGGGTAATATTTATTAACGTACGCTACAAGCCATAATCAATGTTCAAAGTTCAAATAATAGCATAGTAATAATCTATCATGAAGTTCCAGTTATAATAGTATGCAGACCAATCAATTCCTTTTTTTCTCCTTGCTTTCCTTTTCTTTTCACCACTGTCAACTAATTAACACTTTGACTGCCAGGCTAAATAAAATTCACGGGCCTCATAGTGCACTGATCTATGAAAAAAACGATACCGACATCAGTGCCGTATCCAGAGATAATTTAGGCACCCCGGTCACTCAGTCATCGTTGGCGAATTCGGTAACAATATTCAACTACAGAAGATGCGAGAACCATATAAGGGGGTGCTAGGGCAATCCGCATGTCCTCTCGGAGTCTCGGAAATGCCATTTCCTGCATTCTGAGGCCGTGGTCTTCCCATAATCACAATTTTCTATGAATGACAAATAAATGAAGTCGGAGCGAACTATTTGGAAGCATTTATTAGTTTTTAAAAGCTTGAGTTGGAATATAACTGAACAAACGATCAGGTCTGTATACTACCATCTCATTGCTTTATTCAAAAATAAAAATAATAATAATGCTAATAAAAATGTATTTTCTGGAAAATTCGGGCCTCTTGCAAGCCCGGGCCTGTAGGCTTTAGCCTACTCAGCCTACTTGGTAATCCGCCACTGTCACTGCCATGAAAATTTTACCTTGATGAATTAAATCATCTGGTTTTAGCTAGGGTAAATTACTATGTAAAGGGTATACCTATAGCGGTGAGGGTTAACGGTACCCGGACATTTTGCCGAAAGACATTTTGCCGAACGGACATTTTGCCGAACGGACATTTTGCCGAATGACATTTTGCCGAACGGACATTTTGCCGAAAGACAATTTGCCGAACGGACTATTTGCCGACATTTCTACCAAGATTAACACGTGGAAATAACAAGTGTTGTCAGTCTACCGGAGCACTCTTTCCGTCTTTCGCATCTCCAGTAAGACGTATCACCTTTCTTTTTGTCAAGGACATAAACGAAACCTTCAAACACTAGTTTCCGATTACCCCGAGAGTTGCAAATGAACTCCATGATTCTCCAAATGCGATTCGCTTATGTGATTGCCTTTATATATGATTGTTTATTTAAATTTTGACAATCGAATCAGTTCTATTTCTGTAAGCCTTATGAGTCATCGCCTCAATCAATTGGTAATGACCCACATGGGAATTGCGTTCATGTTCTTTTCGTTTCTATGAAATGAGTCATCGCCTGAAGAAACACCTAATATATTACATAAAAATGTCTGATGGGAGCTAATTATTCCCAAGTGATTAGTCTATTGTTATAGATATTGTCATTAAAATATAATTATGCGTAGGAAAAAAACAAATGAGTTTTGTGGTAAAAAATATGTTTTTTTATTATATGTCCTTTCGGCAAATAGTCCGTTCGGCAAATAATCCATTCGGTAAATAGTCCGTTCGGCAAAATGTCTTTCGGCAAAATGTCTTTCGGCAAATTGTCTTTCGGCAAATTGTCTTTCGGCAAAATGTCCGGCCACGAGGGTTAACACGTGACATTATGTAATAAAATAGGTGTAGGGGTGAGGTAAACAAATTTCCTGTCTAACAGTGGTGGAGTTGAATTTAAAGCATTTCTTGTTTTAAAAATGATGGGATTAAAAATCTTTTACGCTCCAATAATGGCTGGTCCCTAAAATCAGGTGAGGAATTAGTATAATGAATTCGGAAATGTAAATGAAAGGCAAATTAATCCTGTGGCCTTAGTCTGATGTTATGGATTGAAGTAAGCTTTATTCCGTCGCAGAACGCGTTGTCACAGGTTGTTTTGACGCGCAGTCGAGATTACGAACTGGCTTGTTGACGCGGGCAGTTGCTGTCGTGATAGAATAACAACACAACTAGTCTGTCTGTAAGAGTGACTGTTAGTAACCACTTTGAATTGCAATATGTTACGCCTCTAGGCCCAGGGCTACCTCGCCAGTATCGTCCACAATGAACATGAAGAATTTCAGATGTGTTAGCGTTCTGGGACGAGGACACTTTGGAAAAGTAAGTGGGTTTAGTAATGAAGTAAAGCAACTTTATTTATTGACAGTCCTTGGGTGGGTGGGTGGGTGGGTGGATGGAGGGATAAGTGGGTGGGTGGGTGGAGGGATGGGTGGGTGGATGGAGGGATGGATGGGTGGGTGGATGGATGGATGGGTGGATGGAGGGATGGGTGGGTGGATCGAGGGAGGGAGGGATGGATGGATGGATGGATTGGTGGGTGGAGGGATGGTTGGTTGGATGTGTGGATGGATGAATTGGTGGGTAGTTGTCCCCCAACCGGCACTCTTTTGAGAAGACGACACTGTCGATAGGGTGGCACTTCAGATTTTTTGTAAAATATTACAAACATAATACAAAAAAGGCTTAGATTGCAAGTTGCATTAATTAATTAATTAGTTCGTTCGTTCGTTCGTTCGTTCGTTCGTTCGTTCGTTCGTCCATATATCCACACATCCATCCGCCCATCCATCCATTCCATCCTCCCTCCTCTCTTTGTTACGTTATTGACTATTCTGTGTGATATTTTAATCCAACAGGTCATTCTGGCGGAATACAGAAACACTCGTGAATTATTCGCAATAAAAGCTTTAAAAAAGTCGGATATAATATCAAGAGACGAAGTCGAAAGGTAAAACCTACTATCTTTTGTATGTTGATGGTCTTCCAGGGAGGGGTCGGTCAGTGTTGTCATGTTTCTTTTGAACATCGCGTTATGTACGATGGCGGGGAGGTCGTCACTACAATGGATAACTCAAAAGGACCTTTCCAGTCTTTTCGCGGCTTTTCCAAGATATGTCCTCAAATTTGCTTTTTCAAGTTTGTCGTCAAGCTTCAGTGACTCTCGATATTTTGGCAATCTTTTGGGTAACCTAAGTCCTACCAGGTTTCTAACTAGAATTAGGTTTTTGTTGTGGTTTACTGCCTACAAAAAGTGCTTGGGACACTATGCGAAAATCGGCAAAGTGGCCCAACAATTTTGTCCAGGATTGTCTGAAAATGACGAGTTTATGATTTTTCAATAAAACACAGCATTTTAACTTTGTAACATTGCAAAATATATACAGTTTAATAAAAGAGCCCCCATCTCTGCTCCCCCCTTACCCCCTCAATGGGGAAGGGATCACTGGAGCAGAGTCTCTACAGAGTTCCCACCCGAACCGGTACCACCCGCACGAGAGCTCTATTTAATTTGCATATTCACCAAACCTTCTATACCCCACAAACAATTTGTTGTTCATGCATGTGGGAGCGTATTTATGTCATTTTCGAGCAAACTGCGCAGAATCGCCGCCCCCAAATTGTTTTTTTCTTCGATTTTGTTTAATTCGTCATTTTCAGACAATCCTGGACAAAAGTGCTTGGGACACTATGCGAAAATCGTCAAAATCGGCGAAGTGGCCTAACAATTTTATCCAGGATTGTAGCTTTTGAAGGAAAAAAACCCCATAAGAACCAGAACCGGTTTTAGGGGGCGATTACATGGACCGGACTGGCCCGGTTAACCGGGATGAGTTTACGAAACGATTACATGGAGCGGGCTGTCCCAGTAAGCCGGGATGATTTCAGGCCGAAATTCGCAATTATCAAGTAAATAAGGGCAAAGCTACGTTAGTTTTACTTCAATTTTATATATATATACATATAATTAGTCTATATATTATTTATTTTGTAAGCCCATCCTTAATAAAAAGATTGTTATAATCCACGTATAATCGTCTTCGCGAAGACTAGTTAATTTATTAAATCTTCGCTATGATCACGAAACACACGAACAACGTTTTGATGTTCTATTTCAGTTCCTTTCAGCACTATTTATTCGCACAGTCAAGCAAACGAACGCGTACCGAAGCAAGTTCAACAGTTTTTCAGCCCAGTTTGCCGGGATGAAAACGATTACATGGACATTTTCATCCCGGTTGACCGGGCTAGCCCACTTGCCATGTAATCGAAATGTTAAAACAACATGCGTTTGATATATAAATCGGGCCAGCCCGGTTAACCGAGCCAGCCCGATCCATGTAATCGCCCCCTTACACGGCGTTGCCGTGCCTTTTGATTCTGTACGAACGAACGAACGAACGAACGAACGAACGAACGAACGAACGAACGAACGAACGAACGAACGAACGAACGAACGAACGAACGAACACGAGCAGGCAGAATATAAAGCGCTGCTAACGGCACCACAATCATTCTTATTTTTTTCAGTTTGCAATCCGAGAAGAGAATATTTCTTGCTGCCAACAAGACGAGACATCCCTTCCTAGTCAACTTGTTTGCTTGTTTTCAAACCAAGGTGAAATACTACGATATAATTTAAATTATTGCGATAACAGTTATTACGATTTTCAAACCACGTTTTTGTGGCAATCAACTTTCCAGGGTGAAACGAAAACGTAGTTTTAAATACTTTTTCAGGTATTACCACCATTATGTCAGTGCCGTAGGAACAAAATTTCACAGGGGGAGGAAGTTGACGTTTGCTAATCAGTGTGAAAACATTATTTAAGGGGGGGCAGTCGGCTCTTACGGCCCGGTATATGTACTGAATTCGATCATAGCTAAGCTTTCGGCAACGGTGTCCCCGTATAGTTCAGTGGTCAGAGCACTGCACTAATATCGCAGGATCACAGATTCGATTGCAGTTAGAAGACCTTGGTGACTGCTGTTGGTGTCGCATTTTTGCAACACTTGACCCCCGTAGCTTACAGTGCATCTGCACTAGTATCACAGGGTTCGTAACTGGTCCACTTCGGCCTTAAAATTAATGTGTTATTATACTCTTGTACTCGAAATTTTCCTTCGCCAAACATCTCTAGTATAATTGTCAGTTGTTTGCTGTACAAGCTGTGTTAGTTAGTAATACTCAGAAAAACTCACTGAGCTCTACACACGCAAAAACGCACACTCTGTGTCAGACTTGATGCAGAATGATGTCAGATCTGTTCAGAAAAATGTAGCGATCCCTGATACAGCCTGTTGCAGTATCAGCTATGATACACCTATGATGTCATATCTGTATCATACCTGCAGCTACAACTGACTGTTCAGAACAGATTCTGTCAAACTGTATCAGCCTGACACGGTCAGTGCTGTATATAACAGACTGAACAGGTATGTTGTCTACGGAGTTGTCGCAGTCTGTTAGAAATTCTAACTAAATGTTTATACGTCAGCGCTGGTACATTCTGTAGCTGTCAGGCTGGATCAAGGGTCGCTACATTTCTCTGAACAGATCTGATATCAGAGCTGATCAGAATGTGCGTTTTTACGTGTGTAAGCGGGACTCGAACCCGCAACCTTCTGAATGCTAGCCAGACGCTCTAACCATTGGGCCACTAGAACTCAGATAGCAGAGCAAGGTTATTTAAGGTATTTATACCTTAAACTGTGCCCAATGGTTAGAGCTGCAATTTCTGAAACTAACTATCTCTAATATACTTACAAAGTACCGGGATTCCTGATTGACCACTTCTATATATTTTGTGTTTTTAGGGCCATGTTTGTTTCGTGATGGAGTATGCTTCTGGGGGGGATCTTATGATGCACATTCATAATGAAGTATTTGCTGAACCTCGAGCAGTGTAAGCTGCTATTTAGAATACTGCTGATAAAAGTAATAATATCGAGTAATTTAAGTCTTGTCCGAATTGGTCTTCAGTATATTTTATTGTAGCTAACACCAGACGATTTTATTCACCTCTGGAGAAGCTCTTGGATCAGGAATGAGTTGATGAAAAAAGTTTCTAGACTACTATTCTAATATTTAGCAATTATTTTTGTTTCAGGTTTTATACATCTTGTGTAGTCTTGGGATTGCAGTATTTACACGATCACGAAATCGTCTACAGGTTTGTAGAGGAGGATAAATAGTTATTTCTTAGGTTGGTTGGTTGTCGGTCGGTCGGTCTGTCTGTCTGTCTGTCTGTCTGTCTGTCTGTCTGTCTGTCTGTCTGTCTGTCTGTCTGTCTGTCTGTCTGTCTGTCTGTCTGTCTGTCTGTGTGGGTGGGTGGGTGGGTGGGTGGGTGGGTGGGTTGCTTGTTTGTTTGTTTGTTTGTTTGTTTGTTTGTTTGTTTGCTTGCTTATTTGCCTGTTTGTTTGTTTGTTTGCTTGTTTGTTTGTTTGCTTGCTTCCTTGCTTGCTTGCTCGACCAATGACTTGCAATGACCTAAATCTGCCATATTGAGAATCTTGGGACACTAGGGGGGGAGCATCTGCAGTTTGGTTATATGTTTCTATTTTCTTCATTCTACAGAGATTTAAAACTGGATAATTTACTACTGGATGCTGAAGGTTACGTGAAAATTGCTGACTTTGGTCTTTGTAAAGAAGGCATGGGTTATGGCGAGAGGACGGGCACTTTCTGTGGGACACCAGAGTTTTTAGCTCCGGAGGTTAGTGTACTTTGATGGAAATTTTCCATGGCTTTTCTCGTGTGTTTCACGTGTTAAGAACACGTGAATCACATGTGCGTGTGTTTCACGTGTTCTTGACACGTGAATCACATGTGCTAAACATGTTCTTGACACGTCAATTACGTGTAATAAACATGTTCTTGACACGTGAATCACATGTGATAAACATGTTCTTGACACGTGAATTACATGTGATAAACATGTTTTTCGCACGTGAATCACATGTGATAAACATCTTCTTGACCATCACTTGTCAGTTGATGGTGATATTCTTAAAGTTTTCTCAATGGTTTCCATCTTTAGGTCCTTACTGAGACGTCGTATACTCGCTCTGTTGACTGGTGGGGCCTCGGAGTTCTTATTTTTGAAATGCTTGTTGGTGAGGTAAGTATATCTATTTAGTATATAGTATATATAATCCCATTCGATATTGTTGGGTTTTGGGGGGTTTTGGGGGTTTCGAGCATTTTTGCAGCTTATCCATGTATTTTAAATGTGATTATAATTAATCAAAGTTAACAAGGAGATTAGTTGCTGGCCAGCGGCTTCATCTTGCTGGTTATGCGCAGATGGGGTGCGGTGTCATGTCACACTCAATTAGTAATAGTTTTTCTTTTGTATTTTGTAGTCGCCATTCCCTGGAGATGACGAGGAAGAAGTATTCGATTCTATCGTCAACGACGAAGTTCGCTATCCTAGGTTTTTATCGACGGAGGCCGTGGCAATAATGAGGAGGGTAAGGAGAGGAAATTCGAGTCATATACTGAAGTAAAAGAGCTAAGGAAGTCCACTGTTATTTGTTAATTGCTATCTTTTGTTTTAGTTATTACGAAGAAATCCAGAGCGGAGACTTGGAGCTAATGAAAATGACGCCGAAGATGTAAAAAAGCACCCGTTCTTTAGAGTAGGTCAAGTTGTTGTTTAACTGCACGTATTCTTGAATGACGCCGGATCATCCAACTTCACTTCACTTTATTTTCTTTTTACTTTTTACTTTTTACTTTTTACTTGTTACTTTTTACATTTTACTTTTTACTTTTTACTTTTTACTTTTTACTTTTTACTTTTTATATTTTACTTTTTATATTTTACTTTTTACTTTTTACTTTTTACTTTTTACTTTTTACTTTTTACTTTCTACTTTTTACTTATTACTTTTTACTTTTTACGTTTTACTTTTTACTTTTTACTTTTTACTTTTTATACTTTACGTTTTACTTTTTACTTTTTACTTTTTACTTTTTATATTTTACTTTTTATATTTTACTTTTTACTTTTTACTTTTTACTTTTACTTTTACTTCACTTTACTTTACTTTACTTTACTTTACTTTACTTCACTTCACTTCACTTCACTTCACTTCACTTCACTTCACTTCACTTCACTTCACTTCACTTCACTTCACTTCACTTCACTTCACTTCACTTCACTTCACTTCACTTCACTTCACTTCACTTCACTTTACTTTACTTTACTTTACTTTACTTTACTTACGATGATCTTTAAGCTTAATTCTTTTAAATTAATCTTTCTTTCAATTACAGGAAGTTAGGTGGAAGGATTTGTTATCTCGCAAAGTGAAGCCTCCATTTGTACCAACTTTGGTAAGTAAACTATACTTTAACCCTTACCTGAATACTTTACTCTAACGCCAGAATATTTTACTTTGTCTAAATACCAGATGATTTTAATTGTCACAGGGAGAACCCTCGGGCAGCGCAATGGGTTATCTAACATAATATTTTTTTTCTATGTTAGAAACACGCAGAAGATGTGAGTAACTTTGATGAGGAGTTCACATCCGAAGATCCAGTTTTAACACCACCTAAAGAACCACGAGCTCTGAACGTAGAGGAACAGGTAGGGTTATATTTAACAACGAGCCCGAGTTTTCTATGAGCAAATAGTCAACGAGGCGAAGCCGAGTTGACTATTGCTCATAGAAAACGAGGGCGAGTTGTCTAATTGTTTTAGTATAAATTTACCAACAAAAGTTAAATCAATTCTCGACCATAACATATTCTTTGAGGCTCGTTTAATACATTTTTTAACTGCCAACAACAAACGTTCAACATGCAGTCATTTCGGACATCTCCTTGGCCCGTACAGTAACTGATGGAAAAACAAAGTTTTCTTGCATAATTTAGCATGGATTTTCATGTACAATATTGAAACAATATATATCCACTCATTTGATTTGTAAAAGTGACAAAAACTTGAAAGAATCGTTCAATTTAGCATATAGTTTACATCACGAAATCTTGTCAACAGCAAGCGTAATTTTGAAATGTGTTTTGTTTGCAGTTATTTCGTTTTAAACGAACACAGATAAACAATTTAACAATCTTACCATTAATAATTTCCATTCTAACCATTTTCTAGCCGTTTTTGTTTTTCTGTCAGAACGTATTGCTTCGCCTAAATGTTCAATTTCTTCTTTCATTTGCCCACTCCGTTATAATTTCAGCGCCATTGTTGCTTAACAGAACAGCCGCTGGCTCTAATGATCATTGTTCGTGCTATACTACGCATTTTGTCATTGGCCAATTTTTTTAAAAGAATGACTTTCATTGGTTTATCCCAGAGGTTTATATCACCAATTATAAACTCCTGCAATAGCCAATGAAATTCGAGGATTTGCATTATAAACTTGTAAATTTATATATACTAAAAGTATTTATGATAGGCATGCAATGTTCTATAACTGTTGAGCACCATTTACGCTAATTCTGTTTCGTTGCCTCTTCCCTTCCCTTCTCTTCTCTTCTCTTCTCTTCTCTTCTCTTCTCTTCTCTTCTCTTCTCTTCTCTTCTCTTCTCTTCTCTTCTCTTCTCTTCTCTTCTCTTCTCTTCTCTTCTCTTCTCTTCTCTTCTCTTCTCTTCTCTTCTCTTCTCTTCTCTTCTCTTCTCTTCTCTTCTCTTCTCTTCTCTTCTCTTCTCTTCTCTTCCCTTCCCTTCCCTTCCCTTCCCTTCCCTTCCCTTCCCTTCCCTTCCCTTCCCTTCCCTTCCCTTCCCTTCCCTTCCCTTCCCTTCCCTTCCCTTCTCTCCTCTTCCCTTCCCTTCTCTCCTCTTCCCTTCCCTTCCCTTTCCTTCCCTTCTTCCCTTCCCTTCCCTTCCCTTCCTTTCGCTTCCCTTCGCTTCTTTTCCCTTCCCTTCTCTTCCCTTCCCTTCTCTTCTCTTCTCTTCTTCCCTTCCCTTCCCTTCTCTTCCCTTCTCTTCTCTTCTCTTCTCTTCTCTTCTCTTCTCTTCTCTTCTCTTCTCTTCTCTTCTCTTCTCTTCTCTTCTCTTCTCTTCTCTTCTCTTCTCTTCTCTTCTCTTCTCTTCTCTTCTCTTCTCTTCTCTTCTCTTCTCTTCTCTTCTCTTCTCTTCCCTTCCCTTCCCTTCCCTTCCCTTCCCTTCCCTTCCCTTCCCTTCCCTTCCCTTCTCTTGTCTTGTCTTGTCTTGTCTTGTCTTGTCTTCTTCTCCTTCTCCTTCTCCTTCTCCTTCTCCTTCTCCTTCTCCTTCGCTTTCGCTTCGCTTCCCTTCCCTTCTTCCCTTCTTCCCTTCTTCCCTTCTTCCCTTCCCTTCTTCCCTTCCCTTCTTCCCTTCCCTTCTTCCCTTCCCTTCCCTTCCCTTCCCTTCCCTTCCCTTCCCTTCCCTTCCCTTCCCTTCCCTTCCCTTCCCTTCCCTTCCCTTCCCTTCCTTTCACTTCGCTTACCTTCCCTTCCTTTCCCTCCCTTCGCTTCGCTTCTCTTCTCTAGTGCCCTAAATTAGACGTTCAGATTTATGTTCAATTTTTTCCAGTCAATGTTCATTGATTTCGACTACATCGCTGATTGGTGTTAGCTCCAACCCAGTACTTCAGTCAACAGGTTGTACCAAAACTTGATAGCAGAACGTATTGTTCACAGAACTAGATCATGGACCTCCACCGTTTGGTGGATGTTATATACTAACGAGAAAAATTCACCCTCCTCTTGGTGTATGGCATTTGTGATCGCTATAACTGCATTGGGTACTTCGAACCACGTGACAGCGAACGGTTTTCTACGGCTGAGGTTAGACTGTGAAAACAGAAACTGCAGCGATGTGGTTGTAGTGTTATGAAGTGTTACGACTTAAGCCCCAGGTACACGACCAAGTTTTCCTTGACATATTCCTTGGTCGTCGTTCTGGCTCGCGCGTGTGTACAATATAAACAAGGTTATTTTCGACAATTTTTTCTCGACATTTTTTTCCCGACAAATTTTTCTCGACAAATTTTTCTCGACATTTTTTTCTCGACAAATTTCTTCTCGACAAATTTTAGCCCAACAAGTACTTGTGGCGCGGTTTGACTCGGTTCAAAGTTGGAGCGTCCGGCTAGTGCTCGGAAGGTGGTGGTGGGTTGGAGCCCTTTAAGAAAAAAACTTGTCATGGAAAAACTTGTCAACGAAAACTTGGCCGTGTGTGTGCGGGGCTTCAAAAACATTCTGCAGACTTATGTAACTGATCATTGTAAATTCCTGTCAAAACATTCAGTCTTAGTAAGATGCTGTGCCGTGTGGCAGTAGTCTAAATGTGGTCAAAATCATTCAATTCGCTCAAGAGAGAACGGTTTCTTTTATCGAAATCCTTTGTTTGTCTGAGCAAAATGGTGTCAAATTATTGGAAATATCTTGACGGTTTTGTAAATGATTGATGTGACTCTTGATTTTTACCATCTTGTGTTTTTCTCGCTTCATTTCCCCCTTCGATTTATGTTACAGCTTTCCTAATTGCGACCACTCGTAGAACTGGTCTCTTTCTTTGTTTTTAAGCTGTCGTAAGCGTCTAAGCGAGCAGCTCTACGTACGACCACTTTTCCACATTCCCGAGGTGGTCGCTTTAGGGCCTGTTCACATGAGGCGAGTTATCTCTGGGGGTAGGGTTATCCCTATCCCCCGAGATAACTCGGTGTTAGTTTATTTCCATGTTAAAAAAGTAAACCGTTCACATGAGACCGAAATAACTCGGGGGATAGGGATAACTCGGTCGGAGCGATAGGGTAACCCTAGCCCCCGAGTTATCCCTACCTCCATGTGAACGCTTTCACCCGAGCTATCTCGGGGGGTAGGGTCAACTTAGGCATGCGTATTTATGCTGTTGCTCGGGATAACTCGGGGTGAAGCGTTCACATGAAGCTAGGGTTATCTCGGGGGCCAGGGACAACTCGGTAGTTGCGTTTTATCATGTGAAATAGGGTCAACTTTGACCCTAGCCCCCGAGTTATCCCTACCCCCGAGATAACCCGGTCTCGTGTGAACAGGCCCTGCCTGAGAGCTTCAACTGTATTCAGCGCTCGAAATAACGAGGGGTCAGGGGTCAATGACCCCCCCCCCCCTTTCACGATTTGACCCCCCAAAATCACTTACGGGCGGTCAACTTGACCGCTCAAGTTTTAACGGAATAAGGTTTGTCATCATTTTCCTGCACTCTTTTATAGTTCAAACACAGGGGGTAACATAAACCATTCCAGCTGAAATCTTCAAATGCATTTAGAACTCAAGGTTGGTTTTAAGCCAATTTATTAATGCTTGCGTAAAGTTTCCTGAACTTGTGCGGTTCCGCTTTGTCGCAAAACATCTCACTAAAAGGCCACTTAATGGCTTCCCTTGATTAATTGTTGAATACAGAAGCCCGTCGGTGTCTAGTCGTAACTGCTAACTAGTTACTACGGATTTAAGGCCGTCATACGGTTCGACTTCTCCCAAATCTCACCAAAAAACTGTGCAAATCAAGAAATGAACGCTTTTGTGTAATGTACAAATTAAGAGGGGGAAATGGTTGACCCCCCAAATTCACGCTTGAGCGGTCATGCTGACCCCCCCCCCCCCCCCCAACTTACCAGCGTTATTTCGAGCGCTGGTATTTCGCAACGCCGTTCTGAGAGTTGCTTGTTTATACTCCTTGTTGAAAAAGCTGATATGGTGGTTTATTGTGATGGAGGAACAAGAAGACTATGCCCCCAACACGCTAAGATGTATGAATACTTAATTTTGGTATACTGACGTATTTTGTGAGCTCTGATTGGGTGATTTTCACCCTGTTACGTCATGGCAACGCTCAGACATGCTTGTTTTAATTTCATTAAAGCACTGTTGGCGAATTTTTGAAATTCTGAAGCTATAATATATTGAGGCATACAAAAGATCGAGCAGCTTGGAACATATTTTTTTAAGGTAAAGACTGCATTCTTTCACTCACGTGATTACATTTCTTTGCGATATATAAAGGCTTGCATGACGCCACTGATCATCTTTCGCGCGTCAGCAGTGAAGGGCCTGGGTCGAAACCAACAAACGCACGTTGCTTGCTTGCTTGTCACAGTTCCAACTTTCAACGCTGCAGTTTTTTTTGTTTTTTCTCTTTCAACGAAAAATGTGTGGGCGTACAGCATGGTAAGTATCGTACCTTTACGCTAAATATAATTGTGGACAAAATATGGAGGGTTTTTAATACCAAGTGTAATACAGACATGAGACTACAATCAAGCTTGTCTGCTTGTTCAGCTATTTCAAATGCCATTATTCCAGCTGTATTTTGTCTTAATTACTAGTACATTAGCTCCAGACGCTTTGCCCAAAGCTTGTCAGTACACGGGTAGCAATGGAAACAAGATACAGCCACGTTGGAAAAACAATGATTCTAGCAAATATTCTCCTTCATACAACATCAGCCCACAGTCGCATACGTAAGTTAGAATGTTTGTGAGATATACAAGGAAAATATTGATTTGGAAAATATTAATTTGTTAATGATGTTGATGGATGTTCAGCTGTTGTTGTCAGAATGATGTTGTTGATGCTGTTGTTGTTGTTGCTGCTGATGTTGTTGCGGCTGCTGCTGCTGTTGATGCTGCTGTTGTTGTTGCTATTGGTACTGCTGTTAAAATCACTGTTGCAAACCCTGACTGTGACTTGAAACATTTGTTCTCATTTTCTGAAATTTTGGCTGTTTCTCTCCTCTATAAATATTTATCAAATTCATTAATAATTCATGATGAAAATTCAAAAGAAATGAATGTTTAATCAGCATCTTTAACTACGGATAAAACATTGATTAATAAAACATCAAGGTTTTATCAAAGTTAATAGGCACTAGTGGCTCAAATTCAGCTTTAGAGTTAAAATGATCTTATTTAACCTTTTCTATGACTCTTAAACAAAGTGTTCATCATTTACACTTACAATTTGATAAGTAAGTTAAAATATTCACATTCTACATCTTTATGGGCATCTACAATGGCTCGCCTTCAGCTCACTATTGTAAATGCCCATAAAGATCGGCCGCTCATATTTTAACTATCACATAATATGCTTAAATAATGCAGCATCCTACTTTAATTTATATTTTCTTATTACTGTACATTTAAAGAACAGATTCTTACAGTACTGCACATTAAGTATGTTTAATGCATCTAATATTCTTTCAGACCTGTATTAGTTTCTGGCAAACATACACCAGAAAAACCTGAATCTAGTGATGAGGAGAGGGAACTTCAAGTAATGAAATGGGGTCTTGTTCCTTCATGGCACAGAGGTGATCCAGAAACATTTGGTTACAAGATGAATAATGCCAGAATTGAGTCCATCACTGAGAAAAAATCTTTCAAAGGTCCACTTGAAAAGGGAAGAAGATGTGTGGTTCTTGCAGAAGGGTACCATTAATTACTTTTTTATGTTAATTTTAATTAAATTTAATTAAGTTAAATTTAAATTAAATTTTAAAATAAATGAAAGGTGATGTAATGGTAATGTTTACATCTTTATTTACAAAAATAGTATTATTATAAGCTTTTCTTGGTTCCCATTCATTACTTGTACTCGAAACAAAACATTCTCAGGAGAAATAGACAAAATCCGAGGAGATATCCTCGCTGAATCACTTGGTTTTCTGCCATGTTGTTCCTAATGGTTTACATTTTGCTGCGTACTTCACATAATTATCTACGAATGTCATGTTTTGGGGACCACATTGCGGTCATGCGCAGAACGGATTGTATGTCACCTTTAACTTTAACATGTAATTGAAATTAAATTTTAATTAAATTAAATTTTAATTAAATTAAATTAAATTAAATTTTGATTGAAATAAAAAAATTTTTATGAGTTAATTAAAATTTAATTTAATTGAAATTTAGATTTACATACAATTATAATTTAATTTAACTAAACCATTTTTTTTGCAATTTTACAACATTTGTAATTTAGTTTACAACATTTGTAATTTAGTTTACAAGAAAGTAACTGTTACCTTTTCTTATTATAAGTTTCTATGAATGGCAAGAAGGAAAAGGCAGTCAAAAACAGCCATATTTCATTTATTTCAAAGAAAATGTTAAACCTGAAGACATTGTTGATGTAGATGGCCAGCATGGAACAAAACCTCTTCTTACCATGGCAGGATTGTTTGATGTGTGGAAGTCACCCTCGGTAATGTACTGTACATACATTTAATGTAATTATAATTAAAAGCATTCATCTTCAATGACCTCATTAAAGCAAGACTCTTCAGCCAGCTGAGGGACGAAAGAAGCAGAAAATGTTTTCTCTCACACTGCTGGGGACATGATGGGTAATCAGGTGCATAGGGGGGTGCGGGTTATGTCAGCACGTTTTTTGTTGTTGCTTCGCCTATGCTTGACCTCTAATCCCACCCACCCTTCCCCTTGTAATGCTTCATGGGTTGAAGTTTAATTGTTAGGTTATGTACAAAATGTGATGAACTGCTATTAGTCATCCTGTATTTAGTTTATTTCTAGTTGAGCTGTAATAGGTAACAGTAATGTGATGTAAAGCTGTGATAAGCTATCTGTGGTTAAATAAAGGTTAAGCTTGCGGCGGATGCTGCAGCAGCTCCCAGCTGTGTGTGAGAATACAATTTTATGTACTTTTGTGTACTAGCTTAGTAGTATATACTTAGATTTATTTTTTACTTTGTTAAAGGAGGAAGAGCCATTATATAGTTATTCTGTTATCACATTGGAAGCTGTGCCTCCATTCAATGCCATACACCACAGGGTCCCTGTAAGTACACAAGAATTACTTTTGGTGCTGTGCAGTCTGTTACACAATTTCCTTAAAAAAATGAGCAGTTCGTCACTTTATTGTAAAAATTACATTACAGTTTTAATTATAGGCTATTTTAAAAGATGACGAGGCAGTTGGACAGTGGCTTGATTGTGAAAATATTGGCTATGAACAGGTACAATGCACGACTGATTGTAGGGGAGAAATTTGCTTGAATTTTTTTGACATAAAAATTTTAAGTCAATCTGGTGATTACTAGGTTGCCTTTAGCAATATTTACTCAAACTTTTCTATGGCTAAATTAATTTTTGGAAATTTAAGCACTTAGTGCTGGAAATGCCATATTTCAGACACTCAAGAACCCCCTAGAAGACTTGGGCTATGCTTTCGGCCAGCCCCTCTTTTACAATCCTAGATCTGCCTCTGCATTTACTATATAATTATGTGGGTAATTCCATGAAAACATGGACATGGGAAGAAAAAAAATAGTTGAGCATTTTGACAAATTAAGGCTAAAAACATAATAGTGGTTAACTCAAATTTTAAAGATATGAAATTTAAACTTGACCACATTATCACATACATGATTTTCAAGCATACCATTGATATTGTTATTTATTTCACAAATTGTTTCAAAATATGGGTAAAATTCTTGGCTTTCCTATTTTCCCTACTTAAACTTAATAAAAGTGTGTTGAACTTTGTATACACTTTATCACCATTAGTTTATGGCAAATGAAGATATGTCAAATTATTTGTATCAACGAGACCAAGTTGTTTGATGAATTAAATATAATGGTAGTTTGATGGACAAATGTAACGTCAGTCACAGTAACGTCAGTCACGGAGTTTTTTGGTCACGTACACATGTGTGATTATTATTGTGAATTTGTGTTACCATCCATATTATAAGCATATAATAAGGATATATCTTTGAGTTAATATTTTTGTGTTCATGCATTCCTTTGAGCTGAAAATGAATATAATTATAGTTACTTTTTTTTCATGTCCATTTTTGGTAACGTCAGTCACACTCATTGAATGTCGAATAAATTTGTTATGCTTCGTCTGTTTGCCAAATTTTTAATGCTCACGTTCATTAGATCTAACCAAATAAATGCTTATTGGCAAAAAATGGCCATTACACCAGCCTAATTGCAGAGCTAGAAGGTAATTAGTACTCATTTAATGTGATTTTACTCAACATTTATATAGGCCTTAAAACTTCTTTCTCCAAAACATGACTGTCTGGATTGGCATCCTGTGTCTACAGCTGTAAACAACTCCAGATATAAAGAACCAGACTGCATTAAACCACTTGACTTGTATGTATATATTATATATATCTCAAACTCATTAATAATTCATGAAGAAAACACAAAGGAAATCAGTGCCGTGTCAGTGGTTTGGATATCGGAGGAAGAAATGACATAAATTAATCAAACTTTCGTCTTGATTTTCTCTTAAAATACTGATTTGTTTGAGATGCTATATCATACACTCAGAGGAGTGTTTCATCAGGATATCCAAACACCTCGAAGTTTGTTCAAAATCCTCGGCTTCGCCTCAGTCTTCATTTTTCAACAAACATCTTGGTGTCTGGATATCCTGATGAAACACTCCTCCTCGTGTATGATATATTACATATAACATAATATAAGTAGTAGTGTGCAGCTATAAAAGGCTGTTGAGGGGGCAGGGGGAACAATTTACACTCTGACTAGGGCTGACTATCTAATAATTAACTTTCTGCATCATTTTAGATCTCTTGTCGAGAAAAAAGCTGAAAAAAGTAAAATAACCAATTGGTTTCAAAAATCTCCCAAGAAAAGAGAATCCTCATCTAGGACTGCTGGAGGAACCTTGCCAAAGAAAGGAAAACAAAATTCAGAATGAGATAGGTGGAGCTTAATACTGTATAGTGTAATAAAATAGTCTTGAGCTGTTTGCGTTTCTTGAATATACAATTATGTTGAGTTGAACTTATGTATTACTACATAATATGACAGTTCAATGCAGTGTTCAGGGCTCAAAGTAACGTTTCATGTTACACCGGTCATGGTGTCAGACTGGTCAGTTCCAATTGTGACCACGGTCAAAGGTGATTTTTGACTGGTCAAATTTCACGATGCCCCCCCCCCCCCCCCAAAAAAAACAAAAACAACAACAAAAAAACACAACCCCAAGACAAACAAAAAAGCACAACACAACAAAAAACATGTAAAGTATATTCTACACTCTCTGTAATTATACTGTATATAATTAGCTAGTATAGTACAGAAATATGAACGTTTGTCATAAAAAGGAAATGCATGCATAGTTCACTTCAATATATATATATATATATATATATATATATATATATATATATATATATATATATATATATATATATATATATATATATATATCAGACATGAAACAGGTCTACAACAGCACAACAACAATCATTTTCAGTTCCTTCAAATGGAAGTAATAAAATTAATTGCATTTTAGTAATATGACCGGTCAAAATGACTGGTGTTATACAAATTTAACTGGTCACATTAAAAATTTGGCCGGTCATTGACCGTGACCGGCCATTATTTTGAGCCCTGGTGTTCTAAGTTCAGTCTTTAGGATGATAATGCACTGTACTAGTAGTTACCATTGCAAGGACTGTTGTATTTATGGATTTCCATGTTGAAATTGCTTGCAGAATGCAAAGGAAATTTGAAAATGTTAAGAAGTCCTTCTGCCATATGCTAGAATATTTGATGATATAATAAAAAATTATTTGATGGAACTGATTCTACTTCATAGAAGTACATCTAGAAAATTTTATAGGATTTAGAAATTACATGGAATAGAATTCCAAAATCTCATAGAATATTCTATAGAATGTACTGTATAGAATATTCAATGATATTTTGTGTATGGTTCTATGGAATGATTCTTAGAATTCTATTGAATATTTCTATGGGATTTAGAAATTTTATAGAATTAATGCATGGATTACAAAATCACATAAATAGAATTGCTATTATAGAAATTCATAAAGACTTCAGTATGGTAAGAAGGAATGGTAGGGTTATAAAGGGTCATTGGGAGAGCAGCAAAGCTTGTTATTTTTCAGGTCTATATTATTTTTAATATTGACAGTTGTATTTATAATTATCTTTACAAATTGTGTTATTTAATGTTATTACCCAGCACAACAACATACAGACTGTTGTTAAAAAATATTTCACACTTCTCCTATATATAATTATATACTGTTCTAATATAACTGAATTTCGGTATTGGTTCCTGTTTCACTCAGATACATTGTGTCCACGTAAAGTTTCTATTTACAGAAGAGGTTTAGGTCTTTGCAGTTTCATAAAGGCCATGGCCAAAGACACCTTTTCTTGACGTGCTGTCAGAGTCATGGTGTTTGAATGCTACACATCTGGCTTGGTCTGTTCGGAAAGTTTCAAGGTTAGGAGAGATCTATAGATAAAAAATGAAAAGTTTATAAATGATCGATAAGCTGAAAACTGACTATGGTACATAATGGTCTCCAAATAAGATAATGTGAGTTGTGTCTTGGACTACATGCATATAATATTTATGCATAGGAAGTTTACCTTTTTAAACTTTTTCATTTGCCAAAGTGGGCAAGTGTCAACTGGAGGTTGGTGCTTTCTCAGAAGAGATGCTCTTGTTTCATATATATCTTTAGTAACACGTTTCTGAAATGAGCAAAAATTAAAAGCAATTAATATTTAGAGAAGGTTTTCATAATTGCACAGATATCCTACAATGATTATTTTTATGTCAAATTTTACAATACAACTAAACTGTGATAAAACACATCCTTGCAAGGAGTGAAAAAAATTCTATTTTCTCAAGCCACTGTGACATTCACTTATCTAGTACAGTATATACCTTCTGTGCTTGTTTTGCTCTTAATGCTTCTTCAGCTTTCTGTCTCTCGTCCAGCCATCTGTCTTGGTATTTGTGTTCTAAAAGGTCGAAGACTGGTGTAGAAGGCCTAAATCAAACAAAAGAAAGACAAATTAATATAATTTTACAAACAAAATGCCTCTCAATTTACCAGAACAGGGAATGTACAGTAGTACTCTGTTGGCAGTGTGCATAACCAGTATCTTTTAGGATAAGCATCCAGGAGGTAGGAAAAATTCTGCTGTGTTGTGGCTTAAAAATTAAAGGACATTGGCAACAAAAATTAAGTTTGTCTAATTTGAAAGAACTCATAAAATTGTAATAGAAGATCCTTTACAACTTTTTCGTATCTTTCTTCATTTTCAAGATATTTCAATTTGTTTAATATGTAAATGAATGGTCTCTGACATCATGAGCAGGGTACAGTATTTTCACACGTAGAAAAATCAGTTATATCTCTAAAATTAATTTGTTCAAACGAAATCATTTGAAACTGTGCACATAAAATGCCTTGTGACACTGAATATTTCATAACTGATGTTGCTTTGTGTAAAAATACTGTACCCTGGACTCATGACGTCAGAGCCCATCTCATTTACGTAGTAAACAAATTGAAATATCTTGAAAACGAAGAAAGATACGAAAAACTTGTAAAAGATCTTCTATTACAATTTTACGAGTTCTTTCAAATTAAACAAACTTAATTTTTATTGCCAATACCCTTTAAGTGGTGTTATAGTATTGTACAGTATGTCATGGTGTTGTTTACCTTGTAGGAACCCCAAACACCATTGATGGTGGAATTTTCTTAAGTTTGTTAAGTGTCCTATCTTTGGCTGATGAAGTTACTTTGACGTCATGGGTTGCTCGGAATTGGTAGTGCTCTGGTGCTGAAGTTAATCCAGCCTGTATAGCCATTCTGTTTAGTTTGACAAAGTCTCTTTCCTCCTTTGCGTTAGTGACAACCTTGGGCTTGATAACATTCCACGAGCAGAGAGCTGTCAAAAAGATAAATTATACAGTCAGACATACTGTGTCCACTAATGCTGGAACAGACAAGTAGTTGTACAGAACATTACAGACTCAGACTTTTTTAATGAACATACATATGTGAAATTTAGTGTACAGACAGTACAGTGTATGCTATATGGCACCACTAGCACTTTTGATGGTCAAAGCTGCAGTGAAATGTACCAGGATGGTGAATGATGGCAATGTTATGTTGATGGAAATGCTGGGTTTATCAAGATGGTTGTCCATGGTAACTATTGAGATGTGCAGAACAACAATATGAGTGGTGACATAAAGTTCAAAAGTACCAACATGAATTGGGCTTCTGGTTGATTACTTATTCTGTGATAACTGGTTGCCACTGGTTTCAAAATCATGAATCTAGTTATTGGGATTAGTGGTGTATATGTCAGTCACCAATACCACCACCAACAACATCACAAACACCATCAACACTGCTGTTAACACCTCCACCATTGCCACCAGGCACATCAACACCACCACTGGCACCAACACCACTACCAGTATACCCTATTATTTTGCCAGTGCCAATCCATGTACCATTTACAAACCAGCAAACACAAAACAATTATGGTACATTTCTGGACAACTGGCAAAAGACCCTCTTTATGCATTTACCTTCAGCAGTTCCATTATCTGCCAATAAATTAGGACGGCCATAGGTAAATCCATCGGGAGGAAGAGTGAAGCAGCGTTTTAAAGGTCTACCAAGCTCACTCTAAAAGAAAGACATGTTGAATATTATTTTTTAAAAAATAATGACAAGTTCACCAAGGTTGCTCTGTCATCCGCTATAAAGCTGGCTAATACACAATCCCAAATAAATTTAATACCTTTTGAAGTAGGGGATTATTCAACAACGATTCTCTTTGTGTTCCGATTGTCGTCATATTTCTGTTTGCTTTTGTCGTTAGTGCCTAAAAAAAGCAGTGTGGAAAAGAGGAATATATATATTAATAAAAATGAACTAGATTTGAAATACACTAGATGTTGAGAAACAAGAGTTTATTTTATATCTCAGAAGTACACCTTTGGACTTTTAGGAAATATTTCAAATTCCTTCAAGCAATCAGAATGGAAAAGAGTGTTGACTCTACCTTTCCGCTTGAAGTTGAAGGTCCGAAAGACGAAAGTCAGTCATTCAGTCAAAAGGGAACGTACAAAATCAATATACAATACAGTAATAATTTCAATTCAATTTAGTTTCTAACTTACCTAGTCAATCGTGTTTAATATCACGCTCTTTGTCAGACAGTTTTGAAAATAAACGATGTCTTGCCAAGGCCAACGTTTATATAAACACGATGCAAGGATGCAAGTTTATTTGGACCTTTAAATCGCCATAGCAACCTGTTGACGTCACAATGTGTAGTTTCGCGACTTCGCGTAGTCCTGGGGACGACTGTGAAAAACACTCGAAAATCTACTGTAACCCCTTTGTAACGGTTATTTTTTGGCAATTTATGAAACCATTTGTTCTACCAAAGGTGTAAAATAACAATGCGAAAACTTTGTTATTTATAAACGGTATTTTTCTTAACAGGAAAATCCCGTTCACTGTTGCTATGGCTTGTTGCCATGGTGCTGACGACGCGGTCTCTAGTATTACCGTGGGCTCAAAATTTATCTTTTGGTTGCTAACTTTGTCCGAAAACTTTGAGAGAAAAGCTTGACATGGATACGACCAAAAAACCTTTATTGATTCCGCCGGAGTTTTCCAACTACGCAGAAAAACACGAATTATTTCAAACATTTGAGGTAGTTGTCCTTTTAGGCTTTTACAAGGAGTGTGGCGTTTAGTTTGTCGCCTTTCACTGGCGTCTCAAATTGGGGTCTCATTTCTTGCTCGCTAAATTTTGATGTAGATGTTGTTTTCTATCTTTTTCAGCATCTGTTGAAGCAACTTGTGATCGCTCAGCCTGATGACCCTCTGGCATTCTTAGTCGGAGTTCTTGAGCAAGATGAGAAAGGTAATATATAAAAGCGAGATTTTATATATTATTTTGAAGTCTTTGAGTATTAAATTGAAGATGGATTAAAATTATAGGATACTGGATCAATATTAATGTTAGGGGTTGTAACTACTGGCTCATATCATGTATATAGATAATGTATTTAATATGGGATATATGGAGTGATTGTGAGGTAGTGGGTTGAGTTTATAGTGTATAAAGATAGGCATTTGAACCTACAGTACATTTAGTCATAGTGGCTAGGGTCCTGGATTTTACATGTATCTGGGTTTTGTTGTTACACACCTTCAACAGACTTGTTACGAGGCTGTTTCATTGAGCTGATATTGGGATCCGTTCACACTTGTTTGTTCCCAGTTTGTTGTCAAGTCCGTAACAGGTTGTTGACAACTTTTAACAAGGCTCATGACTCTGAAAGACTTGTGACAAGTTGTTTCAGCCCTTACAGTAACAAATTGTTACAAGATTGACAACAAGCTTGTATCAGCACGATAAAATCACAATTTGTCAACAGGCCTGCTACAGTGACATGATATGTTGTACGTATACATGTAGTGCATGTTGTACGTTTGTGAGCTTGGTGTAATGTAACAGACATTTGATACAGGCTCATTGTGAACACATCAGGACTGTCAGATTTTTACAAGTGTACTGTAAGTGTCTGTAAAAATGGGCATGTTACATGCACTGTGTACTGGCTGTTCCCAGTTTTTTAACATTGTCTGTAACAAAGTTGATGACTCTAACGGACTTGTGAGAAGTTGTTCTTTCAATTTGTTGCATTACAAACACGTTGTTACAAACTGTTGTCAACGGACTTTTTCTACAGGACATATGTAACTCAGAAATAACAATTTTTAACTATCTAATTTATTAGTGCCTCAGATAATCATACAAGGCCCTCCAGCATCTGGTAAAAGAACAATGGTAAGTATTAACAGCATTCAAAACTAAAAAAAATTAACGAAAAGTTATAAATTGTAGTGATAATAAATTTCTTATTAAATTTATTTGATCTATCTTTATGTGAAAGTATTAATTTTGGTTTTACTTTTTTGCAAAGACCTAGCAAGCATCTTAATTGCTTGGTCTGTACAAAAGTTTCAGCAAATACAGTACCTTGAAACTTGAAAGTATTTATTTGCTGATGTTTTTGTAGTCTGTCATTCTAAAATTTATGTGCTATATATAAATAATTTCTTGTAGCTGCAAGGTTCATGATGATTTAATTTTGATTTATATATTTCTTAGGCCAAGATAACAGCACAGACTCTTGGATGTGTGCACATTAATCTGGAACACTTGTTGTTAGATTTGGATTCACCAGATGCAAAACAGGTACTAGATACATACAGTAAATTGGATGCTCTTGTCAAATGATGTGTTTATTGGAGCATTTCATTCATGTTAGATTTAGTACACGTAATAATTTGACATTTATCTTTTTTTAGGCAAAGATGTGTCTTGACTCCAAAAAGGTACCACTGAATGATATAGCAGTATTTACTTTAATATACAATTGCTGAATTACTCAGTTACATCATGCAAATTTAAACCTTTTTATTAAGTGCTTTTATCAAAATTATTGATGAAAAATAATAAAAAATATTTAACTCTAATTTTCTACCATGGCTTTAAGTTAGTAATTTATGATATCATTTAATTTACTACTTGATGGAATAATATTGAATGAATGGTTTTACTTGCCAAGGAGTCAGACTGTCTAGTTTTATAAATATCTTTGGATAATAATATCTTTTTAATTTTACTTAGGAAATTCCTGCTGATGTGTGGATATCAATGATTCATGAAAGGTTAAAAAGAACTGACTGTATTAAAAAAGTGAGTGTACAGCTATAATATAGCTCTTGCAGTATTAGTAAAAATAACTAAGATATGAATGGTAAAATTGGTCCTCCCGACATTGGTATCAGAAAAGTTGGAGATAGTTTGGCATGATTGATTGATTGATTGATTGATGGAATGAATGAATATTTGGATGGTTGATTGATTGATTGTTTGGTTGGTTGACTGATTGATTGATTGATTGATTGATTGATTGATTGATTGATTGATTGATTGATTGGATACTTGGTTGGTTGGTTGGTTGGATGCTTGGTTGGTTGGTTGATTGATTGATTGATTGATTGATTGATTGATTGATTGATTGAGGATTGATTGGTTGATTGATTGATTGATTGAGGATTGATTGGTTGATTGATTGATTGATTGATTGGATACTTGGTTGGTTGGTTGAGTTATTATTGATGATTGATTGGATGCTTGGTTGATTGATTGAGGATTGATTGGTTGATTGATTGATTGATTGATTGGATACTTGGTTGGTTGGTTGGTTGGTTGGTTGGTTGGTTGGTTGGTTGGTTGGATGCTTGGTTGGTTGGTTGGTTGGTTGATTGATTGATTGATTGATTGATTGATTGAGGATTGATTGATTGGTTGGTTGATTGATTGATTGGATGCTTGGTTGATTGATTGAGGATTGATTGGTTGGTTGATTGATTGGATGCTTGGTTGATTGATTGTTTGATTGGTGTATTGATTGATTTATTGATTGGATGCTTGGTTGATTGATTGATTGGATGCTTGATTGATTGATTGATTGATTGATTGATTGATTGATTGATTAATTGATTAATTGATTGGTTGATTGATTGGATACTTGGTGGATTGATTGATTGATTGATTGATTGATTGGATACTTGGTTGATTGATTGATTGACTGATTGGATACTTGGTTGATTGATTGATTGGATGCTTCATTGATTGATTGATTGATTGACTGATTGGATACTTGGTTGGTTGATTGATTGATTGACTGATTGGATACTTGGTTGGTTGATGGATTGATTGATTGGATGCTTCGTTGATTGATTGGTTGATTGACTGATTGGATACTTGGTTGATTGATTGATTGATTGATTGGATACTTGGTTGGTTGGTTGATTGATTGATGGATTGATTGATTGATTGGATGTCTGGTTGGTTGGTTGGTTGGTTGGTTGGTTGGTTGGTTGGTTGGTTGGTTGGTTGGTTGGTTGGTTGGTTGGTTGGTTGGTTGGTTGGTTGGTTGGTTGGTTGGTTGGTTGGTTGATTGATTGATTGATTGATTGATTGGATGCTTGGTTGGTGATTGATTGGTTGGTTACTACAATATAGTTAGTGGTTGATTAATTTTGTTGCTAAGTGGTTTGGTGCTTGGTTGGTTCATGGTTATTATTTGTGTGTTAGCCAATTCATTAGTTGGTTCATTGGTTGCTTCGTTTGTTGGTTGGTTGTCAGTTTCTCAACTGAAAATAGTAAATGTCTCATGACCACTCATTACTCGCTGCTGCCAATTTTATTGTATATGATAGCGCATGTACTATTTCTACTGTAATTTGTTACTGTTGTTTAACTAGGGCTGGGTGATAGAAGGCTATCCTTCAACAAGATCACAGGTAAAGATTATGAGATGACATGCAGTTTGTAATGATTATAATAATTATTGCATTGATTGTCATACTCTGTTTTGAGACTTTTAACAAAATATGACATGACGGTTTGAATAGTTCAGTAACTGTAGATCATTACGTTACTGCCTGTACACTACTACTGAAATTATCATTTGATCATTTGTTCATAGTATATTTTCTTTGTTCTGTAGACTTTAGCATTGCAAGTAGCAGGAATAATACCAAAACATTTTGGTGAGTTACGCGCGGGTATCTCTTTGTGCCGCAGACAAAGATCAAACTTGCAACCTTCTTATGACTGCTTATGATGCTCCAATCATAATGATATAGCTACTGGGGCTTGGATGGAGAGCTAAGGTTGCAAATTTATAGTCGTATTACTTTCTAAGAGAGAGCGTTTGGATATGAGATGTAGTTAAAGTGATGTTAAAAGCGGTATGTGCATGATTGTACATGTGGTACAGGGGCAGATCCAGGATTTTTTTAAAGAGGGGGTTGACACCTGTAGGGGGGTCCGGGGGTCTAGGTATGCTCCCCGGAAATTCTTTGATTTCTGATACCCTGAAATGCTATTTCCTGCATTTTGGGGATATTAGGATCAGAAATAGTGATTTTTATACGCTATATTATACACTAAACACAATTTATATATTATATATAATATAATATACTGTTCAAATAATACATATATAATAGGCCAAGGGGGGGGTTGCAACCCCCATAACCCTTCCTGGATCCACCCCTGTGGTACATGTGCGACTTTAATTGGTGTAAATCCCTTTGGTGTAAATCATCAGGATGAAAAGTAATTGACTTATTTGACGAAAATATGGCATTGAACTTCATAGTATATCATTTTTTTATTTTTAAGTGTTGCTTGATGCTCCTGATACAGTACTGATTGAAAGAGCGGTTGGAAAACGAATCGACCCCCAGACCGGAGGTATTAACATTGATTTGATATTGGAGAAATGTAGAGCTGGTAACTCTGATTCAGATTAAGGTGTTAACCTCTTCAACTTGTGTGGTTTCAGATGTTTATCATGCTACGTTTGATCCTGCGAATGATGTTGAAGTGGCAATGAGATTAGTACCAGATTGTAATTCATCAGAAAATATAATGATTGGAAGACTGAACGAATACCACAGGTGGGTGGGTGGTTGGACGGTTGGTAGGTTGGATGGTTCGTAAGTTGAATGCTTTGTAATAGTTGGTTGAATGGTTGGTTGATTGAATGGTCTACAGGTTGATTGGGTAGTTGATAGATTGAATGGTTTTTGGTCGGTCGGTTTGTTTGTTTGTTTGTTTGTTTGTTTGTTTGTTTGTTTGTTTGTTTGTTTGTTTGTTTGTTGGTTGGTTGGTTGGTTGATTGGCTCACTGGTTGGTTGGCTCAGTTGGCTGGTTAATTGGTTGGTTGTTGGTTTGGTTCGTTGGTTGGTTGGTTGGTTGGTTCGTTGGTTAATTGGTTGGTTGTTGGTTTGGTTGGTTGGTTGGTTGGTTGGTTGGTTGGTTGGTTGGTTGGTTGGTTGGTTGATTCCAACCAATTGTTATATTATAGTACATTTATTTGTACTTTATTTTGTTATCTTCTAAAATCTCGTCGTTCATCTTTCTCCCAGGTACATTGACGGTGTATTATCATGCTACAAGAAAATCGTCAAAAAAATAAATGCTGACCAACCTAAAGCCGACGTCTTTTCCCAAGGTAGGCTTGGATCATGATTAATAAGTGAAGACAGAGTGCTGATGCACTTTCGCATCTAATATCTAACTGTAACGTTAAGCCGGTCCAATCCTAGTGCTCGATTGAGGTGCGAAAGTACATTATTTAGCACTAGGCAGTACTGTATATATGTGATATTAACCATTTTTTCTATATTTTTTAGTTGCGTCCTACCTTTCTACCAACCAACATTCATTAGCTCCACACACGCCCCGAGTTCTTCTCCTGGGAGCTACTGGGAGTGGTAAAAGCGTACAGGCGTCGCTCGTCGCCAGAAAATACAACATCGTCGATGGTAAGTTTGCATAATACACTTATTTACTGTGTATTTTAGATAAACTTCACGTTATACAATACCCTATACCGGGCTTAACTTTGGACAAAAATTAGCTCAATAATTTTTGAGATATTCTGGTGACAGACAGACAGACAGACAGACAGACAGACAGACAGACAGACAGACAGACAGACAGACAGACAGACAGACAGACAGACAGACAGACAGACAGACAGACAGACAGACAGACAGACAGACAGACAGACAGACAGACAGACAGACAGACAGACAGACAGACAAACAAACAAACAAACAAACAAACAAACAAACAAACAAACAAACAAACAAACAAACAAATACACGGACGAACAGACGAGCAAACGTAGGTAAAAACATAGTCAATCGAGATATGGTCTGGAAACTCAGCTAAAATTTTGGTCTATCTTTTTGTTCGCCTTTATGCATTTTTGTGCACGGTGCACGGTCACTGAACACATTGTATTTTAGTAAATGAACGAATTGTCCAATAGCAACGCTTCAGTTCAATCACTCAACCGTGCTATTTAAATATTAATAAACCTAAAAAAAAGGATGTGCACGGTGTAAGGTACGGTTCAACATAAAATCCCAGCTCATTACAGGCGCTTTGAACTGAGTTTGCCGAGTTTCCAGACCATATCTCGATTGACTATGGTAAAAACATAACCTCTTGGCGGAGGTAATAATATTTTCGTACGATAAAGCAGTCAACTAAATTTTTGTTTTCAACTTTGGTTTGTTTTTGTTGTTTTATAGTCGATTGTGATGTGCTTATTAAGCAATCGTTAGTCGACGATTCTAAGGTTGGAGAGGCGATTAAACCATTTATGGAACAGAGAATGGAAAGTAAGTTGTTTGTGGCTAAACTGTAATACATTTGCTATGCACAGGTTCTATCCAGAAGTCTAGAATTACAGTCATTTGCAACTCGCTTTTCACCCAAATCTTTGGAAGTTCGCAAGTTCGTTGGGGAAGTTCGTAGTTCGTTTTTTTAAACTACGCATTTGATTGGTTGCTTGGTTCCTAGGAGCCAATCAAATGCGTAGTTCAAAACGAACTTTGAACTTCGCAACGAATTTGGGAACTTCGGAACGAACTTCTGAAGATTTGGATGAAAAGTGAGTTATTTGCAACTCTAAATTCGCAAATTCGAAGAAAAGTTCGTGTATGTTGTCGTGCTTGTGGCTGTGTCTGTCATTGGGTTAATTCGGTCTTGGGCTTGGAAAGTTCAAAATGAAGTTGGACTTTTATCATGAAGAGTCTTGCCTCAAAATATCAGTATTTCATTATCTAAAATCTTGGTATTGTACGATTTCTGAGCTTTATTGTGTTATTTAGTTCCAGATGATTTGATACTACAACTTCTGAGAAACCGATTAAGTCAGTTAGATTGTGTCACGCGTGGTTGGCTGCTACACGCCTTTCCAAAAACAAGACGACAAGCAGACGGTCTTTCTAAAACTGGCTTTGAACCAAATAGGTGAGTCATTGTTTTAGTCATTGTTATCACCATAATATCATCGTCATAATGTCATCGTCATAATGTCATCAGCATTGTCACTGTTATTGTTTCAAATATTTAGGGTCCTTCTTCTGGATGTTCCTAAAGACACAATCTTGGAACGCTTGACGCTACGAAGTACTGATCCACAAACGGGTGCAAGGTGCGCAATCCACTGACGTTTTTGCTTTTCTTCCTTCTCTCCTCCCTCCTTCTTACCTTCCCTCACTTACTAATTTCTCCCCTTACTGTTCCTTCCTCGTCGCTTCTTCACTCATTTACTCACTCACTCACTCACTCACTCACTCACTCACTCCTTTCTTCCCTCTTCCCCCTCCTTCCCTCCTTCCTCCCCTCCCTCCTTCCTTCCTTCCCTCTTTCACTCCTTCCCTCCCTCCTTCCTTCCTTCCCTTCTTCCTCCCTTGCTTGCTTCCTTCCTTTCTTCCTTCCTCCCTTGCTTGCTTGCTTCCTTCCTTCCTTCCTTCCTCCCTTGCTTGCTTGCTTCCTTCTTTCCCTCCTTCCTCCCTTGCTTACTTGCTTGCTTCCTTCCCTCCTTCCTCCCTTGCTTTCTTCCCTCCTTCCCTCACTCACTCTCCCTCATTTATTCATATATTCATTCACTCGCTTATTCACTTTCTTACTCACTCGCTTCCATATTTAAGACACTGCTTCCATATTTAAGACTCTCTTCTTCCATATTTAAGACACTTTGGATTATTTCTTCCAAAACTAATCTCAACTTTTTTCTAAATTCTGTTTCTTGTGACCATTCAAGGTATCATCTACTTTACAATCCACCACGTTCAATTGATGTCAAAAGCAGGTTACAAACGGTATGTGTGTCTATAGATTAAAAAAAAGACGAATTTACGTCCAGTATGGAAAATAGCGTATTCTCTACTTATTAAAATGGTTGTTTAAAGGGGCAGTAAGATGGAAAATCTTCTCTTCAATTTCGATTTTATCTAGAAGTACTTTCCGTATAAAGAAGTATAGCGTTCTTATTAAATCAATATCTCATCATGTTCCAGAGATATTCAGGTTTTTGTAAAATGCAAATGAGGATGAGGATGACGTCAATGTAGGCATTTGTGTGTGTTTTTTTCTTTTCTTATGATAAACCACTTGAAGATTTTAAAATGAAAAAAATGATAAAATACAGAATGTACTATTCAAGTATTCATTAACATGCAAATTATGCCTATACACGTCATTCCCATAACCATTTTGGAAATACAAACATCAATATAACAACAAATAAAAGTTCAAATCAAATAATATTTTGGCATTCAACTATACACATTAAATAGAATCCATATGCAGTAATATCATATTTGGGTTTATAAGGGACGTAGCCAGGATTTTGAAAGGGGAGGAGCGAAACTTCTTGGGGGGTCCGAGGGCATGTTCCCCCGGAAAATTTTGAAATCTAGAGTCTCTAAAATGGCATTTCCTGCATTTTGGGAGAAGATTTTACACAATTCTGAAAGTTTGAAAAGTCATAAAATACTAAAAAAACAAACCGTTGATACATGCGTGCGATACATACGGAGACTGGATTAGGATCCAAGGAAGGTATCATTTCATATTATTAGCCACTAGCGTCACAAGAGCGACTGAGATCCAGTCAATAACCGCTGGGTAAATCACCTGTGCATCTGAGTACGAGTGTTCAAAACAAAATTTCATCATGCAAAGGGGGTACGTCCCTGGGGTTTATAAGCACTGGGGTTTATAAGCACAAAATCATATTTTTGCTTGTAATTGTCTTAATAGCACCCAGACGACCAAGAAGACAAAGTGACAGAACGTTTCCTGACCTACCAGGACCACATCGAAGATATTGCTGATTATTACGAACGAAACGCCCAACACATCAACGCCGATCAAGACCCACACACGGTGTTCGAATATATCGATAGTATGATCGTCAATCCTCTGCCGAAAAAAGAATAGCACTTCATCAACGTAATTCTTTTTAACTCTCCAATTTTCTTTTTTTTTATGCAATAAACATCTACGGCCGCATGTTGAACAAGTGCTAACATATCAATGCTCAGCGAAAAACAAGCTCCAAAGCAAAAAACAATCGTTTTAGTAAATTATATATGTATAAAAACAGATAGCAAAACCAACTGGTCATATCTTTTGAAGCTTTTCCTTGGCGAAAAGTTGATTCTTTATTTAAAATAATAAAGTTTAATATTTTTAAAGTACAATTTTACAGTTATTTTTTGTTTGTTTGTTTGTTTGTTTGTTTGTTTGTTTGTTTGTTTGTTTGTTTGTTTGTTTGTTTGTTTGTTTGTTTGTTTGTTTGTTTGTTTGTTTGTTTGTTGGTTGGTTGGTCCGTCGGCTGGTTGGTCGGTCGGTCCCGCCGTCTGTCGGCTGGTTGGTTGGTCCGTCGGCTGGTTGGTTGGTTGGTTGGTTGGTTGATTAGAGTTGGTTTCATTTGATATGTGATGAAGTACTTCCCTTTCAATAGTGCTGACCACAGGATTTTATGCCTCGCGGGTGCATAATTTTTTTAAGCGGGAAATTTTTGGAAATTTAAAATATGGAGTACGGGAAATAGTGAAAACAACCAGCAATTCGAAGTGAACGCTGAATTGATTGAATTGACTGGACAGAATGGACAAGTGGTAAGTAAGCAACAGTGTTTTAACTAATAGTTCAATCCTAGTTATTTGTACTACAGTCTACAGACGAAATTCCTGACTAGTTTAAACTCCGCTGATTACTGTAAAAGTAGACTAGAGGTCCTAGAGTATTCAGTTCGGCCTTTTTGACTCTTCACGTATCATTATTTTCAGAAATAAATCCATATAATACAAGCTAAAGCCCAATACTTTGTTAATGTATAGCTAGTAAGCCAGTTTCTTTATTTCTAAATATTTCCTAAATAAACAGACCATGTATGTTGACATGAAATTGAGTTTTTCACACAATTTCTAAACGTCTGCACATCGCACCGAATTCGCTTCTCCACGGATTCGCTTCTTCATGGTTCCACCCCATTCAGCATTTCCCCCAAACCCCCACATTTGCTGTTTCAAATATAATTACAATTTACAAACAACTGAAACAAGTACTAGATGAATATATTGTACAGTTTCATTTTGACGTGATGCTTGTCAGCTCGTATACTATATTGTCCTAAAGTGACTTAGCTAAATTGACTCAATATATTATGTCTATAAAAGAGTAAATAATTAGAAATTTTAATGAAAATCTGCTCCAAAATACAATTACCGCGTCGCGTGCATTTTGACTCTTTGGGGGTCTGGTTTCGAGTTGTTTTTGAATCCAATATGGCGGCTTTTGGAGACCTTAATTTGCCATACCAAAGTGATCCTCGAATATTGATGCGATTTATATCGTCTCTTGTCAATCTTGGATACGAAACCGTTGCCATCAACAAGGTTATTGCACCTTGTGTTATCAAAAAAGGCCATACGGAAAAGATCCCCTTTCCACCTGACTTCAGCAAGTTGCCGGGGTTGACTGATTTGAAGAAACTTTGCCCAAGACTCAAGTTGCTTTCTAGGATAACAATCGTTGTAGAAGACCAGTCACAACTACGGTATGTTTCCGGGGAGGCTGTACAGAGTTACGATATCGTGAGCGTCCAACCAATGAACGAAAAACTGTTTCAACAAGTTAGCCAAACGGTTGAAACCGATATAATTAGTTTCGATATGACATCACGTCTGCCATTTCATATCAAACTGCCTCAGGTGAATGTGGCGATTGAACGGGGTATTAGCTTCGAGATAACCTATTCTCCTGCGATTCGGGATGAAACTTTGCGGAAGAATGTGATTTCAAATGGGCTTGATTTGGTGCGTGTTTGCAAGGGGAAGCACGTTGTTGTGACGAGTGGGGCTGAGTATGTGATGGAGTTGCGTGGACCTTATGATATCATCAACTTGGGGTTGTTGTTTGGATTGAAGCAAGATCAGAGCAAAGCTGCAGTTTGTAAGAATGTTCGTAGTGCGATTTATCATGCCGAGGCAAGAAATCGGACTGCAAAGGGGGTCATCGGCATTGAAAAACTTGCACCATCAACACCATCTGATGCTGTTCTCAAGAGAGGTCATGAGAATGAGGATGACAAAAACACACATACTGTTTCGAAGAAAGTGAAGGTATAAGTGAAAAATTTGGGGTGATAATTATGTTACATTTGCGTGACTGGAAGTTTGTTGATTTGGATTTTTTTAAGTACAGTATAACTACTGAGCTATTATATATATATATAACTGGACTACAGGGTCCCATCCAAAAAAGTGAATTGAACAAAGATGGTGGAAATATGGGGCCTTTCTCTCATGGTAGCAACCGCTGACCTTATTCTGTCCAACATGTTGGTTATACGTCCATGTCCTATTTACACGAATTGCCATCCTTAGGTTAGGTTGTGTGTTGGGGTATGGCTTTCATGAAGTACTTGGGTTATGTAGGACATGGAATTATTACCAACATGTTTGACTGTGGGCTCAGCCTCACTCACAGACCAATCAATCCAAGTTAGAAATTTACTTATGACTTATTAGAAAAGGGTCGGTGGTTACTACTATAGAACAAAGGACTTATAAACTGCCATCTTGAATTGGTTACCTGTTAGTGCACTCGCAGTCACTCTGCAAGTCAGACAGACCCCCTTTCCGACCTACGCAGGCTTCAGGGGAAAGTGGGCTCCATCAACAAACTCAATCTTCACCCCAAGTTTGGGATGAGTCAGGTTTTAAACTGGTCACACAAGTTCTAGTTTATGAACATGTGCAAGCAGGAAAATAGCAAGTAATGCGTTAGAGCGTGGGCCCAAAATAGTATCTTGGTAACCATTCACGCATGCTCAAAAAGTTAGCAGAGCCCACTCTCCTCTAGGTTGGAAAGGAGCTCTGATTTCCAGGGTAGAGTATAAGTAACTGAGTATGGGATAGCATGTTCTATGGTGTGTATATTATTATTATTCTTTATTTAAGGAGGATAAGTTTTTCAGCAGAGCTGGTGGGGTCCTCCATTTACAGCTAAGACCTATAGGTGTTGATTTTACGGAGGGAGGAAAACCAGAGAACCCGGCGAAAAACCCTCGAAGCATTAGGAGAGACCAACTAAACTCTACTCGCATGAGTCCCCACCCCGAGAACAGGACTATTCCCAGACGGTCACCCATCCAAGTACTAACCCTGTCTAACTGGGCTTAACTATTGGTGAGAGGCAGCACCCTAATAGCACACGTCACCCGTACTCCCCACACCATCCCAGCTTCCCACCTATAAAGACTTTAAACTCTTACCGTCATTGCAACATATTTTTGAGTTTTCATTCTGAAGTACACATTTGATTTAAAAAAAGTAGAGTGCTGTGTAGGCAGTGTTTTGTTTAGAGCAAAGTGAAAAGGTTGTAAACTGCTGAGATTTTTAGTAATGAAATACTGATGTTTCGACTGGAGCCCTATGTGTAATGTTTTTTTTGTTCCTCTAATTCTAATTTTGAACTTTTTCCCATAAGAGTTACGGTATCCAACTTCTCTCAAAATTTTAATCACTTTGGGAAAGTCTCTCCACTCAGACCCCGTTTACACAATGCCGGTACAATTTGAAAACGGAACAAAATCATGCCCGTGTGTAAATACAGGCCAAAAACTCTTGCGTTTACACGGTGCTGGTATAATATAATGACGGATTAGCATGTGACTATTCTCTTCCAATGAGATTGAGAAGACTTTGTGAATACTGCTGACCCGAATACTGTGGTCGTATATATCGTGATTACCGTCATCAAACTGTTATGGCACGGGCGTTTACACGATACCGGTTAGTGTTCCGTTTTCATTTCATGCCGTCAAGGAACCCGTCTTCATTTTGTGCCGTTTTCATGTCATTTTTGTGCCGGTATCGTGTAAACGTAAGGCCTAAACGGCATGATTTTGTTCCGTTTTCAAATTGTACCAGCATGGTGTAAACGAGGTCTCAGTCTATCATTTCCTTTTCATAATTACTTACTGGCTATTAATTCTGTCACCTTGTGAGGTCTAGTGATTAATTATTCTCACATGTAATTAACTTATGCATTCTGTTATTTTCACTCTGAAGATATTACACATTGATTTGTCTCCTATCATGATGATTTTTACCTTGAGCTGGACATTTTTACGCTTTATCCTTATTAACACTGATCATCGAAACGTTAGGTCATGAACAGTAATTTTTTAAGCAGTGAAATAAAAGTAGTGTGCTGCCTAGGCAGTGTTGAAATCCAAATCGAAATATAGTAACGTTCGAGTACAGCGTGAAATATGTCTGATTTGTCACCTGACTGCGTTGGGAATTTATTTATATATTAACTCATAAATCTATTGCCGGTTTTTCCTTTTTCGAAATCTCGCAAATGCCGAAATGCGGTTTCTGTAAAAAAAAAAGCTTTTTGAAGAAAGAAAAGGTTCCGATAAATTTTCGATGAAAAAGAGTCGACACAATGTTGTTTTGATGGGAGGTGAGAGAAACGGTTCTCTCTGACGAAGGGCCTTCGCTCGAAACGTTAGACTCCTACGTTCTCTGTTTCGGCAGTATATCTAACCTTACTACATTTCGATTGTTGTTTCAACACTACCTCCGCAGCAAGCTACTTTTATTACCTGAAGCTAATGTTGTCACCTATTCGAATACTGACTCGTGTCTATAATTTTTGTGGGCGGTATAAACATAAGATACACGTGTATAAATACACGCCCACAAAAATTATAGCATTTGATTCGCATATTCAAGGTCCTCCAGTCCTCTCAGATATAGTTTTGGTCCGAAAGAAGGATGATTTTCAAACGTTTCAATTGCCTGTGTGGCTGTAATCTTCAAAGAAACTATTGAGATTCAAAACTATGCTCATTAAAGGCTAATCTATTCAAATTTTTGAATGCTTCTCTGAACTTCGAAACAGCCGGTAAACAGCTACCGAAACGTCATAAAAATCCTACATGCCGATGGATCGTATTTGATATTTTGTATATTAAGAACAAAATTTTTAATCGCAAGCATTAGCAATATGGCAACAAAGTTTTGGATTTTGATCCACGAGTTTTCATAAATCAAGCAATTCAAGTCAAAAAGCTTGACTTATTCTGAACGTAAAGTCAATTATTCAAATCGATTTACAATCTCAGCATGGTGACAACTCATGCAGCACCGGGAAAATGGTAGGGCAGAAAAAATGTCACTTTTCACACTTTTCATCAAAACAACATTGTGTCGAAAATATAGTTTATCGAAAATTCGAAATCTTTTATATTTTATCAAAAACATTTTTTTTTTGAGAAAAACAACTCTACCGCGTGTGTCATATTTCCCGGTGCCGCTTTTTCCTCATTCCTTTTGTCCCTGCCATCCTCAGAAAAAAATTCCATATCAATATCTGTAATCGGCTTTATAAGCAGAATAATCAAACTTTTTGCCATGAAATGACTGATTTATGAACACTGCCTGAATAAAATCGAATCACTTGAGATGAATAATCACAGTTTTAATGAAAAAATATATCCGCTCGTGAACTAGAATGCTGATGCATGACGAAAGTTTCGGACGTTAACTAACTAACTGAGATGTCTTGTCTCGATCATTCCATTGAATTATTAAATATATCCAGAGTTTAGATATCCAGAATTTTGGTTGATATACATGTATACATGCAGCAAGAATATGCGATCATCCCGTGATGACAAACGGTAGTTACATTCTCGAAATATAAATAGTTATATCCAGGAATCAAATAGTTTACCCAAAAATAAGAACGTTAGAATTTTTTTTATTTTGAAAAGAAAAATCTGTGAGAAATCATAATATTGTCGAGTTGTTGCAATCATGCATGCAGTGATCAATATTTTAAGACGAGATTTTATTCAGGAATGTTGTTGTTTGTTATGAGAAATGTTCGGTATCGGTATACGCTAAAATTATACTGGATATTTATTGGTATGCTGTTTCTGAGTCTTTTGTGAATTTACTTATATGAAATCTACAGAACGATAGTCGATGGAAAATTCCAAACTTTTCACATTTACGGCCTTTTAGAGAACTTTCAACGCAAAATGTCTATACCTGTAGCACATTTGTTTCTAAAAAAACTGCTGTGTCTTTTGGTGTATCGTCGATCTCAGTGAAGTAAAGATTTCGGTTTATCGGAAAATTACTAAAAACCTCGGCAGTTTACCACATTTTCACTTTGCTCTGAAAGCCGAAAAACTCGTATTATATCTACGATGCTTAGCTAGGTCAGTTTGCAAAAAGTATATGACATTTTCGTCACTTTTCACTCTGATGAAGGGCTCCCGCTCGAAACGTTAGTTTTCCGTTAGCACGTTTTCACTTTGCTCTTAAATAGAGACCTCTCTAAGCGGTAGCCTCTCTAAGGGGCTGTTTATATGGAGCCAAGTTACCCGGTTTGCTGGGATAAACTTTACGTTCTGTTTATATGGAAGCGAGTTACCTGGCAAGTTGTAATATATTTGAGATGATTATCATCAACGAAAGTGACGTGAAGTAACGAAGATAGAAAATTCATCCCGCTATTCCGAGTTACCCGCGGGGAAAAGTGTTTATGTGGGGAAATGTTTATCCCGCCTTGCCGAGATCCAGGCTGCCAGTGCCGAGTTTTAGCCATGGCGAGTTACCCGCCTGTCCCATATAAATGCACTGCGGTGGGAAAAACAGTCAACAGTGTTTGCTCTATACCGACCGGAATTCGCCATGTGCCGAGTAACTCGGTTGGTCGGGTAACTCGCCTCCATATAAACAGGCCTTTCTTAAGCGAACATGTCTCTTAAGTGAGACCCCTTTCTAACCAGACACCTCTCTTAAGCGGACATGTCTTTTTTTATTTAGCGGGAACCTATGTTAGTTAAACGGACATCCCTCGCTCTTAAGCGGACACCATTTCTCTCTCACGAAGGTGTCTGCTTAAGTGCGAGTCAGTTGTACAGTTCAACGTGTTTATCGCAACGATTGCATGTGTGGTGATTTTTTTGGCGCTTTACATTGTGCCAGTATTTCAATAATTTTTTCGAAGTTGAACCCAAGAATTGTCACAGGTGGTCCCAGTAATGAGAATGGTGGCCCGTTTCTAATTATAGAACATGACGCACCGCTTCCTGATGGCGCGATGCCGCGCTTGTCGCATGGTTAACTGCTTTCCTCTGAGACCCATTAGCAGTGATGGTTTTCCCGCCATGCTGTTACCATGCGCTGTGCCTGGCGATGACTCACCCCTAGCCCTGGGCACTATAAATAAAGCGCGCGGACACTTCACCAGAACAACCATGTTTCGAACGTTGCCTGTTATCGCCAACCTCTTCAGCACCATGAATAGAAATTTATCTGAATCTGCCGTGCAATCGAGTACCGTAACCACAACGAATGCCTTCCCTTCGTGTGATTTCACGAGATGCCAAAACCACAGCGAAACTGGACCTCTTACCAGTATTCCAAAGCCGGTCGAACGGTTTACGCCAAAGTCAGATGACACGGAGTCCAGCAACGATGTCTCTGTCAGTGATTCTTTGAAAAGCTGCGAGAACGTCTCTCTGAGGGATGTGAAAGTGGAGCTGGTCAACGCCGAACTGTGGAAAAAGTTTCACACCGTGGGGAATGAGATGAAGGTCACCAAACCTGGAAGGTATGCAAAGTTTATGTATAAGCGAAAGTGTAAAAAAGTGCTGAGTTGCTCTGTTGGCAGTGTTTTAGGTGGTAAACAGCCGAGATTTTTCATAACGAAATACTGAATGTCTTGTTTTTAAAATGTTACGTTTTACTCCAATGAAGGGCTCGAAACGTCAGTATTTCGTGATTAGAAATCTCTGCGGTTTAGCACCTTTCCACTTTGCTTTTATTAATGGCCATGGTTATACTTACAGACCCGTAAATGAATTTTGCCTGCATGGGTATATTTGCGGAATCTTTCGGTTCCTAGCTTCTACACTTTGTATTTTCTATAAGAAAACGAACTTTTTTTACTACAGTTTTACATGGGTTTTCCTTCATTTTAACTTAGCTTCACAAAGCGAGATCATCTGGGTCGCCTAACCCAAACAAAAACGCTAACTCTAGTCAGTAACCGCGTGATTACCGCCTAACGTGACCCATTAGCCGTGTTTACGCCTATAGCTTATATATACACTAACCTGACCCACCTAGCGAGTTTATTGGCATTATTGTCTAGCTTATACGCTAACCTGACCGGCTGACCCAGTAGTGTCTTTACTGCCAAGCTTATACGCTAATATTTTGGACTAAAGTTATACCCGAAAGAAATCAAACTGACTGTAAATCATCTAGTATAGCAAAGTTCCTTTACGGGCCTGTTTATGTTTTTATATGTTTTTCACGTTTGTTAATTGTGTCGGGCTATTTTCCACAGAAAATTTTCGAGTTTTGTCTTGCGTCCGTTTCAAACTTCGCACTTTGCCGTATTTAATACTAATCCAGCAATTAAATGCGATAGAAGTGCGAGGTTTAAAGCCATTAAACTCGACACGCTAGATAATGTAAATCAGCTCCTGCCGCCCGGCGCATCGTGTGCGTCCGCCGTTCAACTCTGTTTTATACACCGAATTTCTGACGTGTGACTAATAATGCACGATGGCGTTAAATTAAAGTTTTCTCAGTTCTCGCTGTATATATACATGTGTGTATACATATATATATTTATTATATGGAGAAGAGTATTTTACTAGCAACTAAAACACTCGTAGAATCCATATTTCACTACATCCGGGAACCGAGTGGCGGATTTCTCGTATGTAACGCTCGCGAGTGACATATCGACAAGTCAAAATTTACGCCTTTTGCCTGAGTTTCAATTCGAATCAAGTAACTTCTCTTAATTCAGTTTTTCACGTAAAATGACGTATTCGAAGAAGCTGTTGTATTTTTCATTTGTATTTTCAAAAAGTTTTTGGTCAAGCGGTTGTAGTTTTTGCATTCAACCCAGTTTATCAACATCACTTCCACGCATAATTTCATTGTTGATATAATAAATAGAACATTACACGGTTGCTCAAAGATATGGATTTTATGTTCTCGTGGCAAGAGCAATATCTCTTGTCCTTGCCACTCGAACATAAAATCCATATCTTCTCGCCACCGTGTGATATCCCCTTTATATATATATATTTTTTGGAGAATGAATCTTGCATGACTAGTCCAGCTTTTCCATGCAGATTGACCCGAATGTGATTTCAAATATGGCTCAATGGTAAGGGCGTCTGGCTAGTATTTGGAAGGTTGCGGATTCGAGTCCCGTCTGGAGCTCACAGTTTTTTTAAGTTTTAACTTCTAAGGAAAGAACTGAGAAAACGTTACTTAATAATATACTAACTCCAAGTCGAAAGTACGTGCGTATACTAACCTTCAAAAACATTTAAAGTGCCTATGAAACGAAAGTTAAGTCTGTCTTATTTGAAAGAACGCTTAAAACTAGAAGTTACGTAACATCTTTTGAAGTTTTTCATTTCCTTGCTTCGTTCTTGAGATATTTCAGTTTGTTTGATATGCAAATTAAACATTTTAACGTCACATGTGCATAAAAAAGTTACTAGTATATCTTTGCTATTATCAAACCAAAATAATTCGAGGGAAGCATGTGCGTGTGTTTCGCCCAGAACACTAAACATGTAGATTTTCAACTCAAGTGATTATATTTGACAATAACCGATAACTCATTATGCACGTGTGACGTCGCAACATGGGACATTTACATCAAACAAACTGAAATATCTCAAGAACGAAGCAAGGAAACGCAAAACTGCAAAATATGTTACTCTATCATTTTAAGTGTTCTTTCAAATAAGACAAACTTAATTTTCGTTTCATAGGCACTTTAAAATGCCTATATCATGGTTGGGGATTTTACATATTTAGGATATTTGGAACCTTCTGAGAAGATTTGTAATATATCTTCTTTTCCTAAAATTTCATCTTCATGGATTTTTTTGCCGTTAAAGTTGACGGAAGTGACGTCAAAAGAGGAATCTGTAAAATGGTTTTCATATAGACAAATTCCTCTTTCGACGTCACTTCCCTTGTAAAGTCCCTGAGGATGACATAGGCACTTTAACTTAACTGGTTTGATATTATTATCCGCGAAAAATCTCGCATTGTGTGCGGTGAGTACCAATTTTTCGGCCACTCTTTCTGAAGTCTCATTTGATGTAATGATTGCGAGTGATAACAGCACGAGTTGCTAAAAGAAGTAGGGGTGGCACGAGCTGTTGGCGCGTTGCCTCTCACCACTGAAGTTAAGCCCGGCCACACGGGGTTAGTATTTGGATGGGCGAGCAACCTTTTTTTCTCCGGGTTCTCCGGTTTCCCTCCTCAGTAAAACCAACCGTGTCCCCAATTAGTTTCGTGAGCTAAATAAATAAAGTTTACATATACATACACATACATACATATTTTTTCGCATAACTGCCACACGTGTTGTGTACACAATTTTTTATCGGTTTGTGAAAATCGCGTCAAATACAACTTGAATTCGACACGCAGAAATGCACGCGCCGTCTTCGACACGCAGAAATGCACGCGCCGTCTGAAGCGCGACCTATGATATAGGTCAGTTGCACGATGTTGCGCGCGCATTATTTTGGCCATCCACATGCATAAAAACGTGGCAATACTAAACGAAATTTAACTATTTTGAAATGCTATATCCTGATGCTAATATCTTCAGAAATTGTCGAATTTCTTTCATTTACCACACTTGTTATGCATGTAGCCTGACCAAAATTATGTCTGTGGCCCGCCAAAATTATGCCTGTGGCCTACCAAAATTATGCCTATGGCCCACCAAAATTATGCCTGTGGCCCACCAAGAACTGAGAAATCTTAACTATTTTGTTGTTGTTAATATAGGCGAATGTTTCCAGTTGCTGATTTCAACCTAACTGGTTTATTGCCAAACGACGTTTATAAAGTAGCTATCGCCTTCGCGTTTGTCGACGAGTTTCGATATCGGTTTTCTCCATCGCGTGGCACTTGGTCGCCATCCATGAAGGACGACAGAGTCGAGGCGCCATCTCCGAAGCATCGACGGTGTTGCGAACATCCCTCGTCACCCACAAATGGACGACGTTGGGCCTCTGTCCCGTTGGTGTTCGACAAAATTGCGATCACGAATCACTTGGAAATAGCAGGGTCCACGAATCTCGTAAGTAATTGAATTGATTGTACGATTCTTGTACTTAACTTTTGCGGGGACTTACTTTCGTGAAAATGGGAAAGGCGTATCTAAGATATTTTGCGAGCCCGGCAAAATTTCGGAAACAACTTACCGAAACACGGTTTCAGAAACAAAAGTTTCCAGTGTATGTTGAAAAGTTTCCGAAATTTTGTTTCAGAAACCAAGTTTCCTTGATTAGAACACTGTTGATTATATGAAACAAGTTTCGGAAACTTTTTCGAAAATGCGTTTCGGAAACTTGTTTCAGTGTATGCCGTAATAATCAGGGAAACTTGGTTTCTGAGATAGCCTGGCCTCCACCAGGGCCATTTGTTCCCACCATCTTGGCCCAGTTCCCTACCAATGCCCCTGGGTACGAGATTGCTAACTCTTATTCGCATTTACAAACAGCTAGTTCTGGAATCGGGCGGCTGTATCTGATTTACAAGGCGAGCTGCAAGCGAGCCGTTGCGATCGGCTGCGAATGTTTTATCGTACTTATCAAATGGACGCATCTAAATAGCCATGTTTTCAAACTATTTTTCAAGTTGGAGTGATTTTAGCTAAGTAAAAAGAAAAAGAAAAAGTTTATGTAAATCAGGACGAATCTGTATGCGATTTACAGATATTGATTAAATATTCTTCAGTCTTTTGAATTTTCTTCATGAATTTTTAATGAATTTGATAATGAAAATATACGAAAGCTAAGACAATAAATTACAATTACATTTTCTTTCCGAGCTCCAATTGGAATATATTCCATAATTCCCTTCTTTCGATCGCCAAGATCTTTGGTAAAATCTTCACAGACATCCTTGTTCTTTTATACTGTCGCACTCAGTGCTAGATCCCAGGAACACTCGAAGGGCCAGAACTATTCTGGGCAGGACCTTTTTGCGGATGTTGCTAGGCCTTCTCGTTTCCAGCCTCTCCCCCAGTATTTCCAAGAACCCACTACGCGGCCAAGCACATGACGGAAACGAAAGGCCTAGAAACTAGGCTAAATCTAATCTACGTTTTGTTTCCGTTAGGTCTGCCTTCCAACCCTGAGAAAATACCAGATTCAGCTCATCATTACCAAACTGCATTGCGTGCAGTGCCAAGGTTCTCACACGCGTCAAATCGATATCCCACTGACCGATTTCATCGCTGTCACTGGCTACTACAATATGAAGGTAACTCAGCTTAAGATTGAGAGCAACCCAGCTGCGAGATACTTGCGTCAAAGGGAGAAGAACATAGGGCTTGGTCGTCCTGGAAGGTGAGTAGTTTGAAGTACTTTGGGTATGTTTGGAGTAAGTTTCTCAGTGCGGTGCTGCAATTTTCTTTTCCGTAAACGGTCGTTGCCACCATTTGTGTCTCTGTGTTCCCCAAGTGACCCTTCGGTTCCTAGTTGACCCAGTGATCTGGTGGCAGGTTAAAGAGGGACTTGACAGTCCGTTTTGCGCACGTCCATAGGATTGTTTACGTTTTGATTTGAGTCCTTATATAACTTTGATAAAAAGTTCTAACATTTTGATAACATGTTGTTCAAACACTTACAAATCAGACGTAAAAATCAACATCACTGATCTGTCTTTTAAGTTAGGTTTAAATGTTTAACTATTTACAATTTTAAAGACCAAACGTTTTCGACATAAATGATGATGACTTTATGTCGAAAACATTTGGTATTTAGATTTTTCGCCTTTTATTCAACATTAAAAAAACTCAATAATTAATGAGGAAAATTCAAAAGAAATTAAAGTTTAATCAGTGTCTTTATAGGTGATAAAGATACCTCCTGATTCACATAAACTTTAGCTTATGATTTTCTCGGCTTAGACAAGGCTATTTTTCAAACTTACTACGCCAATGAACTTACGAAGTGGTTCCTTTTTGAAGCCGTTCAATAAACTCGCAGTTCGTGTTTTATCAGATATAAAAACACTCGGTTTCGCTTCGTGTCTTTATATCTGATGAAACACTCCTTCTCGTTTATTAAACAGTACTTCAGAAGTAATATACCAAAAGCCTTGATATCACAGTTGACAGAAATAAAATCTATTTCACAAACAATATATCTTCTAATATTTATTTTTCTTTGCGACGTTGGCGCTTAACTCATGTTGTTTTTATTTGTGTTTTCGCTACCAGTCAACAACCCGAGAAACAGAAGAACAGAAAACGCAAGAGAGAGGGGAAAGATGCTTCAAGGGCCCCTGTAGCTGTCATTTCTCCGATCGAGTCGTCTTACCGTGAGATCTGTAGATTTTCGTCAACTTCACGCCGTGACACCTCGTCTGCCACCTTAAACTGCTTTTCGTCAGCTTCACTTCTTGACACCTCGCCTGCCACCTTAAATAGATCTTCGTCAACTTCGCCCAGTGAAACCTCGTCAGCCACCTTAAGTTGCTTTTCGCCAACTTCGCCCAGTGAAACCTCGTCAGTCACCTTAAGTAGATTTTCGTCAACTTCACCCAGTGAAACCTCATCAGCCACCTTAAGTAGATCTTCGTCAACTTCACCCAGTGAAACCTCATCAGCCACTTTAAGTAGATTTTCGTCAACTTCACCCAGTGAAACCTCATCAGCTACGCCATACTGCTACATCGACTTCACCAGCACGACCTACCCACCACCACTACATCACGCCACCACCCACGCGTGTGAATCCGCTGAGCAGTTCACCGCAGGCTCACAAATTGACTATTACATACCCGGATGCCCACTCACGCATCTTTCTGCATCAGCTTTCCCGTCGCCTTGCGCGACGCCAGAAACGTACGTCGAGGGACCGGCATTGAGCAACGTGGAGGTGAATACCCTGGTGCCGTACAACCATATGTATAATTTTGATAGTTACTATAACTCTCTCCATGGCAACCACCTATCTCGTAACAATTTCCATAGTTTGGATTATTCTATTTATGACAACTACCGTAGTGCTAATTATGCCAACTACTTTGGTTCTAATTATGATAATTAACTACCATAACTCTAATTATGTCAACTACATTAATAGTTCTAATAATGACAACATTAGTTCTAATAATGACAACATTAGTTCTAATTATGACAACATTAGTTCTAATAATGACAACATTAGTTTTAATAATGACAACATTAGTTCTAATAATGACAACATTAGTTCTAATAATGACAACATTAGTTCTAATAATGACAACATTAGTTCTAATAATGACAACATTAGTTCTAATTATGACAACATTAGTTCTAATTGAGTGCAAATGTTCTCCGAGCTATTTTAGTTCTAATTTGATAATTAACTACATTAGTTCTAATTATGTTGACATTTCTAATAATGACAACATTAGTTCTAATTATGACAACATTAGTTCTAATTCTAACAACTACATTAGTTCTAATTATGATATCTACCATATAAACTTTGACTGGTTGGGTCTCAAACAGCTTACTATATAAAAGCCGAAGTAAGAATAGGATTTTATTAGTTTTGTTAAAATGATATCGTGTACTGTAAATATTTTACGAGAAAAACTGTGTGAAATTGACGGCACCGAAAAACATTAAAAAAAACTGTACATTTAATCAATGTTTTACAACCTTCACTTGAATCAGTTCAAACAACAGTTAAAGATTGCATGTTTATTTTTTTTAAAAGGTTGAGTAGGCAAGAAATTTCTTCCTATTAAAATTTATCTTTTTCAACTTATATTTCCCGAAAATTCAGCGCAAAAAGCAATGTTTACTACGCGCAAAAAACTATTTTTATGGTTAAATGTACAAGTCGCTATTATTTTTTGGGACGGTCAATTAGTAAATATCTTATTAATTCTTTAAGAATTTTTTGATGTAATCTCTTACGAGAAGTATATATATTTATTGCTGTTTCATACTAATTCGTTTACTCCTAATAAAACTCGTTTATATTATCAGTTCTACAACGGTTGTTCACGAATGATTTTATAACTAACGCGGAGTGAAAGATACATTGACGGAACAATCAATGTTTGCTGTTGCGGATATGGGTTCATACACAGGGAGCCCAACTCTGACGCCTGTGATGGTCCTTCCTCTTTTTTTGTTTTATTATATTGAGCTTCTGACTGAAAACCGAGGCCGCTTAACAGTTGTGTAAGCTGGATAACAGTTGGTAATATATATATGCATATATATGCAAATTGCAGCGCGCGGTAATTTGAAACTCGAAACAGCTGTTGGGCTTCTGTGCCACGTGAATGGCACCAGCTTTCAGTGAGCATCACGCGCCATTCACGTGGCACAGAAGCCCAACAGCTGTTTCGAGTTTCAAATTACCGCGCGCTGCAATTTGCATATATATGCATATATTACCAACTGTTAACCAGCTTACACAACTGTTAAGCGGCCTCGGTTTTCAGTCAGAAGTTTCAATATAATAAAACAAAGAAAGAGGAAGGACCATCACAGGCGTCAGAGTTGGGCTCCCTGTGGTTCATAGGCGTACCAGGTGTACCCCCCAAACGTTTTAAAAATGAAAATTTCGGGCCCTTTTTGAAAGAAATTTCGGGTAAATTCGGGTAATATTGCTGTTAAATATTCATGATCGTATGTTGAATACGATCTAATTATCGACAGTCGACTCTTAGGCCTACCCCCCCCCCCCCCGCTTCCGACGCCCCTAGAACGTTCGATCTCTCTGCCGCTTATAACCTGAGTGTCAGGCTCTGTATGCCGCTTAGGTCTCATGCAGTCGCATAAATTAGTTGCGTTTACATTACTCGGTCAGCCGAGTTACCCGGTTTGCCGGGATAAACTTTACGTTCTGTTTATATGAAAGCGAGTTACCTGGCGGGTTGTAATATTCGAGATGATTCTCATCAACGAAAGTGACATGAAGTAACGAATATAGAAAATTCATCCCGCTATGCCGAGTTACCCGGGGAAAAGTGTTTATAAGGGGAAATGTTTATTAATGTTTATTCTCGCCAAGGCGAGTCACCCGCCTGTCTCATATAAACATTGCGGTGGGAAAAACAGTGTTTGTTCTACCGACCGAGAACTCGCCATGTGCCGAGCAACTCAACTCGGCTGGCCGGGTAACTCGCCTCCATATAAACAGGCCCTTAAGAGTGGTTTGCGAGCTTGGTGTTATACCTCGCCTGTCATCCCAGACTTTTCACATTCAATTGGTTTATTGGTTACAACTTTCTTGAACGGAAATGTTCGCGTATATATATCTAGCCTGCGAGTAGCCTGGTACCCTGGCCCAATCAAAGAATATGGGCCAGGTAACCACTAAAGATTTCTGCTTTCCTATTGGTTAAACTTTCGCGCGTTTTTAGTGGCTATGAGTGAAACTGCAATCGTCATAAGTGGATTTAGCCCTGATGACGCGGGAATGAGATTAGTGGTCACCTGGGTACCAGGCTAGCCTGCGAGCAGAGCCTGTTTGCAGGCTAGCCGGAACCGACGACCAGAATTAATCGATCGATGGGGGGTGAATATGTATTTGAATATCCATGTTGCCCCTGCATGGTGGCCCCGGTAATAAATAAATTTAAAAAAAACTCAAGCTTGGAAACTTTTTAAAAATTCTCTTCTTTATCAAGTCTTCTTGGAAATCATAAATTTGAGAATCTCGAAACAAGAGCTCCTCCGACTGTTACTAGTTTAGGCACGAACGTTTTTCATAAAGAATGTGAAATCAGATACTTTTTAACCTTGAATATGCTATTTCTTGTTCACGTGTTCATCTAGGCATAGTTCCTGTGGGTTCTGTCTCAGCGGACTATAAACCAACGAGTCAACACAAAGACGGCTGAAGGCTTTGCTTCTGTGAGGAATTATATCCTTCAAGTTCAAGGCCCTATATATGGTTTCAGTCTTCGACACGGAACAGTCGTTTATCTTCGCTATAAGAGGTTTGTAATTGTATTGATATATTTATTGTTCCTTTATCATAAATTTGTCATGAAGCCCGGCCGAACGCGGAGCCCGAGAATATGAATGAATCGTTTTGATAGGAAAGCCCGATAGCTTTTGTTCCCAATACGTGACACTGTCTAAATGAAAGAGCATGCAATCACGCTATGTTATTTCTAGCACCCAGCGAATGTTCGAACGTTCAATATATATCAAACCAAATTTCCTTCTTCGGAATCTGCTTGACAAATATCCCGACAAAACTCCAGATAGGCGAGTCAAGAAAACGTTTCGCCTGAACAGAACTTCTGCGGTCGTACTTGGCCTTGGGAAATATTACTAGATATAAACTTATCTGGCCCTTGCCTCTCGTGTGCTATCGACTCATTTAGTATATATCAAAAGCGAAATAAGTTCAAATAGGTATGCAAATCTGCTTTCCGAACGTTGGCGCTCAGAATCCTTCCGGCTTGCTCTTTGCGCAATAATAATATATATTTCGCGATCTCGCGAGGTCGCCGTCTGCGGGAAAAAAAATGGATCGTCTATTTGTGACTAGATTTATTATGTTTGTTGATCTGGTAAATCGTTATGGCGGAGTTGTGTGAGAGGACTACAAGAGCGGGCATGTTTATTTTGCGGGAGTCTTTGGTTGTTGATCGATCCACACTGATCGATCACATCAGGACATCGGTCGGTGGAACGAAAATATTGTAATATAACACCCTGTTTCGTGTGTTTTCTGTGACTCAAAAAATGGCCCAATACATTCGTATAAGTAAACGAGCCTTAATTTATAAAATAATGTAGACTTTCAATTGAAACTATTATCTCAGATCCTGGGCCGGTTAACATAAAATCTTTATTTTTTATAAGAGATAATTTTATTGATAGCACATCGCATATATAGAATAGCAGATTCTTGAAGACGCGAGTTTACTTTGAATTTCAGTTTGGAAAATTTGAATTTCTGGTTGACATTTAATAATGACATTGTTGTTCTCGATAAATATTGAAAAATGTATGTTATTATGTACGAAATTAATGTGCCGTTCAACATTTTGTTTTTTGGCAAAAATTCCTCATTTCTGACAAGCTCTTTTATGTGACTATAAATGTGACAGTTATTGAATATTGAGTTTGGAATTAAGGAAGTGCTGCTTCAGACAGCTTCAGACGTGAAACGTAATCCGTCCGAAGTCTGGACCAAACTCGCAAAAAAGCGTTGAAACGCATCAGTCAGTTTTGAAACAAAATAATTTAATAATTGACGCGTTGGTGCGCAGCTATCCTTACCGTACTCTGATATAAAAGGGCTCTGCTCGAAACGTCAGTGTTTCATTATCACCTTTTCACTTTGCTCTATCTAAAACACTGCCTACGCATGGCGCACTCTACTTTTTTAGTGCTAGAACAACTTGTATAACTAATCAGTTGTATACATCAAATACGTAATGCCATGCCACGCCTGTGATAAGTCTTTTCACATTCAAATGATAACAGGCATGGGAACGTGACTTCAAGCAAACGTTGCTTTTGTTTTTACAACTTCCTTGTTTGCGGGCAGAAAGTTTATGTTTGATGAGTGGGAGTTAAGCACAGGCAGGCTTTTTACTTCCTTGTTGATCAGGAAAGGCAACGAACTCTATACACGTTGTCGTCGTTTCGCTATGTTTCTTAATGCTTAAGCCCTAATCAAACGAAAACGCAAGTCATCGCAAGTTGGCAGTCACAAATTTCTGTGGCGGTCGTTCGAACACCCAAATTAACAAAATAAAGGTTTCATCAGTGTTTTAAACAAGTTTTAACTTTGTCACGGTACATAATATTTTCGGCAAATTATTCAGAGCGGCTGGCTGAGATAGCGTGACTGCCAACTTGCGATGACTTGCGTTCTCGTTTGATTTGGGCTTTAGACATGTAGTCCTCCAAGGCGGGGGGGGGGGGGGGGGGGGATTTTGAAGCCAGTGCCAGTCCCTTTCTAGGTGGCTCCCGTGCTTCAAGTTACTTAATTTTCATCCTGCTGATATATTTTGTTTGGGACGATAACAAATTACTCCAAAACAACGGATTGAAATACATTGTTTACGAGATATGTTTTTAGAAATAGCACTGGCTTCAATTTGATGTATAGTAGTGTTGAACTTTTTCAAATGTGGTAAATGTTCGGCTATATTTCGTTGGGAACTAATACCACTAAGAAACTTGTTGTAGTTTTTCTGAGTTTTGAGCTGAAATACTTAACGCCGAACGTTGGGCTATATATGAAACTGAAGCTATTGAAAAATGCTATTTGGTATAGAAACTTCAAGAGTTTAGCTAAAAGGGAAATAATTTAAAAATATAAAAATAACTGCCATTTTGTAACGTTCGGCAAACAAAATGGCAGTTGTTTTTCTATTTTTTAAATATTTCCCTTTTAGCTAAAGTCTAGAAGTTTCTATACCAAATAGCATTTTTCAATAGCTTCAGTTTCATATACAGCCCAACGTTCAGCGTTAAGTATTTCAGCTCAAAACTCAGAAAAACTAACATTTAAAGATTTTTGGCTTCATCCAATCATAGGGCCTGTTTATGGAGTTAGCGTTCCAGTCTTCCTATAGAGTTCACTGCTTTGCCCGAGACAAAGTTTGTGGTTTTACGCTTTTCACTTCGTTTCCGATTTCTACATTCTCTCGTCGGGACATGGGGTCCGTCTGGAAACCTTTCTCCCCCCCCCCCCCCTTCCCTCCTCACCGAACGCCTTTCCATAGAACGTAGAGAAAACAGGTGAACAAATTTTTCAAAGCTTGGCGGACCATTCATTAATTTGTAGTCTCTTGGCGGAAAAAATCTCTCATAATTTTCCCTCCTATACGTGCGAAGTTTAGTACATGAGAAAATTGAGAATACAAGTCCGCTTGCTTTAACCTTGAATCAAAATTTGGGCACCCGGCCCTGAGCTAAATATACGGTCATTGCATGTCTTTGGTCTTGACCATATGTTACGAGGTTAACCAAAATCTGCTACGCGCTATCTGCTTCCGCTGTCCAATGTTACCAGGAAATGATCCGGTTAGGAATAGTCGCAGGTTGGAATAATCGCTGAATCGCATACGGACGTTCGTGGTCAAGCTCAAATCATGGAAAACATTTTTGAGCCAAGCTCACAAGACGTACTTGTTGCGGTGACCCTGCCATAGGTTTAAATTTGTGTTTGTGTTTGAATGGTCCTCGTTTTAGTTTATTTTGTGATACCATACATGTATTTAGTCAAGTCTATGGCGAAGCTAATAAAGTAAAAATAAAAAATACATGAACACGTAATAATACTACTTATTAAAAGGAAATATGAAATAGTTTTTATCCCAACTCCCATGTCTGATTTTTGACGCGCAGTTAAAATGTCGAACTGGTGTACTCAGACGTTTCGAGATAAAATACTGTATCAGAGTGTCGTGGGAAAACAATTGACTTAACCGTGATAAGACGCAGCCTACGTGTGGACTCCTCCAACGTGTCTAAATCCATTTCTCGCGAAAAACGTGTTTGTCTGGGGTGTACATTCAGGTCAGACAAAAACCGCGCCTTGCGTGGGTGCGTCATTCGGCAGGAGCATGACCCATACGGCCCAACATTAGTCAGCGAGTCAGCCGAGAGGCAAATCACTCCCTGAAAAGTGTACGCGGAGATTTTTGAACTTGGACTTTCAGATTTTAGGGATTTTTTGCGGAGTTTTTGCGGTTTTCTTGCGATTTTAAGGATTTTATGGATTTTCAAGAATTCTCATGAATTTTTGGATTTTCGGATTTTTCGGCAAGGTGTACGACATTTTTTTAAGTGATTTGCCCCTCGGAGTCAGCGACAGACTTGGACTGGCCATCTTGCCATAGAACAATAGCTCAGTATTGTAATGTGAATAGTGTTGTAGTTGATCTCTCCTGTGCTTCGACGGTTTTTCGCCAGGTTCTCCGGTTTCCTGTCATGTTCAATTGGGGCATTTCGCCTTGTTTGACCACCAGTTGCTATTTATAGGCAATAAAATCATTAATTAAACTAAATCAAATCAAACCAGTTGTTCCATGCCAAAATGGCACAATGCCCAGTCCAAACTTGGTCAGCCAATCATAAACTGTATGAACTACTGTGATGTAACCAAGGAAAAGGCTTCGTACTCGAGAGGCTTTGTACTTTGTTTCTGGAAAGTTTTCAGTTTACAAAATCTTGTTCTGGAAACTTCTAATTGATCGGACATCCACGATTTAAGATTCGAATACACTAAGCCATATGGATAATAACAAGTGTTCACTGCATGGCTTGCTATACAATTATACAGTCAAGCTTATAACATATCCAGGCATGTCAACAATCGTAGAACTTTTTCTTGTTCTAGACTTCTAACAAACCGTAATAAAAGTATATTTAAGCACTTGTGGTACATGTGGGACCTAATTGGTGTAATGTGACAGGCGTTCTGTAGATAGCTAGACGTTCGTCGAGTTCAAATATCAGTAGCTCAATGGTTAGAGTCCAGGGACCACGGAACCGGGGGGGGGGCTAAGGGGGGCTTACCCCCCAATAATTTTTCTAAGCAGCGGTCTGCACTTTAACATTATATCAACATTGTCACCCCTTTTCGGCCAGTGGCTAGCCCCCCCCCCCCCCCCCTCCCCCAATACAAAAATCGTTCCGCAGTCCCTGTAGACTAGAGCGTTTGACCCTCAGAAAAAGGAACACAAGTGAATCAAGTCACCCAACAGCAGTACTCTACAGACGGAGATTGAAACCGTAACGACCTTGGACCTTGTAAACACAAGTCTCGTTGACCTAATGCATGAGTCAATATTAACCTAATGCATGAGTCAATATTTAACTCGAGTATAAAGTTGTCTTTTACATATCTATTTATAGTATTTAAATATTGTTCAGATATACTCTAGGTACAATATCTCAAAGTTTGTGTAGATAGTGTGTTGTACAGTTGTCTGTACTCTGTATATTTTATTTAAAGGACATTATGTTATCTGCTTTTATAATCAGGGTGACGGCCCCAGGTAGGGGGCTATTTGTTGAGTTTTGTTTTCGAAATCATTCCCCAGGTATGGGGGCTTTTGGGTGGTGGCAAAAACAAATCCCCACCTTTCCCCAGGGTGGGGGTGGGTGGGGGGGTGGGGGTCAATATTGACTCATGCATAAAACGTGCTGTGCAAGCTCCGCTCGAAATGTCAGTATTTCGTTTCTATAAAAATCCCAGCAGTTTATAACCACCTTTTCACTTTGGCACTTTGCCCCATCCAAAACATTGTCCCGGCAGCACCCAACTATTTTACTCCGTTACACTGTACACATGTTTAGAAAGTTTGATTGTCGCTGTACTGTATCGTTATAAGTAATAACATGACTTGAGGGAAATTAGCGATTAAATTTCCCGCACTTTCCGAGGCAAAGGGGAAATTTAATCGCTAATTTCCCGAAAAGTCATGGTATTAGTTTGTAATATTATGATCGCCGAGGAAAACTTTGAGAATCTTACTGACAGGAAATTTACACGGTTGCTTCTAATTTTCCCGTGCATGTTCATGAGGGAAAATAGTACGGTTCCGGTTTGAGCGTGGACACGCGTAATTTGATGACACGTTTCACACCAATCTCGTTTGGTTTCACACGGGAAACTAACATGTTGCTAAGCGGAAACTGTAACGTTACTAAGGCCAAACGGTATTGTTTCAATTTGAAACGAGCGCCAAATTTTCAAAGCAAATTAGGTGGGCATGTTTATAACTCATCTTTATACACAATTAAATATTCGTCAAGTGAAGCTAAGAACTCCACAGTGCTTTTCCGATCGGCCATTACGCTGACAAACCCCACAACGTGACGTTTGCCACGAAGAAACAATGCCGTTTGGCCTTAGTAACTTCGCAATTTCCGCTTAGCAAGATGTTAGTTTCCCGTGTGAAACGTGTGTCGTCAAATTACGCGTGTCCAACGCTCAAACCGGAACCGGAGTATATGCAAGCGGGAAATTTAGAAGAAGACAAAGGATTTCTTTGTCTTCTAATTTCCCCTCATCAACATGCACGGGAAAATTAAAAGACAAAGGAAAAATTTCCCTCTTGCATGAGCAATGAAGGAAATACGAAAGAATCCGAGGCAAAGTCGTTCCCAGGCCCCCATTAAGTTTAGCCAGGCTCTCAATGCGGAGAATTACCAAAAATCCGTAAGTGTCCAATGGCCTTCAATTACCAATAATTGGTAATTGCAGGTAATTCTCTGTCCCACATGGGTTGTGGTCAGGTTTAGGTCCACCGGCAATCTCGTTCCCAGAGAGTCTCTCGTTTCCCGGGTGGGGAGCGTGGGCTCTGGGAACGAGATTGGTCCACCGGAAGGTTGTGGTTCCCGGGGGGTTGTGGCCAGGTTTAGGGTCAGGTTTAAAGGTTGGGGTCAGGGTTGGGGCGTTGGGAATTAGTTCTTTAAAATTCACGATCATTGTTAATTCTAGGCCATTTCACAATTAACGATAATCATGAATTCTAGATGAGAGGATATACTGGAAATACAGGAGAGCCTGCCCGCAGGCTATCGCGTTGACATGTTTGGTCCCAAACTCCCACCAACCAGGATCGGAAATGGCGGCTGTCGAGGCTCGCGAAATTCGGGCTGACCCGTATTAGTTACGCATGCGTAGAACGAATATCTTGCGTGTAAACGTCATCAATACACGGCCTAGCCTGGTACCCTGGCCCAATCAAAGAATATGGGCCAGGTAACCACTAAAGACTTCTGCTTTCCTATTGGTTAAATTTTCGCGCGTTTTTAGCGGCTATGAGTAAAACTGCAATCGTCATAAGTGGATTTAGCCCTGATGACGCGAGAATGAGATTAGTGGTTACCTGGCCCTTATTTCTTTTGAAATTGGGCCAGGGAACCAGGCTATACACGGCCGACATCACTTGAGCCAGCACGCACGTGGACCGCGAACTGCCCCATGAAAGTGGCCGATTTTCTATGCGATTTGGATATTTTTGGAAAGCCCGCGAGGCGCTCTACCCGAATATGCAGGTTTGATGACGTCAGACCCAAAACTGTGGCCGGCCGGCATTACCCAGCTTTGAGTTGCCATAGAGACATAATAATCCGTCAAACACTGATCAAACACGTCTGAGCTCATCCCCTTATAAAGTGATTAGAACGCAAGTTGGCAGTCACGCTATCTCAGCCAGCCGCTCTGAATGATTTCTCGAAAATATTATGTACTGTGACAAAGTTAAAACTTGTTTAAAACACTCATGAAACCTTTATTTTGTTAATTTGGGTCTTCGAACGACCGCCACAGAAATTCGCGAATGCCAACTTGCGATGACTTGCGTTCTCGTTTGATTATATTGAAAATTGCAATGTTCTTGCTCGACACGCGAGCAAACATCAACATATACAATATTGAACGACTTGTCTTTCTACTTTTAGTAAAAACGCTCTTTGAATCTCGTCATTCTTGTCTTTCAACGAATATTGACGGCGGTGATTCGCGAACGTTCTCGTCTTCTCGAACTAGGCGTCTCGAACGCGTATGGAATGTTGCGTTTTTCTCTCCGTGATATATTAATAGTAATTGCGTACTTTTGCAGGCCCTTTGCATATCAATTTTCTTTCACTCTTTTTAAAAGTCGGATATTGCTTTTGCAATTAGATAGATATAATATTATTACAGTATTAGCATTCTTGTAGTTTATAATATTCCTAGGATATAGATGCTTCGGAGATATTTGGAAATACCTCTCCATTGAAATTTTACTTGTTTTTGCCTCGGTTTTTGCTGTACAAGCAGTAAATTCATCAGCACGGCTCTGAGCTAAAGACGGGACATAATTTTCTGAGTTTAATAACTACTTACGACAGCCAACGTCAAGTTGAAAACACTATGCTTAATACCCCTCAATTGTTTTGTTGAAGTTTTGATTCCTAACAGTCTTAGGAGTTTACGTTACATGCAAATATTTAAGCTTCTATAACTTACGGTGTTGGCATATTTATATTTTATTATAATTATCCGGAAGAATTTAAGCAAATGAGCAATACAAGTGTTTATAGTGGAAGTAAATGATTGGCTTGTGAAACTAGTCACACCAATATCCGTTTGGTGTACCTTCGTCTCATATTGATTTACAAATTGGTTATATTATTATTGTGTAGTGTTCACCGCTTCCAGACGTTCCGTCGAAAGTTACCTGCTGAGCGAATTATGGTAGTATTATTTATAACATTGAAAGCGTCGGGAGAAGAATGAAGAATGCCTCTTCCTAAAATTATGGTCAAACGTCAATCGCTCAATCTCGAACAACTACGGAAAAAAGAATGGGGTCAGGATTATTCCGACAACATCACGGTAAAATAATAAATTCTTTCATAACTCCAGTAAGGCAATACTCTCTCATCACTCAACCAGTCGAATACCATTTTATATGAATCACCTATAAAATATTATGATACTATTACTGTAAACTAAAGCGTTATATCGGGCTATATTTCATTGCGATAATAATCAGTTCTATAGAACGAGCAGGGACCTATTATGATGTGGTCAAGGTTGAGAAATTAGAACAGAGAGATTTCTGATAATTAAATTCGAGAACTTTTATTTCAAGAACGAAATCAATTATCCCGAATCACGTACGGAAAAGATCGAGTGTCTTGCGATGATTTCATTGAACATATGTATAAATCGGAATCGAAAGTGAAATGGTGTTTGCGATTGGTGTACTGCATTTACTGCTCTTTGGAAGACATATAACTACCGATCAATATTTGTAGTGAAAGCAGTTGTCTAGCAAGGGTATTTGAACGTTTCGTTGAGTATTTTTTCCGATCATTTTAGCAAGTTTCTCGTCCCCTGCTGACGAATGGCGAGATGATGCCTGCCAGTACCACGTCTCCACAGCGCCAGGTGAGGGAATCAGTCTTTAAATATATGTACTTTGGCCGCTATATAGATAATCTTATCTTGTATATACTGAACCAATTCACTGTACAATCCGACTAATCGTATAGAAGTGCATTACACCGGTAATCTGAAACGACAAGAAGCTATTTGTTTGTCGAAACCCAGTCGGCGGTCGCCCAAGGGCCAGAATGGAGTGCTTTGATTTCTTATTACGAATTTCGTAGCCGTTTTTTTATCGTGACACCTTTATAGTCATTTGCAATATCTTTTAATCGGTTATTACAGAAGGAAGGATTTACTTCCCTTATTGAAGGCATCACTTGTATCAAATGATAATGCGATATTTGCTTCGGCTTGCGAAAATTTGTAGCATGTAGCCTTGCATGTCGTGTATTAAATTTTTAGCACAGCTTCAAGATAGTCGAGTTCGTTTTGTGTTTTATACTGTCTGTGATCACTTCCATAAGCGGATTGTGGTTTTTCTGATGGAGAAGCGACGTAAAGGGGATATAAGTGTATAAGTTGGCGTTTCTTTGTTTATTCGTGCAGACATGGTAATAATTAACATTCCATGCTGTTGATCAAGAGGTCATATAAATATATTCATATTCCCCTTCCGTCAGCAAGCTGTAAGCGTCAATAAACTCGTCTATTTTTCTATGGCTCAGTCACAGCACGCTGAATAAATTAGTATGGGCTTGATCAAGAGGTCATAAATATACATATTCCCCTTCCGTCAGCAAGCTGTAAGCGTCAATAAACTTATCTATTTTTCTATGGCTCAGTCACAGCACGCTGAATAAATTAGTATGTTTCTTGATTTAAATTCTACCCCTGAAAAAAATGCACTACACATTTTAAAAGACTCAGTGCTGGTAGCCTGCGAACGCGCTTGCCAGTTTGGAATCTAGACGCTGTAGGCTGGACATGTCCAGTGTACAGCCACAAATTTTGGTGTACATTCGGCGTACAATTCTTGGTAAAAGATGCTGGCGTACACTTCTGTCTATGTTGTTTGAGATATTTGCTTAGATAAACACCGTGTTTGGACTGGTGTGCAATCGCCAGGACTCTGATTGGCGTACAACCTCGCGTACAACCACACACTTGTTAATTACCGTCCGGCGTACGAAAAAAACAACTTTCCAGACTGGGTGGCTTGAGGGGAAAAAACCCAGAGTTATAACAGGAATTTAAATGGACAGATAAAAGGGCCGTTTATATAGGAGAAGCTGATAAGCCGCGACTTACACAGGATGAATACATATAAAGACACCAAACACTTGTATGAAAGACACAGAATGTCTTTATACAAGCTGTGGTTTGTTCAAAAACACCACATGAATGATGAATGGTTCAGGTTGCTTCTTATATTAGGTGTATCTTGTGTAAGCTGCGTGCCTGCATCTTATCGGCTCTCATATAAATAGCTGTAATGTGTGTGTTTATAGGTGAGACAATATGAAAACATTGCGGGTAATAAAATATAAAGCCATATATTAGTTTTTCCTGGTTCATAATCCTTAAGAATCCTGCTTTTTGATTGGTTTATAACAAACAGTCTGGAATATTTAGAGTAGGGATCGTGCAGGCTAAAACACCTGAAAAAGGCTAAAGCCTGCTGAAAACATGAAAATATCGACAAAGGCAAAAATAAATAGGGTATACCAGTATTACAAGTGATATTTGGCATTTCATCTAATATTAATGGCTATTAGCGTACGATGTACATCATAAAGCATTGTTGAATATATATATATATATATGTTGAAGCATCACATAACACCACAAAGGGGGGAGGGGTATAACAAACACAATCATGTGATGGACAGACTGAAAAACTAAGTATTTTTTTAATACACTATTGGTGACAAAAGTACACCTATACACTCTTGTTATAAATTATTTGTAAAATACGACCTTTTAAACTTTGCTATCTTTATTAAACTGTTACTATTTACGTGATTCAGAATCAAATTTAGCAACTCTACACAATGTTTTTTTCAGTTTTTAAAGTTTTAGATACTATCTATGTATACATATTTCTTACTATTACAGGAAGAAAAGTATATTATGTAGCTGATACTGTATTTTATATTGGAGTATGTGGGTTAGCCCAAAGTCACATATTTTTGAAGGGGGGGGGGGGGTGATTACATGTGTCACACAGCATCACAGGGGGTGTCAAAAGTCTTTGAAAACATCGTCATATATTCTGTGCGCAGCCCTATATGGAGCCATACACAAAATATGTGATGCTTTTTTTGTTGATTTTTGACTCCCCCCTACCCCCTCTACCCCCTTGTGACAATCTGTGACGGTTGTTATTACCCCCCATCGAAAATTACGTGACTCTGAGCCAATCCCACCCCCCCCCACCCCAAATTAAATATGCAGTAATTCGAGAGCATGTGCCGGATCAGCCTTTATTTCACCGTTCTCATAGCAACGCTATTTACAGTAATCACTACCTTCCTTGCTTGTTCGTTGACAATAAGGCCATTGGTGTCCACAGACTCATTACCACTACAGTGTCAGCGATCACTTCACTTTCACGGTAAATACTTCATGCTAGCTCCAATATATCGTTGTTCGTGGTATAGAATGAGGATTTGCAACTCTACAATAAATTCTCATCAACATTAACATGACATGTTTAATTTCAGCCTCTCTGTCACGTGACAGTGCTTTGTGATACCCCCTCCCCCCTTGTGACATTATGTGACTATTATTCAAACACCCCCCCACCCCCAGAAGCGTCACATATTTTGTGTATGGCCCCTATAAATTAATTTACAATTTTCAAAAAAATACATGTAGCCATGCCAAGTTTTTTGGATGTTTTGAATTGTTGTCTTCAACATTGCAGCCAGAAATTCTTCACACAAAAGCCAGGATTTGTTTTTTTGAGTAGACACTGGCTCACTGGTAGAGTTTTAGATTGATTGAGTGATACTGAAACCCTACCACTGACAATAACTAGAGCTGGCTCAGCAGCAACTAGTTTTAGCAATCAAAACACCTAAAAAGGCTGTTTGCTGGTTAACTTTAAACATAGTAAATGATTTTGGCTACATTCAACTTATATTACCCATTCAACACAATGTTTTACTCATAACAAAGCACTGCACTTGAAAAACCAGTATTTTGTTGCTAAATGGTTTGGCAATTTGCATGCTTTCTTCAAATTGGTTTGATTAGTTCAAAAACAAAAGTAGTTAAAACAAAAATTATAATAATTTTATTGGGCATTGTGCTAAATCATTATTGGTTTGTTCAGGGGTGGACTGGCTACATCAGAGGGGCCTGGGCAATTTGCTGTAAAAAGGGGCCTGGTTTCCAAATCAAGTTGTTGGATCAGTAGGGATCTGTCATTCTTAACAAATCTCTGAGCTGGGCCTTTGGTTATTTTATTCTGTCTAATTAACAACAGATAATTTTATTCATCAAAGAGAGAACCCTAAATTTAAGGCCTTCATTTTAAATTAATTTTAAATAAATATTCACTTTTTCATGATTTTTTGTGTGTAACATTTCAAATTGTCCTGCAAGTATTGTTTAATATAAATTTGGAATGTGGAAAATTAATCCCTTGAAAACAATATTTTTAGTTCCTGCTGGGTAATGTAAACACCACTTGTTTTAAAAACATGTTTTAAATACCATGCACTTGAAGCTACTTAATTTGAAGTGCAACTGTCATTTAGGAATTAGGAAATAACTTTAATATTGTAACTGAAGTGTGTACCTGTGGGTGTGTGATTGCGGACAGAGGTTTGATCCTATGTAATTTTTAATTTTAGTTTCTACATAAGTGGTGACCCCATATTTTCATATTTACACTTATTTCATCTCAGCAAGATATTCACAAGTGCTGCCCCATTTTTTCGTGATTTTAATTTCAGGGAGATAAGGCTCCATTCTTCTATAATTCTAATTTTGGAGAGATACCCATGTTATGCAGTGACCCCACATAGTTATTTTTAATTTTATTTCAAGGGATATCCACAAGTGTTGTAGTGGTGGTAACCTTAGTTTATAAGTAATATTTCGTAAGCGAGTGGAAGTGTTTTACCAGGGGTTACAAACACGAGAAGACAATGAAAATCACGAGGCCGTTAACCGAGTAATTTTCATTGTTCTCGAGTGTTTGTAAAACATGAGAGAATAATGAAAATCACGAGATTGCAAGCCAAGTGATTTTTATTGTTGATGGTAATAAACGGTTCTTTGTTTGTGTCATCACGGTTAATAGAAGGGGTGTCATTTATTATCTGATTTCTTAATTAGTCACACTGTCAAAGCAGTGGAAATATATATACTTACCCTTGCATTCTATCAGGAGTGGGTGCTGGGTGGGTCACTAAACAGCGCGCGCAAAACCAGTCAAGCTCAGCCCACGCTGACAAGACTTTGATGAGCGCTGAGATAATCCCCACATATTATAAATGAGTGACCACTGACCAAATATCTAATAAATAGATAGCGCGCGCAAAATCAGTCAAGCTCAGACCACGCTGACAAGACTTTGATGAGCGCAAGTCAAGCTCAGACCACGCTGACAAGACTTTGATGAGCGCAAGTCAAGCTCGGACCACGCTGACAAGACTTTGATGAGCGCAAGTCAAGCTCAGACTACGCTGATAAGACTTTGATGAGCGCTGAGATAAACTCCACATATTATCATGAGTGACCGCTGACTAGCATTGTCTCCTTTTTTACCTTGCCTAAATTACATTTAGCCACATTAAAGTGCCTATGTCATCGTCAGGGACTTTACATATTTATACTAATTGGAACATTCTGAGACGATTTGTAATATATCTTCTCAGGCGAAAATTTCATCTTCATGGATTTTTTTGCCGTTAAAGTTGACGGAAGTGACGTCGAAAGAGGAATTTGTCTATATGAAAACCACTTTACAAATTCCTCTTTTGACGTCACTTCCGGTCAACTTCAACGGCAAAAAAAATCCATGAAGATGAAATTTTCGCCTGAGAAGATATATTACAAATCTACTCAGAATGTTCCAATTAGTATAAATATGTAAAGTCCCTGAGGATGACATAGGCACTTTAAATTTAGTTTGCGCTACCTTTACCGGATTTCAAAACTCAAATACTTTTCTCTGATTGGCTAATTAGCTCATGAATTATTATTAATGAGTTTGAGAATGTAATAGGAAACTTGATTGTTTTTTTACTTTAAACCACAGAAACTATTTACTATTTTTTTATTCATTTGTTCTGTATGGAGAAGCTTACAATCAAATTTTTAAAGGGCAATAGCACTAAAAATTAAGTTTGTCTAATTTGAAAGAACTCATAAAATTGTAATAGAACATCCTTTACAACTTTTTCGTATCTCTCTTCGTTTTCAAGATATTTCAATTTGTTTGATATGTAAATGAGATGGTCTCTGACGTCAGGTGTGGGGTAAAATATTTTCACATGTAGCGAAACCAGTTATATCTCTAAGTTTGTTCAGCGAAATCATTTGAAACTCTGCACATAAAAACTCCTTGCGACGCTGAACATTTCATGTTCGATATGTAAGTGATTTTGCTCTGTATGAAAATATTTTACCCCACTCCTGACGTCAGAGACCATTCATTTACATATCAAACAAATTGAAATATCTTGAAAACGCAGAAAGGTACGAAAAAGTTGTAAAGGATCTTCTATTACAATTTTATGAGTTCTTTCAAATTAGACAAACTTAATTTTTGTTGCCAATCCCCTTTAAGAATTTTTTATCCAATTGGTCCAGGTCTGGATATATTACTTAATTTATAAAAATTCCTATTTTTGTTAAAATATAGACTGTGGATTGGGGAGAGGAAAAAGTCGAAGGTGCAATCTATCATGTTGTCCTGAAAAAGGTTCGATATCACACAACAAATAAACTGCCGTTTAATGAATGTGTCTCGCATTTGGAGTGGGAAACTCGAAAGAGACGGACAATTAAAGCTGGCTCTTTGGTGAAATTAATCGAATACTTGTCACCAACAAGTGAATGCATTGATCAGGTTGACCCAGGGTACCTCATTACTTTCCTGACTATGTATCAGACATTTTCTTCAGCCGAGGAGGTCGTTGCACTGTTGTTGGACAGGTAGGTGATTCTGTACAATGTACAGTGTAGCCTTGCTACAATGCGCATCGTTATAATGTGCGACTCGGTATAACCACGGGTATAACGCGGTTGATCCTTGGACTAAAAAATTTTACTTTTTCTGGTTTGTCATTTGATGACTTATACTGATGTTTACCTACAGTACTAAAATTCACCACAGACTGCTAAATTCCGCAAAATAGTGACAGAATTGATGTGTAATATGACGCTGAAACTGAAGTTTCTATTATGCTGATCGCTGATCATCCTGAATAATCACGATCATTACGAGATAAAATGACAACACGGCAGTGCGATCATTGCGAGAAATGAAAACCGAGCTCAAAAATGTTATTTCAATTCCATTTTGTTGAAGTCTTGAGCGGACTTCAAGCTTCATCAGTCACGATTTGGATTGTTAGAATCAAACAGAAAGTCTCAGCCCACAATATTGCGCCAGAACCACAATATTGCGCCAGAACTGAGTGGGAAGAGTACTGGGAACGAGATATTTGGCCGTACCTCGCAATAACGCACTTCATTTATAACGCGGTCACCACTAAGGACCCCAACTACAGCGTTATAGCGAGGCTACACTGTATTGTCAATAGAGTAGGGTAGTGTTAAAACGTTTTTTGCTTTGTAGAGCCTTTGACCCGTTCCTCCCTGAACTGGCCAAAAATGGCCTCTTTCAGTGGCGCAACTACTGGGCACGGGCCCCGAGCAAAAGGAATTAATTAGGGCCCCTGAGCATTTTGTGACATCATTATTATTATTATTATCATGTCATGACATTATATTATTATCATGTCTTCCAACTATGTCGTTATGTTGTGTTGTTTCAGACTGCTGACATAAAACATCAACATAACGTGGTTTTTGCCTTTTGGGGGTAGGGGGTATTTACCCAAAAAAATTTTTGGCAAGAAGTGCCCTTATTAGCATGTGCAGTGTGCACTGACTTTTTACCCAATCCGCGGAGATTGGGTAAAATGTCTGCGCGCAGGCTATGCGGAATGGAATGAATGCAGTTATGAATCTATTCAAATAATCTGCCCACTTTAACAGATTTTGAATCGGAGTGTGAGTGATTAGATTTTTCTCAAAAGTGCCCTCAAAGTGCAGGAAATGCCATTTCAGAGACCCTAGATTCTAAAATTTTCCGGGGGAGCATGCCCCCGAACCCCCCTAGAAATGCGGTCACTAAATCGGTAAGGGCCCCCGAAGTAATCAATCCCACGGGTCCCCAGATGCCTAGTTGCGCCTCTGGCCTCTTTATTGTTTTACTCTAACACTAAATGATTTTACTTGTCAAAGGGAGAACCCTCAGACACCTCAAGCAGCAATATAGGTGAATCACAGTTCTGAGAAGTTATGCTACATTTTGAAAAGTTTCGTTCAGAATAGTTACTGTTTGCTACGTTCGTATACGTTATGCTACGCAGGGGCGTTGGAAGCCCCCCCCTTTTTTTGGTGGGGGGGGGGGGCAGAATAAGTTTGGGCCCCCCCACTTTTTAACAAGGCCAGTAATAAAGTTATCATTAACAAAATCACTAACCCTGGGTAACCCACGACTTTGAATAAACGTATAATAAAGAAATTTGAATGCAGATATTCAATGTCCGGAAAGTGTTGTCTTTTGAGTATTTTATGACGTTTTTGGACCTTTAGAATTCTGTAAATCCTTGTCCTAAAATGCAGGAAATGGCATTTCAGAGACTCTAGATTTCAAAATTTCCCGGGGGAGCATGCCCCCTGACCCCCTAAAAATTTTGGCCACCCTGTTGAATGATGTTGAACGTTGTTGAATGGTGTTGAACAATGTTGAACGATGTTGCATGAAATGTTGAAAGCGTTTGGCCAGTCCTTAAGATACATTCAGAAAAGTTGCGCTACGCTTCTAAGAAGTCACTCTAAAGTATGTTCTGAAATGTTACCTAACGTTCTAAAAAGTTCACGTTACGTTGTGTTTTGAGTTGTTATGGTACATGTGAGACGATACTTCGTTAGTCGTTACGCTACATTTTTCAAAAATGAGCTTCGCAATTTTTTGTAGAACTGCTTGCTTCAGCTTCAGCACAGATCTATGGACTGTCGCAGTTTTCAGAAATTTTCATAATTGCTTCGCATTTTGCGATCTGCGAAGCGTTAATTCGGACCTTGTCACTGTGTGAAATAAAAATTAAGAACATTTCCTGAGTATGTGAGCTTGATGAATGTCTACCAAATGTCTGTTACAACATTACACCAAGCTCACAAACACACCACATGCACTATGTGTAATATACTGTACCGTATGTATGACTCATAATTACAGTGCTTGTTGTGTGTTTCAGATTTAGGAAAATGAAGAGACAAAAATCTCAAGCATCTGAAAATGTTATGAGGTACTTGTAACTTAAAGTACATATTTTGCATAATTTTTTTTAAATTTTGTGTTATGATTGTATAGTTAAGCAGACCAGCAGGTGGGAAGTATTAACTGACTTGTCTTTATGGGTGGAAAATGTCATTGCCAGTTGAACTGACAATGATGTCATCTGTTGTGATAATGTTACATGTGGTGATGATGTCATATGTGGTGATGATGTTACATGTGGTGATGATGTCATATGTGGTGATGATGTCATGTGGTAATGATGTCATATGTGGTGATGATGTTACATGCGGTGATGATGTCATATGTGGTGATGATGTTACATGTGCTGGTGATGTCATATGTGGTGATGATGTTACATGTGGTGATGATGTCATATGTGGTGATGATGTTACATGTGGTGATGATGTCATATGTGGTGATGATGTTACATGTGGTGATGATGTCATATGTGGTGATGATGTTACATGTGGTGATGATGTTACATGTGGTGGTGATGTCATATGTGGTGGTGATGACATTTTGGTGGTGATGATGTCATTAGTGATGACTTCATATGTGGTGATGATCGATGTCATGTGTGGTGGTGATGACATTTATATGGTGATGATGTATGTGGTGATGACATCATATGTGGTTATGACATCATATATCAAATATGGTGATGACTTCATATGTGGTGATGACATCATATGTGGTGATGACATCATATGTGGTGATAACATCTATGTGTTTATGTGGTGATGACATCATGTGTTGTTGATGTCACACATGGTGATGACATCATGTGGTGTTGATGTCACACATGGTGATGACATCTATGTGGTGATGTCACACGTATGTTGTGGTGAGGACATCATTGGTGAGATTTTCGATGACAGTGAGCTTACAATTACATCATACTGACAGTGACATCTACAGTGATTGATGATTATGCTGGGAATGAGTTCCAGAGAGTTAAGAGAACATTGTATTGTTTATTTTTAGGGGAACAGTTAAAGTTCTTATGGTGTGGCTGGAACATTTTCCTGATGATTTCAAGAAGGATCCAAGTTTTAAATTACTCAAGCAAATCCAGACATTTGCAAGAAATGAACTAAAAGGTGATGCTGGACTAGAACTTATTAAAAAGACCAAGCAGGTGATGGATAAGGTTGTTATCACGCCCCCTGACGTGACTGGTGAGTACTGAATAAAAAAACTTTTACATTTTACAAAAAATGGCTTGTACATAGTTTCCCAGGCACAGATCCAGGTGGGTGGGTGGTTGGTGGGGGGGATGGGTAGCACGATCGGAAATCGCATAGAAAATTGGCCACTTTCATGGGGCAGTTCGCAGTCCATGTGCGTGCTGGCTCAAGTGAGTTCTGAGGACATTTGAAACTGATGAATTTGAGAAGGGTAATGGCTTCGTACATCGCGAAAATTCCACGAGTTGTCAACAAACCGTATTCTATGGCAAGCCCAACATTCGTGCTATGCGCTCGTGGAAGAATTATGGTCGAGCGACGATTTTGAGCGGAGATGTTTGACTTTGAGCTCGGGGTGTCCTCGCTGAAGTGTGCAGCCTGTCGGCCGTGTATTGATGACGTTTACACGCAAGATATTCGTTCTACGCATGCGTAGCTAATACGGTTCAGCCCGTATTTCGCGAGCATCGACAGCCGCCATTTCCGATCGTGGGTTGCACATGTACACAATATGCACACTCTAGATTTTATTTATGACTTTGTATTTCTCTTAAAACCTCACTCAGAATTACACCAAAATGCATTTCGAGACCTGAGAATTCAAACTTTTTCCAGGGGGGAAATACTTCTGAACCCCCTAGACGTTTTGTGCACCTTCACGCCCCCCCTGTTTTTAAAATCCTGGATTCGCCTCTGCTTCCCTTGGTGCCAGGGGAGCATGGGTGTGGTGTTAGCGCGCTGCCTCTCACCAAAAGCTAAGCTCGGTTAGACGTGGTTAGTACTGTACTTGGATTCGTGACCGCTTAGGAATAACCCCGTTGTCGAGCTTGGAACTCATGTGAGTAGAGTTGTAGTTGATCTCTCCTGTGCTTCGAGTGTTTTTCGCCGGGTTCTCCGGTTTTCCTCCCTCCATAAAATCAACACCTAACATCTTAGCTGTGATCCGTGGTCTGAACTGTGTCGTATGGCGGCTGCTCGGAGCGCCTTTGATATGCCTCGACACGGCCACGTTGATCTGCGTCCTTCGCAATTCAGCCACTGGCTGCAATCCAGTGTGTGCCCCCAGTCCTTTAAATAAGTGTTAAATAAATACCTTGTTTTTTAACAGATTCTTCACCACCATCATCATGTAATGAAGATTGCACTGACGACAGTGAAACCACATCTGTGCTGGGAGACTTTGAAACCACAGAAATTGCTGAGCAACTGACGTTGATAGATGCGGTAAGTCCATACAAGTTGGCTTTGTTTTGTTTTGTATTATATTGTAGCATATCTTTTCTTTTGCCAAGGTAGTTGAAACGTGAGTCATTAAGACCATAGTCAATCGAGAAATGATCTGGAAACTCGGCAAAAGTTTTTTGTTCACGTTTATGCAAATCAGGTCTAGGTGTACGAGATTTTGCTCCAATCATTGAGATTTTTTTTGTACGAGATTTTTCGGAGTGATTCACCATTTTGCTTGTTCCAATAGCAACATCTAGGTTCAATCACTCAACCGTGTTACTTAAATATTGGGGAGCTTAATTAAGCAAATACAACGCGAACTTCAACGACGGCGTCCTTAATACAATATAATTTTCCTCACACAACAAAGAAAATTAATCATTTTTAGTCCCAATAGTAATCTTAACGCCGTCCCCGTTCTAAGTACAACGTTATTCAGATCATTTTCACGTCTTCAGGACGACGTTAACTCGTGAAACGGCGAAACCTGTTAGTTGAGTTTGACTTCAAACTATGCGACAAAATTCTTTTAGAACTCTAAAGCTTTTTGATGTCGAAAAACATAATTTAAGCATTCAATACTACGTAAATGATTCGTGGTTTATGCTAGATAATAAAGTTCAGATTGCCGTAGGACAGCCGTCATCGTTCTAGCTTGCTTAAGCTCCCTAATAGGGGAAGTTTGCTCCCTAATATGCAAA
>JAWNZC010000179.1:482500-687500 GCA_035771165.1 Paragorgia papillata | reverse complement strand
TATGCAATTCCTTGACGTTTCTAGGAGGGCACTGCAAAAATTGTTGAGAACAAAAAGAAATCTTCGTTGACTCGGAAAGTATCTCCAAAATCGCAGTGTAATGTAAGTGTGACTGTATCTTGTTAGTGCATGATAGAAAGTAGGGTGTAATTAGGAAAAGTGTTAGTGCAGGCGAATAGGCGAATTTCAGAGTATTGCGCGCGCATCATTTTGCAAAGGAATTGGCGGGCTCTTATAGGGCTCCCCACAAAGTAAGCAATGGCAAACAGACTGTGTTAAACATCCAGAAACTGTATCTATACTTTGTTGATTTTAAACAGTATGTTTATTTTGAGTGGAGCTTGCCAGGTTTTTTTTTTGAAAAATGATGCGCGTGCAACATCCTGAAACTCGCCTATATTCAATAATTTTATCGGGCATCGGTGGTGTATTTTGCGGGCATGGGTGTAAAATGGAGCATTCAGTGGGCTAAAATCTATTTTACGGGCTAAAATGAATTGGAGTAAAGATTGTTTTGATGACAAATGTTGCAATGAAATACACGCCAATTAACGCTAAGGTGGCACTGTTTACCGTATACTAACTGTCTTTGATTTTCTTCTAAATGTCCACTAAAATTATTATATAATAGTAATACAGTTTATATTCTTGGGCAAAAATATGTTTTTGGCCCTTCTCTTGTCTTCGGCTCGGGCTAAAATGAGCCTGAGTCGAGCTAAAAACATATTTATGCCCGCGAACATCAACTCTATTATTATATTACAACACATCATTGATAATTAGTATCACACGAGAATGAGGCGTACGAAGTGTTACATCACATAATCCAGTTTATTCAATCTACGCAGCCGACATTTGAGGCTCTAGCAACGAAATTTGTTGGTTCTTTTTTGTTTTTAAGCCTTTCCCGTCAGGAAAAAAAACTTGTCTGATGCCGCCCATAACTTGTTTTTGAATAACTCACGAGTAGAGTGTTAGCCATCTCCGCTATTTTTCTCTCCACAAACTCAACCCAAAATTTGATCTTAGGTAGTTAGCTTTTTGTAGGGTATACACTTCGTCTCCTATTGTTCTAGTACCTTACAAATGGGTGCTGATATCTGTAAATGTAATGCTAGTACTGTACCATTAGTAACTACTAACATTAGTAGCTACATATCTTTAAATTTAATGAATGCTATACGTTAGTTCACGTTTTCTTTTGTTGTTACAGGGTCAAATCAGTGGAACTGTGCCGTATCTAGGGACTTTTCTAACTGACCTAACGATGCTTGATTCGTATCACCCAGACTTTATTGATGTAAGTTAGTATGAACTAGTGGTGTGCGTCGGATCGGATTGACCCCTTGTAATCCGAGGGTTTGCCAAAACTGTCAATCCGAATCCGATCCGATCCGAAGCCAAAAAATCGTAGTCCGATCCGATCCGGAAACAGCTGCTTAAATCCGATCCGGTCCGGTCCGAAAAAATTAAAACATCGGATATATGTTGCAATAATTGCGCAAACTTTCCGAAAAGGAAACCAATGAACAAATAAATTTAAGGAAACTACTATACAATAATAATCTTATGCAATAATAGCCTTCATATATTGTGCAACGTGCATACAACTAGTGACTTTGTTAATTTTGTGATTAAAACAATGACAAATGTTGATGCGGGTAAAAAACTGCAAAATCCGATTCGATCCGATCTGGGGAAAAAAGAACAAAATCCGATCCGATAAAAAAGAACAAAATCCGATCCGATCCGAACGATAAAAATTTAGTCCGAATCCGATCCGAATTGGATCGGGTTCGGGTTCGGATCGGATTCGCACACCTAGTATGAACAGACGTTTAGAGGACGCTCGTGCAACCAGGGGTGGTCCCAGAAGGGGGGGGCTACAGCTACAGCTCCCATGTCGGGGAACACCCCCCCCCCCCCATCGGGGAAAATTTACCGATTTGTCGGGGAATGATCTGGATCTTTCAACTGATTAAGCGAGACAAGTCAGTAATTAATGCTTTAATAGTGAAATAAAACACAGAATAAGGTATTTGTTGTGTAGAAGCCAACAGTGATAATTACAACACACAAAATTCCATTTTCTGTCTGCAATATCGGACGAAAATGGCAAACTGGTTAATGACCACACTAGGTGTTCAACAGATTTTTCTTTATTGATACCTTGAAAATAAATGCTGTAGCTTGTCGGTTATTGCGATAATTTCGCGCTGAGAAGATGGGAAAAACTATTCGAAACGTTCAAATTTTGAAAATTACCCGGGAGAGAATGCCACTGGACCCTCTACTACACACGTAAAAACGCGCAAGCTGTTACGTACCTGCAAGCAAGTTGTTACAAGGCTGTTCAACAGGCTGTCACCGTCATGTGTTCGCACTGGCTGTCCCAGTCTGTTAACATGTCTGTAACAGGTTGTTGACAACTTGTATGTGACAAGGCTGATGACTTCCAACAGACTGATGACATGTTGTTCCAACAACCTGTTACCGCTCTGCACTTAACAGGTTGATGCTAACAAGGTTGTAGCAGCTTCTTGAATGAACAGCATTGTTACAACTTGTTCCCAGCCTTGCTGCTACAAGCCTGTTGCGAACACATCCTGTTGACAAGCTGTGAGATTTTTATGTGTGTAGCTCCTTGTCGGGGACCTTAGCCCCTGTGTCGGGAAATTCTTGGCGCCACCCCTGCGTCCAACTACTCCTACTCTGATATATAGAGAACAGGGAATTGACCAGTTAAACGCTCCAACTATTAAGCTAACGAAGCTCGGAGGGAGAGCTAAGGTTGCAATGCCATGCACAGATTCTGGTTTATACTTATTCTTAAGTTCGTTCTTTTGTTTTGTCTATAGGGAAATCTGATTAATTTTGAAAAAAGGCAAAAGGTTTGTCATCTTACATTTGGTTTTATTCCAGCCCACAAAAACGTATACGTCTTTTTAAATAATATGATAGTCCAGGAAGTATCTTTAAGAAAGGACACAAAGAAGTAGGGATGAGCCGATAAGAAAAAATCCAGTTTACCGATACAATAAATTCCGATATGATTTGCGGGCTTATCGGCCGATATATCGGTAGTTACCGATATTGGTCGTCAAGAATTTTTAGCATTTGAATTTAGGGCGAAACGTTGGCAAAACATATTAAATCTCTCCAGCGTATATGTCTCACACATGTAACTGCTGCCACTGCCAGTGCTGCAAAATTGTTGGTTAGCCAATGTTTTGCTGCAAATCGCATTTCTTCTCGACACCTTGCTTGATCAATTGTAACTTTCTCAGATTGCCGAATGTGTTGTTTCACGTGTTTTCACTTTAAACCTTCCTCACTAAAGTAAACCTTCCTCACTAAAGTAAACCTTCCTCACTAAAGTAAACCTTCCTCCCTAAAGTAAACCTTCCTCCGGGTGGTACCCGCAGCTTTTTTCCAACTCTGGCCTGAAAGTTGCCGATTATCGGCTTCTACCGATAAATATCCGATTATCGGCTCATCCCTACAAAGAAGACATAATAATTTTACAAAATTTTAATACTAACATTTCCTTACCAAATCAGAAACATAAAGTATACATGTTTACGCTAATTAATGAACTAATTTTCTTTCCCGGTTGTTAGGAATTTGAGATCATTGCGCAGATCAAGCTTTTTCAAAAATCCGCCAAGAACTATTTCATTCTACCAAATAAAGAATTCAGAATTTGGTTCGCCTCTTTGGAAACCTTGACTGAAAAGGAAAGGTCAGTATTTGTAAAGTCGTTTTCTAAAATCTAAATTATAAAACCTACACAAAGCTGGTTGTTTTACATGTTTTGCAGATCGTTCTTGTAAGTTTTTGTCGAAAATTTTAGGTTGAAAATCTGATAATCCTGATATCAGCGTAGTTTTCAAAGGTCGTAGAAAGCTATTTCTTTCAAACGAAAATTAAGTCTAAATATAGTAAGGTTTGATATACTGCCGAAACAGAGAACGTAGGAGTCCAGTGTTTCGAGCGAAGGCCCTTCGTCAGAGAGAAACGTAAAGAGTGTAAAGTCCCACCAAGTTTTTCTTGACAAGTTCCTTGGTAACTTTCCTTGCTCGTGTGTACGATGAACACGTTTTTTTCAAACAATTTTCCTTGACAAGTTATAATTGCTCGTGTGTACGGTTGGACAAGTTTTCCTTGACAGTATAATGATCGCGTAAGAAGCTTCGGAGATGAGTTGTCAAGTTTTCCTTGACGACTATACACACGAACAAATTTCCTTGTTCAAAAGGCTGGCATGACCAGCTTTTGAACAAGGCTCCTTGTCAAGGAAAAACTTGTCAATTTGTGTCGTGCACACGAACAAATAAAACTTGTCAAGGAAAACTTGGTCGTCTGTGCGGGGCTTAAACAAACAGCGAACTTATATAGGAAAGATAATCATGTGACATTGAAAGAACACTTCAAATGACAAAGTAACATCTTTGGAAGTTTTTCGTTTCCTTGCTTCGTTCTTGAGATTATTCAGTTTGTTTGATATGCAAATTAAACATTTTGTCGCCACATGCATGTGCATAATGAGTTATTATAGAGAAGGTTATATGCCTTTGCTATTATCAAATATAATCACTTAAATATACATGTTTGATGTTGTGGGAGAAACACACCCACATGCTTCTTCCGAATTAATTTGGTTTGATAATAGCAACGATATATAACATTCTCCGATAACTCATTATGCACATGTGACGTTAAAGGGTATTGGCAAGAAAAATTAAGTTTGTCTCATTTGAAAGAACTCGTCAAATGGTATAAGAAGACCTTTTACAATTTTTCCGTATCTGTTTTGATTTTGAAAATATTTGGACCAAAGACAGCCTGCTGTCCGCCATCTTGGAATTATTTTCGATATGCATGTGACGTAAAGTGAAATTTTTATCTTGCCAACCTTATGAAATTATGAGCTAGAAACTCGATTTTGTTGCACTATTTCCATTTTAAATTGACCCACGACATTTAAAAGGCCTTCCGTGGAAATTTAGTCACCCGCGGAGTAGTTTCATCAGGTTTACCCTGGTTGTGACTTCACCAATTTCCTAGTTATTAGCAGGCTGTCTTTGGTCGAAATATTTCCAAAACCAAAACAGTTACGGAAAAATTGTAAAAGGTCCTCTTATACCATTTGACGAGTTCTTTCAAATGAGACAAACTTAAGCCGTTTAATTCGCATTTTAAACAAACTGAAATACCTCAACGACGAGGCGTATTAAAGGCGCTCCAGGCAGCGCCGCCATACGACACAATTCAGACCACGGATCACAGCTAAGATGTAGGTGTTGATTTTACGGAGGGAGGAAAACCGGAGAACCCGGCGAAAAACCCTCGAAGCACAGGAGAGATCAACTACAACTCTACTCACACGAGTTCCAAGCTCGAGAACGGGGTCATTCCCAAGCGGTCACCCATCCAAGTACTAACCCCGTCTAACCGGGCTTAACTTTTGGTGAGAGGCTGACATAGTGTTTAAACACTAAACGTGTACTGAAATATTTCTCGACTTTCAGCTTCAGTATTTCGTGCAACTTGGAGGCAACTTCCATCGCCAAAAGACAAAGTTCGTTATTTAGGTTAAGGTGAGTAGCAACTCTCGGTATTACTCTCAAACTATCTGTGTTTGAAATTTTCTTTTCAAGAAAACACGATTTCAGATTTCAGGAATATGAATATTTCACTTTTCTTTCCACTGTCCTTACTTTCTTGATTTTCTTCAGTTTAATTATTCCGTTCCTTAGGAAAATGAAAAGTGAAAACGACTTAATAAAGATTGGTTCAACTAAAGAAAATGACCAGTTGAACTCGCGTAAATTAAATCATAAGCGACAGGTAAAGAGAAGCTGCAGTGAAACGAAAGCTTTGTTTTGTCGAGGCTAAATTTGATGTGATGTGATGCGATGCGATGTGATGTGATGTGATGTGATGTGATGTGATGTGATGTGATGTAATGTAATGTGTGATGCGATGTGGTGATGTGATGTGATGCGGTGATGTAATGTAATGTAATGTACTAATGTGTAATGTAATGTGTGATGCGATGCGATGTCAAAATGTCATGTGTTGTGATGTGATGTGTTGCGATGCCATGTGTTGTGTTGTGTTGTGTTGTGTTGTGTTGTGTTGTGTTGTGTTGTGTTGTGTTGTGTTGTGTTGTGTTGTGTTGTGTTGTATTAATGTGTGATGCGATGTCAAAATGTCATGTTGTGATGTGATGTGTTGCGATGTCATGTGTTGTGTTGTGTTGTGTTGTGTTGTGTTGTGTTGTGTTGTGTTGTGTTGTGTTGTGTTGTGTTAATGTGTGATGCGATGTGATGCGATGTCAAAATGTCATGTCATGTCATGTGTTGTGTTGTGTTGTGTTGTGTTGTGATGTGTTGTGTTGTGTTGTGATGTCATGTCATGTGTTGCGATGTCATGTGTTATGTTGTGTTGTGTTGTGTTGTGTTGTGTTGTGTTGTGTTGTGTTGTGTTGTGTTGTGTTGTGTTGTGTTGTGATGTCATGTCATGTGTTGCGATGTGTTGTGTTGTGATGTAATGTGATGTGATGTAACGTGTTGCGATTCGATGCGATATCATATGTTGTGTAAGTTGTGTTGTGATGTAACGTGACGTGAGGTATACTAATGTAATGTAATGTAAGTGTAGTGTAGTGTAGTGTAGTGTAGTGTAGTGTAGTGTAGTGTAGTGTAGTGTAGTGTAGTGTAGTGTAGTGTAGTGTAGTGTAGTGTAGTATAGTGTAGTGTAGTGTAGTAATGTAATGAATTTAAAAGTTTGCATGACGATAATAGTAATCAAGAAAAGTTTTAAAAATATATATTTATAAGATAAGATAAGTTTTGTGGAAACACCACGTGTAATATTTATTTGCTAAGCTTTCGGCCTGTTGACTCAGGCCTTCATCAGAGTAATAATTGTAGAAATAATTAATATTCTTGCTCTTCTGATGAAGGTCTGAGTCAACAGGCCGAAAGCTTAGCAAATAAATATTACACGTGGTGTAACACAACAGATGAATTTAATTCAGACGAATTTAATTGTTTGAATTTTATTGGACGAAACTGCGACGTATAACTCGATTAAATTCGATGCACGAATTAAATTCGTCTCGGCAATTAAGTCAGACGGATAATGCGACGATAATACGTGTTCGAGTTGCACGACGAATTATCGTCGCGTCGAATTAAATGTTTCGCTTCTGCCTGTGACTATTCGGCGTCATGTTTTCAAGAAGTCGTTTTCAGGATCAACGAGTCCAAGTAAAAACAATTAAATTCGACTGAAATTCGACGTTTAACTCGACGACGCATTTACGTCGCATTATAGACGAAGTTAATTCGAATTAAATTCGTCTATTGTGCGACGTTTAGCGCAGGCCTTAAAGTGCCTATGTCATGGTTGGGGATTTTACGTATTTAGGATATTTGGAACTTTCTGAGAAGATTTGTAATATATCTTCCTATTCTGAAATGTCATCTTCATGGACTTTTTAGCTGTGAAAGTTGACGGAAGTGACGTCAAAGGAGGAATCTGTAAAGTGTTTTTTATATAGACAAATTCCTCTTTTGACGTCACTTCCGTCAACTTTAACAGCAAAAAAGTCCATGAAGATGAAATTTTAGGAAAGGAAGAGATATATTACAAATCTTCTCAGAAGGTTTTAAATATCCTAAATATGTGAAATCCCCAACCATTGCATAGGCACTTTAATATCTTGAATAATGTAATTGGATAATTAATTTCTCGCAAATTCTATTGCAGGATTCCAATTCATCGTGTGCGTCTGAAGGAAGCGCTCAGTTCAGTGGAAGTGGCCACATCATCCGTGTCAGTGTCGAGGGACAAGATACTTGTAACCTTTACAAGAGTATATGGGTTAGTATCAGCCTAGACATAGGCTTTTCCGTGGCTGAGCTGTGGCCTATGGGACTGGGAACTAAATTCGCTTCATGACGTAAGCAGAGTCCTTTCGGCCCAGATCCCCAAATAGGAAATAGAAGGCCTACGTCTAGGCAACACCGCTGCCAAACGTTTGCGCATGCGTGAATTCGCTGAGTAAACATTGCAAGAGAAGTGGGAACTAGCCGTTGCGATAACAACCAGACTGTGAAGACTAAGTAAGACTCGACTATTCATTTGTGTTTTAAAAAAAGGGTAAAGAAAATTACGAAGGGGTAAATTCAGAATATGTTACAATATTGACAAAGAAGCCATGCACAAATTATCTACCTTATCTTTTTGGTAGTATGCTTATAATTTTAACTTTTGTGTCGGACTCTTGGACCAGTCCAAATATTTCAGTGTTTTCCCGCTCTTTTTCCGAGGACGAGCTCGGACGTCGCACATGCGCAAAGCGTTTGGCAGCGGTGTTCGTCTAGGCTGGGTTAGTATTACAGAACCATCCTTACAGAAACATCAGAACATTTTTCATGATTTCTTACACTACTAAAGTCAACCGAAAAATTCGGCTAACTCGCCTCCAATCCCTGTGCGGCGGACCTGAATCCCGAACGTACGAGTTCAAATCCCGCTCGTGAAGGAAATCATTAAAATCAATTTCATATGGGTTAGTTATTCTAGTGCTTTTCTATTGACACTGAAGCGCGAGGCTTGACACATATACTCAGAGATATATTTTTTTCTCAGTGCCGGATTAACCTTCCCAGGGCTGGGGGCAAAAATATTTTAGGGCCGGTCACAAACTGAGAGCCACCCCGGAGTATGGTGAACTGAAAGCGTGGGTTGATCGGATCATCGGAGGTTCGTACTTAGGCTGCCTCAGGCGCCACTCCGGGCCCGTGGCTGAGATAGCGTGTGATTTTCTCAGGCTAGTTCGGACTTTCAAAGAGAAACTGCATAATTTTTTTGTTCACTCAATTTTATGGGCCGGTCAGAATCTGGGGCCGGGGGCAAATGGTAATCCGCGGTATCCGCCACTGTTTTTTTCTGAATTCTATGTTTTACTTTCAGGTGTCAGACGATGACAAAACGCCCAAGGTTATCTATAATTGTTTAACTAAACATCATTTGGAGCACGAAGTGGCGTCGGATTATAACTTAATACAAATCTTCTCACACGACGGAGGTATGTAGTATTAAAGGGGCACACGTCACCTTGCGTGCCGGAGGGGCATAAAATCCATTGGAGCCATGGCCCCGGGTCTCCATGCATAAAGGAGCCCATTCTTCTTAAGACAAAAAATATTGAGAGTTGATAAATTTCTGAGACTATTAGACCTGGTAGGTAGGTTGGTTGGTTAGTTTGTTGGTTGGTTGGTTGGTTGGTTGGTTGGTTGGTTGGTTGGTTGGTTGGTTGGTTGGTTGGTTGGTTGGTTGGTTGGTTGGTTGGTTGGTTGGTTGATGCACGGTTGATGCACGGTTGATGCACGGTTGATGGTAGGTGAGTGGGTGGGTGGGTTTGTTGGCTGGCTGGCTGGTTGGTTGGTTGGGTAGGTAGGTAGGTTGGTGGGTGGGTGGGTGGTTGGTTGGGTTGGGTTAGGTTGGGTTGGTTAGTTGGTTGGTTGGTTGATGGCAGGTGGGTAGGTGAGTGGGTGGGTGGGTTGATTGGCTGGCTGGTTGGGTAGGGTGGGTGGGTGGGGTTGGTTGGTTGGTGGTTGGTTGGTTGGGTTGGTTGGGTTGGTTGGGTTGGTTGGGTTGGTTGGGTTGGTTGGGTTGGTTGGTTGGTTGGTTGGTTGATAGGTAGGTTGGTTGGGTTAGGTTGGGTTGGTTAGTTGGTTGGTTGGTTGATGGCAGGTGGGTAGGTGAGTGGGTGGGTGGGTTGATTGGCTGGCTGGTTGGGTAGGGTGGGTGGGTGGGGTTGGTTGGTTGGTGGTTGGTTGGTTGGGTTGGTTGGGTTGGTTGGTTGGTTGGTTGGTTGATAGGTAGAGTTGGTTGGGTTGAGTTGGTTGGTTGGTTGTTTTGTTGGTTAATGGGAGGTGGGTAGGTGAGTGGGTTGGTTGGTTGGGTTGGGTTGGGTTTGTTTGGTTGGTTGGTTAGGTATGTAGGTACGTAGGTAGATAGGTGGGAGGGTGGGAGGTAGGGAGGGAGGGAGGTGGGTGGGTGGGTAGGTAGGTACGTAGGTAGGTAGGTAGGTAGGTAGGTAGGTAGGTAGGTAGGTAGGTAGGTAGGTAGGTAGGTAGGTAGGTAGGTAGGTAGGTAGGTAGTAGGTAGGTTGGTTGGTTGGTTGGTTGGTTTGGTAGGCAGGACGATTAGTAGGTAGATGTGATGCAGTGTCTTCATAACAAGTCTGGTAATTTTTGTCCTCCTTCTCACCCCCTCCCCTACAAACGTGCTCCCGTACGCCTGCATGCATGCTTATATAACTCGTGAACATTCCTCTCATCTTTCACTTCAGATGAAGTAACCATTCCTGGTGATGGCAACGTCTACTACGCCATTAACACTAAGAGTCAGCCACTGTCATTCGTTTTAAGGAAGAAAACAGAAAAATCTCAACGGTTGAAAACCAGGTGACTTCTCACAAATCTCTATTCTATTTTTTTAACACTTTTTACCTTTCAGCCTAACCAAATGTGTATAGATATATTTTAAACAGTTTCATACGACCGTGCATAGTTTTTAATAGTACTTGCATTTTATAAAGTGTATTTTGATATGTATATAGCATTGTACAGCACTTATATACAGGGTTAATTTAAAATAACTAATGTACTATTGTAATTTTTGAAATTACGCTATCCTCAAAGTGCCTAATGCCTATGAAACAAAAATTAAGTTTGTCGTATTTGAAAATGACAAAATAACATTTTTTGTTGCAATTTTTCGTTTCGTTGTTCAGATATTTCAGGTTGTTTGTTATGTAAATCTCAAACTCATTAATAATTCATGAGATTATCAGCCAATTACAATATACTCCTATCTCAAACTCATTAATAATTCATGAAGAAAACACAAAGGAAATCAGTACCGTGTCTGTGGTTGGGATATCGGAGGAAGAAATTACATAAATTAAGCAAACTTTTACTTTGATTTTCCCTTTAAATACTGATTTGTTTGAGATGCTCGGAGGAGTGTTTCATCAGGATATCCAAACACTTCGAAGTTTGTTCAAAAATCTCGGCTTCGCCTCGGTTTTCAACAAACGTCTCAGTGTTTGGATATCCTGATGAAACACTCCTCCTCGTGTATGATATATTACGTAAAACATGCTAAAATCGTATACCACCCAAGTTATTAGATGAAAACCGGTGTTGACTGTTCATCTAATTCTTAAGTTCTCAATTATCTATGCAAAATAAACAAGTTACTGTATGAATAAATTTTACACACATCATGAATAAAATCTCATGAGAGTTTTTAATTGCATTTTCCAATTGAAATCGCACGATTGAGATGCCATATCAACAACTCGTTTATCGTGTTTCATCAGGGGAATCCAAACACTCGAAAACAATAAAACCACACGGTTTTCGGCCTCCTGCTTTCGTCATGTTTTTTCGTGTTTGGATCCCCTGATGAAACACTCAAACTCGTTGTTGATATTTAATACATGAAACATATTGACGTCACACGTGCATAATGAGTTATCGGGGAAGGTTGTATATCGTTGCTAGTATAGACCTTATTCAAAAATGGCCGCCGAATTAGAATTCTTTTATGTGCATATAAATTAGCCCTTATGACCTCGTTTTAAAGTAAAAATTCTTTTGAATTTCACACATGAAAACGAGTTCATAAGGGCTAATTTATATGTATATAAAAGAATTTTAATTCGGCGGCCATTTTTGAATAAGGTCTATATCAAACCAAATTAATTCGAAGGAAGCATGTGCCATGTTTCTCTCACAACCATGGGTGGAAAAAATATTTTAGTTTCTGGGACCGCAAAGGAACAGAAGAACATTTTCTGCCAGTGTAACGAAGCACACACTGCTTCCTGTAAAATTAATTAAAACTACCAGCTTACAACATCTCTCAAAGCATTCAACCATGGTGACTATAATTGTATATCCAACTCATTATCTCACAACCATGTTTAATGACCATGTGATGACTACCTTAGAACCACCCAGATGTTATGTCACACATTTCCACACAAGTAATCACCACCATGTAACTGTGTAGTACTAACAAGCTATCTAACGGAATACTATATTTTAACAGAAAAAGTAATTTCAGTATTCACTGAGAATTTTGATACTAATATTGAAACTGCACAATTGTATTATTTACTTATTCTTCCATTGCCTTTCCCTCTTTTATCTTTTTCGTTTCTTTTTTAAGTTTCTCTTATTTTATCTATTTACTTATTTTTTCTCTTTTTTCTTTACTATCTTCCTTTTGTTTTCTGCTGATCAAAAAGATTTCTGGGACCAATGGTCCCGTGGTCCGCTATTTTTTCCACCCCTGCTTGTGAGTCACAACACCAAACATGTAGAATTTTCAAGTGATCATATTTGATAATAGCAAAGATATATAACTTTTTCGATAACTCATTATGCACATGTGACGTTCAAGATGTTTAATTATAGCATATCAAACAAACTGAAATATCTCAAGAACGAAGCAAGGAAACGAAAAACTGCAAAAGATGTTACTTTGTCATTTTAAGCGTTCTTTCAAATAAGACATAATTAATTTTTGTGTCATAAGCACTTCAAATCCAACGCAGACATTTGATTGAACGATTTATTTGTGATTACGTACTACCATGTTGCCTAAAAATTTTGTGGGTCTAATTTTTTGCCGGTTTTTTTTTTCACCTCTGCCAACTTCTGAAATTATGAAAATATATGTAATCGATTATCAATTAAAGGTTAACACAAATAGTGAAACAAAAGTAGCGTGCTGCGTAGGCAGCGTTGAAACAACGATCGAAATATAGTAAGGTTAAGGCCTGGCCAAACGCTTTCAACATTTCATTCAACATCGTTCCGAACATTGTTGAATTCAACATGTTGAAAGCGTTTGGCCACCCCTGTTGAATGATGTTGAACGTTGTTGAATGGTTCAACTATGGTTAATGGTTAATTTAACGCGTTCAACATTTCTATTCTCAAAATGTTGAAAGGTGTTGAACGCATTTGGCCACATTTCATTCAACTTTGTTGAACAGACACATGCGCCATGCGGGATATTGTCGATTCCAGCTTTTGTGGTAGCCCGCGTTCAATTAATTGTCATTCATGAATGTTGAACGATGTTGAATTCATTTGGCCACTCGTGCTTTCAACATTATTCAACATCGTTCAACAATGTTGAATGCGATTTTGAAAGCCTTTGGCCAGGCCTTTAGATATATTGCCGAAACAGAGAATGTAGGAGTCTAACGTTTCGAGCGAAGGCCCTTCGTCAGAAAGAAACGTCTTCGTCCCGTTTCTCTCTGATGAAGGGCCTTCGCTCGAAACGTTGGACTCCTACGTTCTCTGTTTCGGCAGTATATCAAATCTTACTATATTTCGAAAGGTTAACGCAGTTGATTTCGCTGTCACATAGCACTAGTAGTCAGCATAAAATTCGTAGGGACCGGGTATAATTAATGATTTTCAGAGGATGAAATAGGTTATAATGTTGAACTGCGTACTTGATTCAAATTATGTTTGAAATTAATGTTTGATGCTTTGGCATTTCGAGCAAGTCACACTTTCTATTTTCACGATAAATTGAACTCATTTCTCAGTTAATAGTTATTGTACATAAGAGATAAATTGTATTTATAATAATTATTTTTGTATGCAGCCCCCAAAATACTAAAAAATAAAGAATTACGAAGAAATGACTTTGGTGTGTTGTCACTCGTTGGTTGCGGGAAGCACGGATGACATCACAGAAAATGACGTCACCCCAAGGGACACGCAAAGATGTTACACAGTGATTTAACAGTGAAATACGAAGAGAATTTGCTCTGAACTTTAACCCTTTGAAGCCTGAAGACGAGTCTTTAGTATTTTATTCTGGCTAACGCCAGCCAGACGATTTTATTCAGCACAGGGAAAGCTCCAGGCCTCAAAGTGTTAAAACCTTTCTCTTTAACACTTTGAAGCCTGACGACGAGTCTTCAGTATTTTATTCTGGCTAACGCAAGACGGTTTTATTCAGCACAGGGAGAGCTCCGGGCCTCAAACTCAAAGTGTTAAAACCTATCTCTTTAACACTTTGAGGCCTGACGACGAGATTTTATTCTGGCTAGAGAAAATTGACTCAATTCCCAAACTTTCACTGTTGACTCAATCCACAAACTCTTGCTTGTCCCTGCGTTGACGTCATTTCCTGTGAATGGTAATTAAACCAACTTTAGCAGAAGAAGTGGACTGTTCGGATTCTTTTTTTTTCCCGATTTTGTGACGTCAACTGTAGTATGGGTTTTTAACCCATCAAAGAGCTTGTTTTATTGTACATGATTGAATAGACATTCAATGTCCTTAAATCCAATCTACTTTATCTTTAATATGGTATTACTTCTAAACATCAACAGGATAGCCTTTTAATGGGAATTGGACATAAAAAACCCGTAAAGGTAAATTATTAGCCAAGCTATGGAATAGTTTATGATTTTGAGGTAAATTGTGTCATCAACAGTAGCACAGGAAGCCAGTTCAAATTGGGGGAGTGGTTGACAATTTCAAAATGGCATCTGAGTGAAAGGTTTTATTGGGTAAGCAGGTGACGCCCCTCCTTCTGAAGATACAGTCGAAGCTCTCCTTGCGACCACTCCCGTAAGCGACCAGCTCTAGTTGCGACCACCCTCACGAAACACCGTTTAAATTCCCTATTAAACTCTGTTACTAAAAGCTCTCGTAAGCGACCACTCCCGTAAGCGACCGCGACCACCTTTCAGATTCACAAACTGAGCTTTTTCTTTGTTTTTAAGCTCTTGTAAGCGACCACCCTTGAAAGACCCTTTGCAATCAGTCAACACTGCGCTAAAAAGCAATTTGATAACTTTTAATACAGTAAATAAATGTGATTATAAAATGCATAACAATTATTGAGTATTGCTGTTTCTGGCTGGTTGCCAGAATAGAAACGCTGCAGTATTTTTCTGGTCCAATCTCTCGTAAGCGACCAACTTCAGCCATTTCAGTGGGTGGTCGCATATGAGAACGAATTCTCGTAAGCAACCAGTTCTAGTTGCGACCACTTTTTACAGTTCCCGAGGGTGGTCGCTCACGAGAGCTTCAACTGTATGTCCATTTTATGGATGGAAATTAATAGAACAATTCATGAACTTAATCGCACACAGGGATGTCCATGGGGTGTTTCCATCTGCACCACCTAATTAACCACCTCTAATAGACTAATCAGGGCCACCGAGAGCCATGATGGGCCCCAGGGTAAGTTGGATCGCGTCAAAGCATCGACCCTTCTAGGGGGGTCTGGGGGCATGCCTCCAGGAAATTTTGAATTTTTAGATGGCCAGGCCATTTTGAATGTGAGAATCATGTTAGTTTGTAGCTTTCACTTTGGCCCGGGCCCTAGACTGTGGTAGTGGGCCCCTTATGTGGTCTGGGCCCTGGGGCAGTTGCCCTCCCCTCTCAGTGGTCCTGACTGTAATAGTCTTGGAAATTTCTGTTTGACCTTCAAGAAGGTTGTGGAATGTGGGTAAAGTTCAATACATCACTTGGTGCAATCTTCACCAGTTCACCCTGTTCAGAAAAGGGGCCCTGTATTCTTTAATGCTTTCCACATAAGTCAAACTAAATACACCCCTGACAGATACGAAAGTAAAGAAAGCATACAACAATACACTGAAAACCAACTGGTTTATTTAAATTATTTGTTCCAACTACAAGTCTATAAAATACGTTTACATGGTAATGTCATTGTATTTGGTTGAATCCCATTACTTTGGCTGAGTAGTTGTACGAATGTAGCCTTTGCCAGAAGGTACTTTCGCCACTTCGACACCTTGAGGGAATAATTTGTCAAATTCTTCAGGTTTGACAGATGGAACAACCATCACTTTGTCACCATTCTAAAAAGTCATTCAGAAAATTTGTTTGGTATTACAGTAATAATATTTTGTGTTTTCTTTTAACTTGTGAATCCTGTCCAAGGGTTTTCCCAGACGTGAATATTAACCCGTTATTGCCTAGGATGTCCGAGGGTTCTCCCTTTGAACACTCAGTAAAATTGTCTAGTGTTAGAGTAAAACCAGAAGATTAAAAAAATAAAGGGGCCATTATTGGCCACCTCTGGGCAGGGATGGGTTAAATGCATACAGGCAAACAATTGTCACTTATCATCAGCCATGTCCATGATGACAGACTAAATTTGATACTTATTAGCTGGTGTTTAACCTAGGGTGAGACTGGAGGGTGAGAGTAGTTAAGGTGGCTTGATAGGAAAAAGTTATGAAAAATTATATTTTCCCCTTAAAACGTTTTGCAGTGTATATTTTTGCATCATTCTAGTTCCTTGTATAGCCCTAGTGTCAGTGCTGATAATTGAAAAGTTTTACACTTTCAGCATTTGTGCATCTGGACAAATTACATTTATTGTAATATGCAAATTTAATGCAAATTAGAATTTCCAACCTTACTAGAACAAAGATTTCTCCCCTCCTGAAACTTGTGGACTGCCTAATACTTTTCAATACTCAAGAGTAACACAGCAGTGTAGGGCTGTGCAAGGAACTAGAACGAAGCACGAGTCTACACTGTGAAATGTTTTAGAGGGAAAAATCTGATTATTTATAGCTTTTTCCTATAGAGCCCCCCCTTAATGCTTTCAAATTGGCCTTTTACAAGAACATACTTTATCCTCGGGGCACTCAATAGTGTCAGACTGACATGTAATGAAATGACAGGATAATTCACTTAGTTGGTAAGATTATTATCCAGAACATACCACTGTTTATCCTGGATGGTACCATAACATGTATTATTTGAATTCAAACATGAAAGCAAACTGGTACATTATACCAACCTTCCAGTCAACTGGTGTTGCCACTTTGAATTTGCATGTCAGTTGGAGAGAGTCTACCACACGAAGAATCTCACTAAAAAGGTATTAAAAAAACAGACAAGTTTTTATTTGTCTGCCTAATTATATTGACCAGTGTTTGGTTTCACTATCATATGATGCAAAGATTCTTGTGTAAAGCCAGTTTTCCACTAGGCAACTTTTTTCGCACAAAGCGACTTTTTCTTTTGTCTCATGAGCTCTGAGCTGGAACTAACCAGAAATCTATTGAATTCAAACAAAAGAAAGTTGCTTTGCGCGAAAAAAATCACCTAGTGGAAAACCGGCTTAAAGCATGCATGCATACAAACTGAGGTGAGAGAGCTATAGGCTTAAAGAATGTACAGTATAGAATGTAAACTTACTCAAAGTTTCTCCCAGTTGTAGCAGGATATAGAATTGATAACTTTAACTTCTTATCAGGTCCAATGATAAACACCTGGATATGGGAAATATTACAGTAAGTATTACTTGCTAATTATTAACCCACTTCTGCATAGGATGGCTGAGGGTTCTCCCTTTGACAAATAGAACTGTATTGTGTACACAAAGTAAAATAATAAAAGGGCTATACTTCAACAGGAATGGGTTAACCCTTTCCCTCTCACTTGACAAGTAAAATTGTCTGGCATATTAGACAGAGTAAAATAACAAAGTAGCTGGTTTTGGGTGGCTTAATAGGCAATGGGTTAATTACCCATTGCTGCCAGCGAGAGAATTAGTGACGCCAGGGCCCATGGGAAGCAGAGATTCTAGGGGGGTCCAGGGGCATGCCCCCCTGGAAAATGTTTGAATTTTGGGTCTCTGAAATGGTATTTCCTGCATTTTGAGGATGCTTTTCTCGTATTTTCGGTTGCGGCGCCAAGCTGGATTCAATCTCTTCAATTGGTGTTAAACTCGTACAGATATTCCAAATTAGTTTCTTAAACAGCGTTAACAAAAATTGAAGGAATTACATGTAAAAAAACTGCTGCTTCTTGTCACAAAATCTGGTAGTCAAGAAATTTGAAGGTCAAAAAATCCCCAAAGAGCTAAAAAAGTCTGCATAATATTAAATTGTAATGCTATAAAATGCTAAAGTTATCAGAAACATAAACATCATGAATGATATACTGTACATGCAGTAAAAAATTACATGCAGTTTAAAATTTATCATAATTATATTCTGCCTAGCTGACACCTGGGCCTGGGTGGGCCTAGGTCTGGCTACGCTACTGTTTGATGGTTCTCCCTTTGGCGAGTAAACTCTTCTGGTGTTAGACAGAGTAAAACAATAAAGAGGCTGGCCCAAGGCAGGAATATGGGTTAAAAGAAAACATAGTGAGTAATAATATACAAAAACAACTTTACTCACAGCACGGCAAGTCAATGGCATTCCCTTAGAGTCAATCTCATCTGGGTCCAACATGCCAAATTTCACTGCAAGTTGTCTCTTGTCATCAGCAATAATAGGGAACGGGAACTCCCCTGCAAGTGAGCAGTAGCTTTGGATGTCTTTAATCCAACCCTGATGCGATTCCCGTGAATCGATGGACAAAGCAATCATTTTCACTCCTCTCTTCTCAAACTCTGGAGCCAACTGTGCAACCCGGCCAAGTTCAGTGGTACAAACTGGAGTGTAATCGGCAGGATGTGAAAACAGGATGCCCCACCTAGTGCAATAAGATATGGTGTTAAGGTGAAGTAATACAGGCAACAAATTGTTGCATTGCAAGTTGAAAAGTGTTGTTGCACATTTTACCACCCACCTCAAACATGGTCATGCAACAATGATTTTGTTGCAAGTTGAATCAGCATGTTGCAGCAAGTAGAACTGGAGTCTACTTTTTTCAACAAATTTTTTTAACTTGCAACAAAATCATTGTTGTGTGACAATGTTTAAGGTGGGTGGTAATACGTGCAACAATGCTTTTCAACTTGCAATGCAACAAAGTTGCATTGAAAGTTGAAGAAAAATGTTGCCTATATTAACTCACCTTTAGTCTACAACTTATAAATTACTGGTCAGGAAAGGTTTTACCACTCTACAAATGTTTTGCAGCAAATAAGCAATGACAAGGACATTAGGGTGAAATTGGGGTGTACAGATGCTCCCCTGCACCAGGGGCATGCATCAAGGGGATGTGGAGGTGTTGCCAGAGGAACAAACAGTTTGCCATTAACATGTATACTAATATTAATTAATCGAAATGTGAGAAATTCTACACCAGGTCCAATATTATTATTAATTTGCGACAAACTCTATACAGTATATAAACCAGCTCTGACATTTCGCGGAATTTCGCGCGTTTTGTTTGCCCACAGCCCACAGTCAAACATGATGTCTGTCAGATATGGAGAAAGGACAAGTATTCAAATGAACGTATAAAATCTATATAAACTCTGAAGCACTTTACTGTAGATATTATAAACGTCAAAGCATTGGCAAGTCTCCAATTAGCCAAATTAAAACGTACAAATATATAAAGCGAACGTTGCATTTAGTGCAAAGTACATAAAGCTTTACTGTATTTACAAACGTGAAACGTATTTATATTTTATAACGAGACCACTTTTTCGTAATTCGTTTGTTAAAAGACCCTTCGTTTCACTATTGGTGTCCAAAATGCAGACGTACATGGAATTAAGCAGAGCTAGCATCATAGAGATCTCCACAACCTCACTTACTTGTCGCCAAGAAACTCGTGGAATTTTATATCGCCATGACTCGTCTTGGCTTGGAAGTCTGGAAAAATCTCGCCCAAATTCACCATCGTTGATCTCGAAGCAAAGAAAACGTTACCAAGATTTTTTGCACAACTTTATGCTGAACTACGTGTCACACGTCACGAGTGTATTAAAACGAGGCGGTAAGGAATGATAAAAGGCGATGAAAGGAAAGGAAACTAAGGAATGTTATAACAACCGAATATCAATATCCCCATATCGTGCAAATCCTCACAGCTTTTTTACAAGAATCCTGTGATGGCGTGAACGGATTGGCCCAATCAAAGAATATGGAATAGCAATGACAAGGACATTACCAGGGCATGCATCAAGGGGATGTGGAGGCCAGAGGAACAAACAGGTAATAGTTTGCCATTAATCTATCATGTATACTAAGATTAATTAATCGAAATGTGAGAAATTCTACACAAGGTCTAATATTATTAATTTGCGACAAACTCTATAGTATATAAACCAGCTCTTGGATATTTGGACATTTCGCGGAATTTCGCGCGTTTTGTTTGCCCACAGCCCACAGTCAAACACGATGTCTGTCAAATATGGAGAAAGGACAAGTATTTCAAATGGACGTATAAAATCTATATTAACTCTGAAGCACCATTAAAGCACTTTACTGTAGATATTATAAACGTCAAAGCATTGGCAAGTCTCCAATTAGCCAAATTAAAACGTACAAATATATTATTATTAGCGAACTTTGCATTTAGTACAAAGTACATATAGAGAATAATACATGGATGTGCGGAAATATGAAATTTATTTCGAGTGTTGACCAGGATATCTCACGAGTGGGCGAAGCGAACGAGTGAGATATCCTGTTCAACACGAGAAATAAATTTCATATTTCCAAGCATCCATGTATTGTTCTGTCTATTATATAAAAAAATTGTCCTGTTGCCTTGCAAAAATTGCATTAAACTATAATGCTAATTCAGCGATAATCGTCACATGTGCGATTATCATAAATAATCGCACATGTGAGATTATCACTTTTATTAGTGGCGGAAAAATCAATAAAACACTCAATTTTATATAATAAAACGTACAAATCTATTATTAAAGCGAACGTTGATTTAGTACAAAGTACATAAAGCTTTACTGTATTTACAAACGTGAAACGTATTTATATTTTATAACAAGACCACTTTTTCGTAAGTCGTTTGTATATTCGTCGTCTATTCATTTAAAAGGGAGCGATTATGGAATACCCCGCCACTTCCTGAAATCGAACCAACTGCTACTATGGAAAATTACGATTACCTGACCCCCATACAATGGAACCATGAACCCTAACCCTAATCACAAATCGGGGAAGTTTGTGGATGGAAAATTACGATTACCTGACCCCCATACAATGGAACCACGGACCGTGGTAGCACCTGAATGATCTATCTATTACAAGTGGCGGGGTATTCTATAAACCTAGCCGAGATCTCCACAACCTCACTTACTTGTCGCCAAGAAACTCGTGGAATTTTATATCGCCATGACTCGTCTTGGCTTGGAAGTCTGGAAAAACCTCGCCCAAATTCACCATCGTTGATCTCGAAGCAAAGAAAAACGTTACCAAGATTTGCACAACTTTATGCTGAACTACGTGTCACAAGTCACGAGTGTAAACGAGGCGGTAAGGAAGTCAAGGAATGATAAAAGGTGAGGAAAGGAAACTAAGGAATGTTATAACAACCGAATATCAATATCCCCATATCGTGCAAATCCTCACAGCTTTTTGGCTAGCCTGGTTTTCTTTTGAAATTGCAATTGGGCCATACCAAAAATGCTTACAGGGTACTACCACCAGGCTACTTTTTGGCATGCTTCCAGTGTTCTGGTCCAAATCGGTAATTCGAAACCGAATTTGCGACTTTGTACATTGTTGACTTTTTATATATATTTTTATATTAATTCTTGCGACTTTTAATTAATATTGTCGCAATATAATATATTTTTGCGACTTTTACCAATAATTTTGTATTTCTTTTATATTTTAATTTTGCGACTTTGTACAAATGTAATATTTTCGGGAAAATTTAAATAAACTACAGAAAATCTTCAATGACATATTTTAAAATTATTTTTATAAAGTTAAAACGAAGGTACCAACCACATCAATTCATAGAATGACAATTAAACTTCAACTTTCAGGCGAGCCTCGTTTATTTTTATCGTATTATCGTCAACTTTCAGTCTCGTTCATTTTCAACACCGGGCGCCCTCCCCCCCGGAACTGAATCGTTTCTGAAAAATCCGAAGTTTGTCGATCGTGTTTCGAAGAGTTCCGAACATGGTCGGTGAAGCTTCGGTTCATCGCGTGACTGCACAAAAATATCGAAGCCGGATGTACTTTGGTTGCGTTTTTGAAGGTTTCGCGTTTGGATTTGGGTCAACTTTGTACATCTATATTACATGAGTTTTCCTACTCTGTTTGGAAATGTTTTTCTCTCCAGAAGATGACGACGACTTTTCTCCGTCGTTTGGAGGAGGGTAAGAGATAAATGCTTTTCTCGGATGCTTTTTCTTCGGATAGAATTCGGTGTTCAGGTGTTGCAATCGTGATTTCGAAAGTGAACTTGTGTCCTTGTCACCTGGATCATTTATAGTGCATTCATTTTCTGTTTTTATCCAGTAGTAAATCCAAGTTGTCGTCTTTATTTGGGGGAGGCCAGGCTGGTAAGTCGGGGAATGAATCGTTGACTTATACAGCTCCGAAACAGCCAAAGAAGCAAGCTGGTTAGTAGACTTTTTGTTTTCACATTTGTACAAATGTTTCATTTTTAGGCTCACACGTGCTTCAGTCGGTAGGATATTAATTATTAAATACTTACATAAAACGTAATTACAGTATAATACCCCCAGAAAATTTTGAAATCTAGAGGCTCTGAAATGCTATTTCCAGCATTCTACAGACGATATTCTTTGAAAAAATCAAGCGAGATGAAGATCTAAATGCTAAGCATTTTACGCAGTTCGATGACTTCACGACCAAATTAACGGAAATATCCACTGAATTATATCTGTCTGGAAATACAAACCAGGCACAACTCAGAAATATAATGGCAATGTAGAACAAACTTGTTCACTGTTCTCTTACTTAGTTTTTAAGTGTACACTTTACAGTTGTGACTCGATAGTAAAGAAAAAAGTTTTGAAACATCCCAGCGATGGCCACACGCGGACACGCCTCGCCTCCGCAACGCCATCTTAGCGATACTTATGCACTGCACGTGTGAATACAGTAGCTTGCGTGATGCGCCGACAATACATATGATCAGCGCAACGTCCTGGTTTTGCGAACGCAGGCGGCCAAGGTATTAGAATCGCAAAACTAATACCTTGTAGGATTGCGTTGTTAGATATACAAATATTCGCATCGTTCTTACCTTTGAAGGAGGACTTATGCCTTTTTTTGTTAAATATGGATTCAAGAAGGTTTTCCTTTCGTCAGATAAATTCTAGTCGCCATATCAAAGCTTCAAAATTGTTATAATAATTGCTCTTTGTTTCCATATTATTGAAGTGTTGAACTCCTGTGTTGGGAGCTTTTCCTTGTGAAATAGGCGATACAGCCGATACTACATGGACGATTTATATATTGAGATGTTATATATTGTTAATGTAATGAAGTGAAAAGAATTGCAGACTTCTCGCTGCGAAATAAAAGCAGTTTTAAATCGAAATAGTAAAGCGTCTGACTTTAAAATATAAATATTGTACCACCTGTGGTGAAATTTAACACCGAAAATCCGCGTTTCTTGTCAAGCCAAGGTATTAGTTTTGAGATTCTAATACCTTGAGGTCTAAGCCTTTCAAACACTTGTCGCTAAGGTTGTTGCGCGCATCAGCGAGGACGGTACGGTACTGCGGAATTGAAATCAAACAATCAAAAACAAAGATGTTGTTTTCTTCCATCCGCTCTGTTCTTGGAATAATTATATTATTTTACAATTCATTTCAATCTGGAGAAAAAAAGGTATTAGACTAATACCTTTAATACCTTAGCGCGCCGCCCCTGTTATAAAATAGCTGTATGTGTAAGCTTATTTCTAATACAATATTTCAAAAGTCTGTTCATTGTGATATAAAAGTGACATTTATTATGACAATTATTTCTGTCACAATTGAATAATAGGATATAGGATATTTAGCATTTATAGACCTGGAGTGAGGGGAATTCGATGAAATATTACCCCGAGGGATGACTCACCCTCGGGATATATCATCCCTCAGGGTATTATTTCATCGAAGTTAGCCCTCCCCCCAAAAGTAGCGATCCCCTGAAAGTAGTAATACACACAAATAAATCCTGTTTTAGCAACAATTGTTGATTGTAATTTGCATCTTTTATATAGGAGATAGAGCGTGTACTGGTTTTAAAGATAACAATTTTAGCTCCCCAAAAGTAGTGACCCCCCAAAAGCAACAACCCCCTAAAGTAATGACCCCCCTAAAGTAATGACCCCCCTAAAGTAACGACCCCTAAAGTAATGACCCCCCTAAAGTAACAACCTCCCTAAAGTAACAACCCCCTAAAGTAATGACCCCCCTAAAGTAACAACCCCCTAAAGTAATGACCTCTAAAAGTAACAACCCCCCTAAAGTAACAACCCCCTAAAGTAATGACCCCTAAAAGTAACAACCCCCCTAAAGTAACAACCCCCCTAAAGTAATGACCCCCCTAAAGTAACGACCCCTAAAGTAATGACCCCCCTAAAGTAATGACCCCCTAAAGTAACGACCCCTAAAGTAATGACCCCCCTAAAGTAACGACCCCTAAAGTAATGACCCCCCTAAAGTAATGACCCCCTAAAGTAACAACCCCCTAAAGTAATGACCCCCCTAAAGTAATGACCCCCCTAAAGTAATGACCCCCCTAAAGTAACAACCTCCCTAAAGTAATGACCCCCCTAAAGTAACGACCCCTAAAGTAATGACCCCCCTAAAGTAACGACCCCTAAAGTAATGACCCCCCTAAAGTAATGACCCCCTAAAGTAATGACCCCCCTAAAGTAACGACCCCTAAAGTAATGACCCCCCTAAAGTAATGACCCCCCTAAAGTAACAACCCCCCTAAAGTAACAACCCCCTAAAGTAATGACCTCCCTAAAGTAACAACCCCCTAAAGTAACAACCTCCCTAAAGTAACAACCCCCTAAAGTAATGACCCCCTAAAGTAATGACCCCCCTAAAGTAACAACCTCCCTAAAGTAATGACCCCCCTAAAGTAACAACCCCCTAAAGTAATGACCCCTAAAAGTAACAACCCCCCTAAAGTAACAACTCCCTAAAGTAATGACCCCTAAAAGTAACAACCCCCCTAAAGTAACAACCCCCCTAAAGTAACAACCCCCCTAAAGTAATGACCCCCTAAACTAATGACCCCCCTAAAGTAATGACCCCCTAAAGTAATGACCCCCCTAAAGTAATGACCCCCTAAAGTAATGACCCCCCTAAAGTAACAACCTCCCTAAAGTAATGACCCCCCTAAAGTAATGACCCCCCTAAAGTAACAACCTCCCTAAAGTAATGACCCCCCTAAAGTAACGACCCCTAAAGTAATGACCCCCCTAAAGTAATGACCCCCTAAAGTAATGACCCCCCTAAAGTAATGACCCCCCTAAAGTAATGATCCCCTAAAGTAATGACCCCCCTAAAGTAATGACCCCCCTAAAGTAATGACCCCTGATGTAACGACCCCCCTAAAGTAATGACCCCCCTAAAGTAATGACCCCCTAAAGTAATGACCCCCCCTAAAGTAATGACCCCTGACATAACGACCCCCCTAAAGTAATGACCCCTGAAGTAATGACCCCCCTAAAGTAACAACCCCCCTAAAGTAACAACCCCCCTAAAGTAATAACCCCCCAAAAGTAACAACCCCCCTAAAGTAACAACCCCCTAAAGTAATGACCCCTAAAAGTAACAACCCCCCTAAAGTAACAACCCCCTAAAGTAATGACCCCCCTAAAGTAACAACCCCCTAAAGTAACAACCCCCCTAAAGTAATGACCCCCTAAAGTAATGACCTCCCTAAAGTAACAACCCCCTAAAGTAATGACCCCTAAAGTAACAACCCCCCTAAAGTAACAACCCCCTAAAGTAATGACCCCTAAAAGTAACAACCCCCCTAAATTAGTAACAACCCCCTAAAGTAATGACCCCCCTAAAGTAATGACCCCCCTAAAGTAATGACCCCCTAAAGTAATAACCCCTAAAAGTAACAACCCCCCTAAAGTAACAACCCCCTAAAGTAATGACCCCCTAAAGTAACAACCCCCTAAAGTAATGACCCCCCTAAAGTAATGATCCCCTAAAGTAATGACCCCCCTAAAGTAATGACCCCCTAAAGTAATGACCCCCCTAAAGTAATGACCCCCAAAAGTAATGACCCCCCTAAAGTAATGACCCCCAAAAGTAATGACCCCCCTAAAGTAATGACCCCTGAAGTAATGACCCCCCTAAAGTAACAACCCCCCTAAAGTAATGACCCCCCTAAAGTAATGACCCCCCTAAAGTAATGACCCCCCTAAAGTAATGACCCCCAAAAGTAATGACCCCCCTAAAGTAATGACCCCCAAAAGTAATGACCCCCCTAAAGTAATGACCCCTGAAGTAATGACCCCCCTAAAGTAACAACCCCCCTAAAGTAATGACCCCCCTAAAGTAATGACCCCCCTAAAGTAACAACCCCCTAAAGTAATGACCCCTAAAAGTAACAACCCCCCTAAAGTAATGACCCCCTAAAGTAATGACCCCCCTAAAGTAACAACCCCCTAAAGTAATGACCCCTAAAAGTAACAACCCCCCTAAAGTAATGACCCCCCTAAAGTAACAACCCCCTAAAGTAATGACCCCTAAAAGTAACAACCCCCCTAAAGTAATGACCCCCCTAAAGTAATGACCCCCCTAAAGTAATGACCCCCCTAAAGTAATGACCCCCTAAAGTAATGACCCCCCTAAAGTAATGACCCCCTAAAGTAATGACCCCCCTAAAGTAATGACCCCCCTAAAGTAATGACCCCCCTAAAGTAATGACCCCCCTAAAGTAATGACCCCCCTAAAGTAGCGATCACTAAAGGCTGCTATTTCTGAAAGTAACGAGGGTCATTACTTTTGGAACTTTACTATAATTATTTTATAAATATATATATATGTTTTACATCATTCAAACTAGTCAAGCTAGTACTTTTCTGACATTGCTTTTCCATCTTTCATTTCAAGGGGATTGGCATTAAAAATTAAGTTTGTCTAATTTGAAAGAACTCATAAAATTGTAATAGAAGATCCTTTACAACTTTTTTGTATCTTTCTGCATTTTCAAGATATTTCAATTTGTTTGATATGTAAATGAGATGGTCTCTGACGTCAGGTGTGGGGTAAAGTATTTTCATACAGAGCAAAATCACTTACATATCTAACATGAAATGTTCAGTGTCGCAAGGAGTTTTTATGTGCACAGTTTCAAATGATTTCGCTGAACAAACTTAGAGATTAACTGGTTTTGCTACATGTGAAAATATTTTACCCCACACCTGATGTCAGAGACCATCTCATTTACATACATGTATCAAACAAATTGAAATATCTTGAAAACGAAGAGAGATATGAAAAAGTTGTAAAGGATTTTCTATTACAATTTTATGAGTTCTTTCAAATTGGACAAACTTAATTTTTAGTGCCTTTAATATGTGTATTACTCATATACTTTTCATTTGTATTTCCATAAGCTCCTGCTACTAGTCAAGATACACCAGCTGTATTACATGAATATAAATATAAATTGTAAGTTATACTTTATATTGTGCAATTTGTGCAAATATTACAGTTTGGTTGTGGTGTTACTGTTACTGTGAAATTTAATAGGATGAGCACTTACCAGCCAGGATTTCTTGCATTTATATTTTTTTAACATTTTTGCTATGATAATAAAGTGTCAATGGACAGTATGCCAGTCAGGGAAAATTAGGTGCTGCTGTGTTGGGGAGCCATTCAAAAAAAGAGGTGAGTAGATGACTGTGATAGTTATTATACTTATTACATATACTTCCTAAGCGGGTGTTGAGAAAACTGTGATTTCAAAAGTATACTTTGGGGTGCCTGTGGCATTCGATGCCTGAGTTGCTAGGATACCGAAGAAGATTCATGGGGGTTCTTCTTCACGTTGTTTTCTTGTTCGACATGTTGTAGTTAACAAATAAAACATAAAGCTCCGTGCATATGTACTCTTATAAAGTGGTAATGCCAGGAGAGAATTGGGTATATTATAAGTAACATTGGGCATTTCACTCGATTACATAGCATGTTCTAAGGATTTTGGGTGAAGGAAAATTCGAGTGTAGAATATATACATTTTAAGACCAAACCGGGACCAGTTGCGAAAAATGCAACTACACAGGCCTTCCGGCAGGAATTGAACCCACGACCTTGCGATTCTAGTGCAATGCTCTGACCACTGAGCCACGGAGGGCGTTGCCGAGAGCTTGATCGCGAGTGGACAACAATTCACTCCCGAGGAAAGAGCATTCATGGTACTTTTCTATCATGAAACAAGAAGCCCAACAAGGACAAGGGAAGCCTTTAGGAGAAGATTTCCAAATCTTGACGTAGCATACATAATTTGGACAAGTTCAAATTTTGATGTTGCCTCTTTAAATGACCACAGGAAGCGAGTAGATAACTACTTAGCTCTGAAAATTTCAGACAACAAAGAAGGAGGGATGGGCTTTCGGCGTGATATGAAAATTTACTTCTTGTACCATAATTAAAGAAGTTGCACCTCGTAAATGGATGGGGGGCATTTTTTTTGGGACACCCTGTGGTAAGCTATGTTGCGTATTATATTTTTTTGCATGGGTACTGGCGTCCCGTTTGCGCCTTCTTCGTTTGGGTAACTACTTTTTTATTTGTCTTTCAGTTTTGGAAATATGTAATATTGTAGTTTGATCCGATAAAGTTTAAGGATACTATAGGTCTTTGGGGTGTGTTTAGAAATAATACGATGAACGCGATGGAAATAATCAATGTCTTACTTTCTGTGAAAAGGAGAAAGCCGTTTTTACGACTAAGAATTAAAGGAAACATTTTTTAAAAAATCACCACACGATATCTAATAAACTACTATACTTAAACTAAAAAAAATAGAATTCGCAATTTTTGCCTCGAGAAGGTCTCTGTATGTGCAGTTGAGATATCAAACTTGCGTATTACCATTTAGCATTTTAAAGAAATGTTGAGTGCCATGCATAATTCACCTTATAAGTAATTGTTATGCGGCGTTTTGGACGACGCATTAATGTGTTGGTATTATTCTAGACAACGTTATCAACGCAACTGGGAACGTACAAGCAGAACGCGGCCACTCTAGAGGCGGAATTGGAAATATTACGAAAACAAGACGAAGAGAATCGAGAACAGTTAAAGAAAACTTCATCAAAAATGCACAAACATGAGACAGAACTCCTGACGACGAAAGAAAGCTTAACAGGTGAGAGGAATGTTCTATTTTTGAAAAAGTGTTTGTCTGCTGTGATTTGTTAAAGGTGATGTACAGTCCGTTCTGCGCATGACCGCAATGTGGTCCCCAAAACATGACATTCGTAGATAATTACATGAAGTACTCAGCTCAATGTAAACCGTTAGGAACAACATGGCAGAAAACCAAGCAATTCGGCGAGGATATCTCCTCGGATTTCTTCTATTTCTCCTGAAACTGTTTTGTTTTGGGTACAAGTAATGAATGGGAACCAAGAAAAGCTTAAAATCTTGAATAAGGTATTAGTATATTTTTTGTAAATAAAGATGTAAACATTAGTTTCGTACATGCGCAGTACGTACGTATGTCACCTTTAACTACGAAAACATGGTTATAACGTCATGGTATATTTATTGTGGGGTAACTCCCGCTAATTTGAATCAGGCAGTCAGGCCATGGTCAGGCAATAGGGGCATGGTCAGTTGGTCGGTTGGTTGGGCAGTCCGTCCGTCCGTCCGTCGGTTCGCCCGTCGGTTTGTCTGTAGGTCCATCCATCGGTCGTCCTTCGGCCAGCCGTTGGTCCGTCAGTCCGTCCGTCCGCTCCGTCCGTCCGCTCCGTCCGTCCGCTCCGTCCGTCCGCTCCGTCCGTCCGTCCGTCAGACTAGAATTCTAACAACCCGACCGGTATTGTCTACTTCCTATACATTTTTAAAATAAATTGGCCTTGACTGTAATTTTATCTTAATGTAGAAAAAGAAGAAGAGCTTCAGAAACTTTCTTCGACTGTGAAAAATGCGAAACAAGAACGCAAAAAGTTAGCAGGGAAACTTTCAATCCTGGAGGAGGTAGTCAGTGATTTAAGACAAGAAAAAGAGACGTTGGAGAAGGTATGGTATTAATATTTCCGTTATTAAATTTATACAGTACAGTACAGTACAGTACAATACAGTACAGTACAGTACAGTACAGTACAGTACAGTACAGTACAGTACAGTACAGTACAGTACAGTACAGCACAGCTTAGTACAGTGCAGTGCAGTACAGTGCAGTGCAGTGCAGTGTAGTACAGTACAGTATAGTACAGCACAGCTTAGTACATTACAGTACAGTACAGCACAGTACAGTGCAGTACAAATCTGCAATGCACTGCTAGACTATGCACTACACCAAAACACACCATACAACACCATACCATATACACCACACCCTACCATACCATACAATACCATATCGTACAATCGGCAGTATACACCAACCTCTTAATATTTTCGTAGGTTTGTAGACATTCATGAATCTTAATAATTTTCTTTTCTACAGAATGTGGCAGAGCGTAAAAAGAAACAGCAAGAAGTGAAGAAAAGGATGGATGAAGAAATGAAATCCAATCATGAGGTACTAAGAAAAAGCTTGCAGTGAGTGGATTATACAGTGTGATAAGTGGTTATCACACTCATTTGACTAGAAAGGAGTGTGATTCTACTTATCGCACCATTTACCACACTGTATACATACTTATCAAATTCATTAATAATTCATGAAGAAAATTCAAAATAAATGAATGTTTAATCAATATCTGTAAATCGCATACAGATTCGTCCTGATTTACATAAACTTTTTCCTCAATTTACTAAGCTAAAATCACTCCAACTTGAAAAATAGTTTGAAAACATGGCTATTTAGATGCGTCCATTTGATAAGTACGATAAAGCATTCGCAGCCGATCTGTATCTGATTTACTACGGCTCGCTTGCAGCTCGCCTTGTAAATCAGATACAGATCAGCTGCTCATGCTTTATCTGTTACTAATCAGTTGAATAAAGGATTTAACGCGTCTGCTTAAATAATGATATGTGGGTGTTAGCCTATAGTTTCTAGGCCTTCCTCGGTTGATACGTTTCGGAAGTGATCCGAATGGACCCGCTGGGGAAGGCCTAGCAAAATTCATAAACACTTTCACTTCACAGCTCAGTTGTTTATTGAGGAAGAATTGTGATGTTATGACGTCCTAAGTGTTTCCCGACATTTACTATTTCCATCTGCATAAAATAATACAAGCCTGCTCACCTCGGATCGACGAAGGTTCACTGGCCTAGCTTTCTTATCACTAGCTTTCCTTCTGCAACCGCCAAAAGTTGAAAGTTAAACAGTTAAATTTTCATTTCTAGCTCCAATTGGAATATATTCCATAATTTCCTTCTTTCGATCGCCAAGATCTTTGGTAAAATCTTCGCAGACATCCTTATGCTTTTTATATAATATACTGTTGCTACGCTAGATCCCAGGAACACTCGAAGGGCCAGAACGATTCTGGGCAGGACCTTTTTACGAATGTTGCTAGGCCTTCTCGTTTCCAGCCTCTTCCCAGTCTTCCCAAGAACCCAAACCGACTACGCGGCCAAGCTCATTGTGGGTATGTCATGAGATATAAAGTAGGCCTGGTTTATACAGTGTGCTATGAGCGCACCGAACTAATTAATTAATTGGTGCGGTCTTGGCAGAAAAATTTTGAACGAACCAAATTTATTATAACGCCGAAATAAAATTATGGATTTCAATCCTCGCTTGCTTCACCAGCGTGCTTCACCGTGTTAAGTGCGTTCCGCACGCCTTCGACGAGCGAGCCGCACGGTTAAGAGCGGACCTAATTCCAAGAGCGAGCCAAATTGATTTATACAGCGTGCTATGACCGAACCAATTGGGCAAGTAATTAGTTCGGTCCGCTCGTAGCACGCTGTATAAACCAGGCTTAAGAGTTAGTCTATGTTCACACTCATGTGATAACACTCATCACACTTGTGACTATTGATTAACCTTTACTTAAAGTGCGTAAGAAACGAAAATTAAGTTTGTCTTATTTGAAAGTACTTTTGAAATGACAAAGTAACATCTTTGCTGTTTTTTGTTTCATTGCTTCGTTGTTGAGATATTTCAGTTTGTTTTATATGCGAAACTAACCAGTGACATCACAACGTGCATAATGACTTACAGGGAAAGGTTAATATATAGTTTTGCTATTATCAAACGGAATCACTTCAAAGCAATTATGTGTGTGTTTTCCCCTTACAACAACAAAAATATACATTTTCAACTGATTCCGTTTAGTAATAGCAAAGATATATAACCTTTCTCAGTAAGTCATTATGCACGTTGTGATGTCACTTGTTAGTTTCATATACAAAACAAACTGAAATATCTCAACAACGAAGCAAGGAAACAAAAAACAGCAAAAGATGTTACTTTCTCATTTCAAAAGTACTTTCAAATGAGACAAACTTAATTTTCGTTTCATAAGCACTTTAACTGTTTAAAGGACATTGGCCTTAAAAATTAAGTTTGTCTAATTTGAAAGAACTCATAAAATTGTAATAGAAGATCCTTTACAACTTTTTCGTATCTTTCTGCGTTTTCAAGATATTTCAGTTTGTTTGATATGTAAATGAGATGGTCTCTGACGTCAGGAGTGGGGTAAAATATTTTCATACAGAGCAAAATCACTTACATATCTAACATGAAATGTTCAGCGTCGCAAGGAGTTTTTATGTGCACAGTTTCAAATGATTTCGGTGAACAAACTTAGAGATATAACTGGTTTTGCTACATGTGAAAATATTTTACCCCACACCTGACGTCAGAGACCATTCATTTACATATCAAACAAATTGAAATATCTTGAAAACGAAGAGAGATACGAAAAAGTTGTAAAGGATCTTCTGTTACAATTTTACGAGTTCTTTCAAATTAGACAAACTTAATTTTTGGTACTATTGCCCTTTAATAAACTTTCTTTTTTTTATAACACAGGAAGAACTGAATGGCTTAAAAGAGAGATATCGTCGAGAGTTAACTTCAAGTAGCTCGTCACTTTCTCAACAGGTACTTCGCTACTCTACCTTGATTTGGCTTCCCTGTCTGTAAATCATTTTTTTTGTATATTCTTTATTTTCCAAGGTTGCTCAATGTGAAGCGGACGTGGAGGCAAAGTGGCAAGAAAAATCGAAACAAATGGTGAATCAATCTGAGAAAAGGTGGCGAGCAAAATATGATGAAGTTGTTGATGAATGCGACGCGTTGAGGAAAAAGATTTCGGAGAGCGATGAAAAGGTGTGTGACATCTGTGTCCGTTTTACTATCTTCTTGAAATTATGTACCGTGCTGAACTAGCGAGAAGGGAGGTGGGGACTAGGACGAGAAAGAGGATGGTTAGAAATTTTAGAGGGAAAAGGATGGAAGGACGGGCACCTACCTTGCTGCCCACCTACCTACCTACCCACCACCTACCTACCTACCCACCTACCTACCTACCTACCCACCCTCCCACCTATCTACCTACCTACCTACCCACCACCTACCTATCCACCCACCCACCTACGGTGGGTAGGTAGGTGGGTAGGTAGGTAGGTGGGTGGGTAGGTAGGTAGGTAGGTAGATAGATAGGTGGGAGGGTGGGTAGGTAGGTAGGTAAGTGAGTGGGTAGGTAGGTAGGAGGTGGGTAGGTAGGTAGGTGAGTGGGTAGGTAGGTGAGTGGGTAGGTAGGTGAGTGGGTAGGTAGGTGGGTAGGTAGGTAGGTAGGTGAGTGGGTAGTTGGGTTGGTTGGTAGGTATGTTGGTATGAAGGTAGATGAGTGAGTAGGTAGGTGGCTAGGTAGGATGAATGGATGGATGGATGTTGGAAGGAAAGGAGGGAAAGAATGAACGAGGTAAGGAAGAAGGAGGGAATTAAGAAAGGAAAACAGGTGCCAGATATGGAAGGTCTTGAAGTGTGATACTTACCAAACGTTACTTATTTTGTAGTGTGCAACTATAAAGAACTCCCAGAGTAAAAACCTTCGAGAGATAGAAGAACTTCAAGAGAAAGTGAAAGATTTAGATGAGACTCAAAAGAAAGTAAGTAATTTGCAAATATACACATGTTTGTGCTGAACAACATAAAACCATATTCAGTGTGAAATTTTAAAACATGATTTGTTTTCGTTCTCAACAGTATCACGAACTGAGAATGAAGAGTATAGAAATGAAACAAGGATATGAAAAAAGACTGGAGGACGTGACAAAGGTAGGATAGTCCATTAACAATGTTTTAGCAGTTGGGGAAGTCAACCTGAACAGGTTTTGTATTTATTTTAACGAATTTTCAGGAAAAGGAAGTTGCCGTGAGTGAGGTACTTCAGAAGTCTATACGAGAAAAAGAAGAAACCGCTGAAAAACAGACAGAGCCTTCCAGAGATAAAGTTATGGTAAGGGTAAGCGGAAGAATTTTTTCAGGCAGACAGACAGATGGAATGGCGGGCGATCAATCAATCAATCAATTAACCAAACAACCAATTAACCAACCAACCAACCAACCAACCAACCAACCAACCAACCAACCAACCAACCAACCAACCAACCAACCAACCAACCAACCAACCAACCAACCAACCAACCAACAAGTCAGTAAGCACGCAACAAGTCCGTAAGCAAGCAAACAAATAAACAAACAAACAAACAAACAAACAAACAAACAAACAAACAAACAAACGAGTTATCGACAAACAAACTTGCACGCAATTACGTTCTTCAGTAAACAGATGTTCATACCGTTTTAGGTTAAACGAATAATGAAGAAAGTGTTTTCCAAAATACGAGGAGAATCTGATGCTGGCGATAGTTGCAAAAGCTCAGCTGTTATGAGTGTTGTTCTCAACGTAATCAAGGTATGTTCTTTAAGAGATTTAAACCTTTTAAACTACAAATTATTCATTTTCTTTGTTGTGTGAGAAAAATTAAATTCCTTGGCGGCGTTGTATTTGTTTAAGCTCCTGAATGTTAAATCCGATACTAATGCTGATGTTGTTTTATCTATAGACTATGACCTTGAAGTTAGCAAGTGGAGTGGACGATGAAGAAAGTGAGGAAGAGGAAGACGATGATGAAGAGGAGGAGGAAGAAGAAGAAGAAGAAGAGGAAGAGGAAGAGGAAGAAGAAGAGGAAGAAGAAGAAGAAGAAGAAGAAGAAGAAGAAGAAGAAGAAGAAGAAGAAGAAGAGAGAAGAAGAAGAAGAGAAGAGGAGGATTCCAACTTTGTTTAGAAGGCTATACCGATAAATTTCAAACGAATTTTTATGTAGTTGGTCTATTTCTAGTTTTTTATATTTATGTATTTTTAATTCCTATGGGGGAGCGCCTCGCATGGGTCCTCGAGTCCCGTTCGCGCTCTTCCCGTTTGGATATCTATTGTAAAGTATCCAATAAAGTTGTTAAGAGAATATCTCCCAATAAAATATCTCCATGCAGATATTTACACAAGAATGGAAAAGCGAAAAGACTTTGACAGAGTTTTTATGTGGCTAAATGTAATTTAGGCAAGGTAAAAAAGGAGACAATGCTAGTCAGCAGACACTCACTATAATATATGGGGATTATCTCAGCGCTCATCAAAGTATTGTCAGCGTGGTCTGAGCTTGACTGGTTTTGCGCGCGCTATCTATGTAATAGATACTTGGTCAGCGGTCACTCATATATAATATGTGGGGATTATCTCGGCGTTCATCAGAGTCTTGTCAGCGTGGTCTGAGCTTGACTGGTTTTGCGCGCGCTGTTCATTGTGTTGATACTTGGGGATTCTTGCTTTGCATTGTGTTGACCCACCCACCCCTGATAGAATGCAAGGTAAGTATATATATATTTCCACTGCTTGACAGTGTGACTGGTGCCTGGAGGTGGGCTGTGGCGGGGTTGCCATGGTTACCTCTGATCAGGGGGTGGCATCCCCTTGGGGCTTGCCACCAATCCTCCAATAACGTCTATTGGCGAATTATTTTTATTAATAGTTGCATAACAAACCATAGTAAACATATCTTACTTTGTTATACATGAATTATATTATGTATAAATAAGCTGTGCCATATATATAGGGTGTCCCAAAAAAAATTGCCCCCCACCGTTTTTGTACTGCATCTTCTTTAATTTGGGTACAAGAAGTAAATTTTTATATCACGCCGAAAGCCCATCACTCCTTCTTTGTTGTACTCTGAAATTTTCAGAGCTAAATAGTTACCTACTCGCTTCCTGGAGTCATTTAAAGAGGCAACATCAAAATTTGAACTTGTCCAAATTATGCAAATTATCTATGCTACCTACAGCCATTTGGAAAAATAAAGGGTGTCCCAAACGAATGTCGCCCATCCCGTTTTTGACCACAGCTTTGTTTGAGTGCGGAATACAAGTTTGAATACATATGCATGTGAAAACTGACCACAGGGGGAATAAAGTTTAATTCCAAATGAAGCAATGCGGTCATTTTTATTAGTGGTGGAAAAATCAATAAAACACTCTATTTTATATAATAAAAAGCTTTACTGTATTTACAAACGTGAAACGTATTTATATATTATAACAAGGAATGTTATAACAACCGAATATCAATATCCCCATATGGCCATATCGTGCAAATCCTCACAGCTTTTTGGCTAGCCTGGTCCAATCAAAGAATATGGCCCATATTTCTTTTTGAAATTGGGCCATACCAAAAATGCTTACAGGGTACCAGGCTACTTTTTGGCATGCTTCCTGACCGGAACTAAAAAACCCGGGTTTTTTCACTTTAAAATTTTATTTTTATTTGAGTATTACATGTAAAAAATACTTTGTTTACATTTTGAAATTTTGTGACTTGTACATTGTTCACTTTTTATATATATTTTTATATTCTTGCGACTTTTTTGTCGCAATATAATATATTTTTGCGACATTTACCAATAATTTTGTATTTCTTTTATATTTTAATTTTGCGACTTTGTACAAATGTAATATTTTCGGGAAAATTTAAATAAACTACAGAAAATCTTCAATGACATATTTTAAAATTATTTTTATAAAGTTAAAACGAAGGTACCAACCACATCAATTCATAGAATGACAATTAAACTTCAACTTTCAGGCGAGCCTAGTTTATTTTTATCGTATTATCGTCAACTTTCAGTCTCGTTCATTTTCAACACCGGGCGCCCTCCCCCCCGGAACTGAATCGTTTCTGAAAAATCCGAAGTTTGTCGATCGTGTTTCGAAGAGTTCCGAACATGGTCGGTGAAGCTTCGGTTCATCGCGTGACTGCACAAAAATATCGAAGCCGGATGTACTTTGGTTGCGTTTTTGAAGGTTTTGCGTTTGGATTTGGGTCAACTTTGTACATCTATATTACATGAGTTTTTCTACTCTGTTTGGAAATGTTTTTCTCTCCAGAAGATGACGACGACTTTTCTCCGTCGTTTGGAGGAGGGTAAGAGATAAATGCTTTTCTCGGATGCTTTTTCTTCGGATAGAATTCGGTGTTCAGGTGTTGCAATCGTGATTTCGAAAGTGAACTTGTGTCCTTGGTCACCTGGATCATTTATAGTGCATTCATTTTCTGTTTTTATCCAGTAGTAAATCCAATTTGTCGTCTTTATTTGGGGGAGGCCAGGCTGGTAAGTCGGGGAATGAATCGTTGACTTATACAGCTCCGAAACAGCCAAAGAAGCAAGCTGGTTAGTAGACTTTGTTTTCACATTTGTACAAATGTTTCATTTTTAGGGTCACACGTGCTTCAGTCCGTAGGATATTAAATACTTACATAAAACGTAATTACAGTAAAACATTACAACAATGAGTTCACTGAATGTAGTACTAACTGCTATTTTATAAATGTTATAAAATTAAGCTGTACATGCAAGCTTATTTCTAACACAATTTTTCAAAAGTCTGTTCATTGTGATATTCAAGTGACATTTATTATGACAATTATTTCTGTCACATGACAATTGAATAATAGGATATAGGATATTTAGCATTTATAGACCTGGAGTGGGGGGTATTCGATGAAATATTACCCTGAGGGATGATATATCCCGAGGGTGAGCCCTCGAGGATATATCATCCCTCAGGGTGAGGGATGATATATCCCGAGGGTGAGCCCTCGAGGATATATCATCCCTCAGGGTACGAGCCCTCGGGATTTACCATCCCTCGGGGTATTATTTCATCGAAGTTTACCCTCGGGATATATCATCCCTCGAGGTAATATTTCATCTAATTCCCCAAGTGAAAGGTCTATAAATTATATATTATATTGGAACATATTAATCTTTCCAAAAAAAGCTGAAATAATGTTAATAAAGTTCGCTTAGCTTAACTTTTGTCTGCTTTTCATTGTCTGTTTCCATTCTGTTGTCATCTCAAGGCTTCTGAATGCATTGTTTGTTGCTTTCTTTGTATTCCCTGAATCCTTATTTTCTTGTAACCTAACAATCTTCTTGTCAACATCTGAATGTTCAAAGGTGAAATATCTTCTTGTCTCGTCAAACTCCACTATTATTGACAGCTTCGTGAATTGTGTGTGGCATTCATGTGTGGTACACAAAGCATATTCCCCACTGTGGTGGGGAATATGACATTATACCCCGCTGCTGAGGTATATATATATATATATAGATATATATAGCCTCATGCAAACACGAGAGTGAGTTGGGAGAATTTGAAGGTTTATGTGAACCCGAGCTGTAGGCAAAGGTTAACATAAGTACTTTTAAATTATCATAAACTCACTTGAGTGAGTATAGGTGCCTTACTATAGCATGCATTTCGTATAACACACATCTCGGTATAACAGTACTGTTGATCCCTAGACCCCAAAACCTTATTTGCTTAGGTAGTTTGTCAATTGACCACTTATTGTAATGTTTACCTTACTAGAGCTCATGCTAGACCACTTAATTCCACAATGATATAACTTCAAAACTCAGTTTTCATTTCATTCATATTAACAATTAAAACAATTGAAAACTTTTTGTCATTTTTGGTGAATGGAAACACACAGCTATTTGTTTACTTTACACAGTAACTCACCAATGACAGTGTATAAAATGCAATACCGTAAAGTTCTGAAAGTTAATGACCCCCCAAAAGTAGCAACCCCCCAAAAGTAACAGTAAAATTGGACAGCTCTTAGAAAAGTAGCAACCCCCGAAAGTAGCGATCCCCCTAAAAGTAGCGATGCCCTGAAAGTAGTAATACACACAAATAAATCCTGTTTTAGCAACAATTGTTGATTGTAATTTGCATCTTTTATATAGGAGATAGAGCGTGTACTGGTTTCAAAGATAATGATTTTAGCACCCCTAAAGTAACGACCCCCCAAAAGTAATGAGCCCCTGAAAGTAGCGATCCCTAAAGGCTGCTATTTCCAAAAATAACGAGGGTCATTACTTTTAGAACTTTACTGTAATTATTTTATAAATATATTTAATATCAACCAACTGGTGGTCTATTACAAATCCGGCTTTCTGATTGGCTGAGCTACCATGGTCTATTGGTGATAGCCCATAGTAGCGTTATCCAATGATAAACCTTCTTTACTCCTAATCTGACCAATCAGAAGCCACGGCATATTCACACGCCGCAAGCAAAACCTGGAAACTAGGCTAAAAAATCAAACATGGTGTCTGCTATAATTTTTGTACGAGTGAAGAAAACATTGGGTCGAAAGTAATGGAAATATATTCAGTTTGACATTTTCGAATAAAAAATGAATTTGCTTATGCCTATGGAGTATATCTACATCAAATTTGAAGCAAAGTAGTTACAATCTTGTGTTTATGAGCGATTGTTTACCATATGCCATCGAACTGCTCTGCATTGTGTAATGTGGGGAGACTTCTGCAAATAAAAAGGTAAAACTATCTGAACATTTAGAACAATGTTTGATAAGACTTCATTATGTTAAAGAAAAGTTGTTTATGGTTGATACTAAAACAATTAGACAACTTGTCATGGTTTTCTACGAGCGGATAGTCAACTCGGCTTTGCATCGTGCCCTCGTTGACTATCAGCTCATAGAAAACTTGGCCTCGTTGTCTAATTGTTAAATATACTGTACATCATTCAAACTAGTCAAGCTAGTACTTTTCTCATACTTTTTCATTTGTATTTCCATAGCTCCTGCTACTAGTCAAGATACACCAGCTGTATTACATGCTGTTGCTGCTCAAGCATATAAATTGTAAGTTATGCTTTATATTATGCAATTAGTGCAAATATTACAGTTAAAACTCTCTGGAATTCATGCACTTGCAGGCAGTTTACTGGTTGTGGTGTTACTGTGAAAATAGGATGAGCACTTGTCAGCCAGGATTTTTTGCATTTATTTTTTTTTAACATTTTTGCTATGATAATAAAGTGTCAATGGACAGTATGCCAGTCAGGGAAAATTAGGTGCTGCTGTATTGGGGAGCCATTCAAAAAAAGAGGTGAGTAGATGACTGTGATAGTTATTATATTGATAAGAAAGAAAGGAAGGAAGGAAGAAAGAAAGAAAGAAAGAAAGAAAGAAAGAAAGAAAGAAAGAAAGAAAGAAAGAAAGAAAGAAAGAAAGAAAGGAAGGAAGGAAGGAAGGAAGGAAGGAAGGAAGGAAGGAAGGAAGGAAGGAAGGAAGGAAGGAAGGAAGGAAGGAAGGAAGGAAGGAAGGAAGGAAGGAAGGAAGGAAGGAAGGAAGGAAGGAAGGAAGGAAGGAAGGAAGGAGGGAGGGAGGGAGGGAGGGAGGGAAGGAGGGAAGGAAGGAGGGAAGGAAGGAAGGAAGGAAGGAAGGAAGGAAGGAATGAAGGAAGGAAGGAATGAACAAAGGAAGGAAGGAACGAAGGAAGGAACGAAGGAAGGAACGAAGGAAGGAACGAAGGAAGGAACGAAGGAAGGAACGAAGGAAGGAACGAAGGAAGGAACGAAGGAAGGAACGAAGGAAGGAACGAAGGAACGAAGGAACGAAGGAACGAAGGAACGAAGGAACGAAGGAACGAAGGAACGAAGGAACGAAGGAACGAAGGAACGAAGGAAGGAAGGAAGGAAGGAAGGAACGAACGAAGGAAGGAACGAAGGAACGAAGGAACGAAGGAACGAAGGAACGAAGGAACGAAGGAACGAAGGAACGAAGGAACGAAGGAACGAAGGAACGAAGGAACGAAGGAACGAAGGAACGAAGGAACGAAGGAAGGAAGGAAGGAAGGAAGGAAGGAAGGAAGGAAGGAAGGAAGGAAGGAAGGAAGGAAGGAAGGAAGGAAGGAAGGAAGGAAGGAAGGAAGGAAGGAAGGAAGGAAGGAAGGAAGGAAGGAAGGAAGGAAAGAAAGAAAGAAAGAAATATAAATGCAGACATTATAGGCCAGCAGGGTAACAGCAAAAGTTAATGCAAATTACTGCAGTCGCATTTATACGTCATGTGACAATATAACTTGTTCACATGTAACTTTGTTTCAGTATCGTGTGTTGTTGTATGTTAGCAAAAAACAGCAAGTGACAACTGCCAAAATAACAAGTGGTTTTTCTTTTGTGGTAAGTGTAATCAGTGATGGATTTACAGGGGGGTGCAGGGGGTGCACCCCCCTGGCCCTTAGCCAAGGGGGTGCAGGGGGGTGCCAATTACTCAATTATCCAAAATCCCAACTGATTCGGCAAATATTAAAACAGCAGAAGTCATTTTTATTTTTTAGTAATGGAAATGCTGCATTTTGAATATGTCGGGGGTGCATACGTAGCAGCTACCTAAGATTCGATTTATTAGATTTTTCCCCGTTATTTTCTATAATTTTAAATGTATTTGTATAATAAAACGTCCACTTTATCCCTTGACACCTTCCAGGTTTGATAAAATTCGCTATTGAAAACACGATTTAAAAGTTTTAAATCTTTCTTCAAAGTACCATCAGAATGCAGGAAATGCCATTTCAGAGGTCCAAATTTCAAAATATTTCAGGGGGGGATGCCCCCAGACCCCCCTAGCAATGGTGTTAAAAAAATTCTAGATTCGCCCCTGCAGCAGCACCCCCCTACCAGATCAAGCTGGATCCATCACCGAGTGTAACGTTGTTTTTTCATTTCAAAGCAGGAATGTCCTGCTTTATTCTGTTTAGAAGAGTAATTCATTCTTTTGATTTTTTTAGGTGCAACCAAATAACTATGCTTCATTTTATGATGATGCCAGACAATCATGGTCACTGAGATTTGATTCTCTTCAGAATTTAGTTGATTTTGCAAAACAGGTATGTACTTGCTTATTTTATAAATTTTAACTTAATTATATACATGATATACATTGCTGATGTCAGTACATTATCAACAATTGGAAATTTTGCAAATTTTCAATTGATGTATTGGATGACTGAAAAAGTTATACCACCAAACAGGGCTCAAATTTCACCATGGCTGATGGTAACCCAAGGCCAAAAAAATGGCCTTGGGTTGGCTGGGGTACATATATCAGCAAACGTCCATGTAATATCTCCTAGATCGCTTTATAGTTTTAATATTTTCACTTATTTTTCCCCAATTTTGTACGATCGATCGGGATTGACTCCTGATCATTGACTTGTCAGTTTTCATGTATCAGGTCCCTCAATCTGAATATCTAAATATGGTTTTTGTATTAGTTTATATTCAGTTTACTTTTACAATAAAGTTGGGTTTTTTCCCCATAACTATTGTTTGTTAAAACTTGTTTACAATATAGGCAGGTGAGTGGGAAAAAGTACCCCCAAAAATGGTCTTGGGTTGGCACCACTAGCTAAAAAAAAATTGGCCTTGGGTTGAAGGACCTACCTAGGCCATTAATGGTCTACAAAATATAATAATGGGTACAAAATATAAAATTTGAGCCCTGACCAAACTGGTGTCTGATTCAATGCCAGTATTTTCGGTATACCAACCATCCCTAATGTCAGTACCTAATAATTTTTTTTTATCCAAAATCAGTCTAATTCAAAATTACAAATGGTAATATTTCAATTTCTGCTTCCATGCCATGATTTCCAACTGTCATTCTGTATTTTAGATTGGTTTAGCTAGATACAATGCTGCTCCAGGATCTCTTACAAAACAAGATTTGTTGCCCGGTGATGGACAGGTGATAAAAATAATATGTTTAATAGCATTAGTGTGACATTGAATGGAAGCTGGAATTAATGTTTTCATAACCTTTTATATTTTTGTTTTGATTGTTTTTCAATAGGAAATTGAAATTGGTGATGTTATTGAAGTGAAGTACACAGGGTCTTTGTGGACCAACAACTCATTTGGAAAGGTACAGTACATCGCAGTGCAGTATGTACAGTACAGCGCAGTGCAGTGCAGTGCGGTGTAGTGCAGTACATGTGTAGTGCAGTACAGTACCAGTGCAGTAGTAACTAGTGCAGTACCAGTACAGTACAGTACCAGTACAGTACCAGTACAGTACCAGTACCAGTACAGTACCAGTACCAGTACAGTACCAGTACAGTACCAGTACCAGTACAGTACCAGTACAGCACCAGTACAGCACCAGTACAGCACCAGTACAGCACCAGTACAGCACCAGTACAGTACCAGTACAGTACCAGTACAGTACCAGTACCAGTACCAGCACCAGTACCAGTACAGTACCAGTACAGTACCAGTACAGTACAGTACCAGTACCAGTACCAGTACCAGTACCAGTACAGTACCAGTACAGTACCAGTACAGCACCAGTACAGCACCAGTACAGCACCAGTACAGCACCAGTACAGCACCAGTACAGTACCAGTACAGTACCAGTACAGCACCAGTACAGCACCAGTACAGTACCAGTACAGTACCAGTACAGTACAGTACCAGTACAGTACCAGTACAGTACCAGTACAGTACCAGTACAGTACCAGTACAGTACCAGTACAGTACCAGTACAGTACCAGTACAGTACCAGTACAGTACCAGTACAGTACCAGTACAGTACCAGTACAGTACCAGTACAGTACCAGTACAGTACCAGTACAGTACCAGTACAGTACCAGAACAGTACCAGTACAGTACCAGTACAGTACCAGGACAGTACCAGGACAGTACCAGGACAGTACCAGGACAGTACCGGGACAGTACCGGGACAGTACCGGGACAGTACCGGGACAGTACCGGGACAGTACCGGGACAGTACCGGGACAGTACCGGGACAGTACCGGGACAGTACCGGGACAGTACCGGGACAGTACCGGGACAGTACCGGGACAGTACCGGGACAGTACCGGGACAGTACCGGGACAGTACCGGGACAGTACCGGGACAGTACCGGGACAGTACCGGACCAGGACCGGACCAGGACCAGGACCAGTACCAGTACAGTACCAGTACAGTACCAGTACAGTACCAGTACAGTACCAGTACAGTACCAGTACAGTACCAGTACAGTACCAGTACAGTACCAGTACAGTACCAGTACAGTACCAGTACAGTACCAGTACAGTACCAGTACAGTACCAGTACAGTACCAGTACAGTACCAGTACAGTACCAGTACAGTACCAGTACAGTACCAGTACAGTACCAGTACAGTACCAGTACAGTACCAGTACAGTACCAGTACAGTACCAGTACAGTACCAGTACAGTACCAGTACAGTACCAGTACAGTACCAGTACAGTACCAGTACAGTACCAGTACAGTACCAGTACAGTACCAGTACAGTACCAGTACAGTACCAGTACAGTACCAGTACAGTACCAGTACAGTACCAGTACAGTACCAGTACAGTACCAGTACAGTACCAGTACAGTACCAGTACAGTACCAGTACAGTACCAGTACAGTACCAGTACAGTACCAGTACAGTACCAGTACAGTACCAGTACAGTACCAGTACAGTACCAGTACAGTACCAGTACAGTACCAGTACAGTACCAGTACCAGTACCAGTACCAGTACCAGTACAGTACCAGTACAGTACCAGTACAGTACCAGTACAGTACAGTACAGTACAGTACAACATTTGTCATGGATGACATTGCAGGAATTGTAATAATGGCTGTCTTTTGGGGATTGGCTTGTGCAGATTCACTTCTTACTATTTTATTATGGGTACATGTATGTAATTTTTTTCAGGTGTTTGATTCAAATGCTTCTGCGGATAAACTGTTTAAATTTCGACCTGGAAAGGGAAAAGTCATCAAGGTATGTGAAAACTTTCAACCTTGTCATGTTAAAGTTCAGTGATGGATTTAAAGGGGGTGCAGGGGGGGTGCCAATTACTCAATTAGTGCCTTGCTGCAGTGGGATGCGACGATGCCCCCGGACCCCCCTAGGAATGGTTTGTCTAAGGTTAAAAAAATTGTAGATCTGCTCCTGCAGCACCCCCCCCCCCCCCCCAGATCAAGCTGGATCCATCACTGTTAAATTTTAAACATGACATTAACTTATTTCCTCCCAGAAGCTCTCACGTGACGAATAAAATCATCTGGCATGAATTATTCTGTGTTATAATAGGGTTGGGAAGAAGGTGTTATTGGAATGAAGAAAGGAGCAAAAAGGCTTTTAGCAATACCACCCGAACTTGCATATGGAGATAAGGTATAGAAATTGTTCTCCATCTTCTATTATATTTTATAAGTATATAATACTATTTATTATATAGCAGAAGCTTGTTTTGAAGTTATAGCGTACGTTGACTGCAATTGGTTGCTGAAAGGTGGGTGAAAAACGTAGTGTCCTCACCGGCTGTGATTGGTCAATACGCTTTTTCTCAGAATCGTTAAGTTTTGGCGGGAAAATTTCTGAGTTGATGTGAATGAAAATAATAAAGGTTAGGATTTAGGAATGCCGTGTGTTGAAAGATTTTGAACAATAATACGTCCTGGCGCATTAGTGTTGCTATTTTTTTAAAGTTGTTTATATTTAAGCGAGGTGAATAAATGCCTAACAGGTGTAAACCTGAATTAGCGAAGCAAACAAGCTTGAAAGTAAGGTAATCGGCAATATCTAAAGACAACCGCCATTGCATCATTAACCTCATTTATTCGGTCAGTAGGGGAAAGTATTTTCCTTCGTTTTTTGTTGTTTTTTTGTACAAACCTCGCTTCTTTGTCGCTCAGTCTAGGAAAACCTCAGGCAAATACTTTCCCGTACAGACCTTACACTTGATTAATAAGTCTTTTAATATATCAAATATTAATATTTTTTTCTAATAGGGAATTCCATCGCGTGTGCCTCCAAAGTCAACACTTCTCTTTGAAGTCGAAATTTCACGAGTAAGATGTTTTCTCTCGTATGTGGTGTGAATGCAGTTATATAAAGTTCAGACATAGTTTAACCGCTATTCTGGTTTGAACATTTTTGAACGTAGCACATATCGGGGTGTCGAAACGTTGGGTCATGAACAGTAACTTTTTAAGTAATATTTATCAAATTCATTAATAATTCATGACGAAAATTCAAAAGAAATGAATGTTTAATCAGCATCTTTAAATACGGATAAAACATTGATTAATAAAACATCAATGTTTTATCAAAGTTAATAGGCACTAGTGGCTCAAATTCAGCTTTTTCTCACTTAAAATTACCTTATTTAACCTTTTCTACGACTCTTAAACAAAGTGTTCATCATTTACACTTAAATGATGCGTCCGCTCATATTTTAACTATTGACTTAAAACATGAGCAGCAGTGTTTTATCAGATTTAAAACACAGGCGATAAATAGCTTAAAAAACGACCCAATTGGTAAGTTCATTGGCGTGGTAATTATTTTCAAAAAACAATGTTGTCTAAGCCGAGAAAATCAAAGCTAAAGTTTATGTAAATCAGAAGGATTGACTGATTTCTTTTGTGTTTTCATGAATTATAAATGAGTTTTGAAGCTATATATACGTTAAAAAACGTTTAAGGCAGAGTATTGTTAAACTGTGACTGATTCTTAATAGCTGGCTGCGTTGGGAATTTAGTTATAACGTTGTACAGTTTTATAAAATAAGATATTTTTATAGAAGAGTGTGAGAATGCAGTTATGAATGGTGTCAAACGTATCTTTATTCGTTTCGTGACACTGTTATTTTCACCCTTGAAAATATTTAAAGTGCTACTAACCCAAAAAATTTTTTCTCGGGATTCAAATAGCCCTTGTTGAGTATATTAGCACAAACATATCTTTTCTGTTTATTGAACACTTCTTTCATTTTTTATGCCCCTTCAAACTTGAAAAATTTCGCATCTGTTTGAGTGTTTGTCCCATGGCGGAGCAGTGAGGGGAATGGGTATAGGATGCGTATGACGTAATACCAGGAATTCGTCTTCAAAAATCTATTAAGTGTAGTACACTGGAACTATAATAAAAGAATTAAAATGAAAAATATCGCCAAACTGGCTATAAACGTAACCTGGGTACGTTCTTTCCTATTTACTTTACAGTAAAAAATATATAGAATTCCTGGTATTACGTCACAAACCCTTCTCGACGCAGTCCCCCAAGTGCTCCGTCGTGTCCATCATTATCGCCACTTCAATCGATTCTTAAATCAAGAGGATTTTACCAATTTAGTTAATTTATATTGCATTCTTCATCATTTGGATTGGCGATGTTTATTCGTGCAAAAAACTTTTTGGGGTTAGTGGCACTTTAAGAGGAATGGTAATATTTCGATATTTTATTGCGTGGCTTAATTTAGGTAAAATATGCCAAGGAAAGGACAGAAAATGTCTCGCTTTCTTCAACCGATACACCTTCGCCACCGAAAGATGACGCCAACTCATCTACAAGTTCAGGTCATTCCAGGTATTGTTAAATAGACTAGAGTCTTAGCTCTCCGTTCGCTTTCGTTCGCCTTCGCCCCCTTTTCACTTCTCGGTGTCCATCTCTTATCTCCCACACTCTCTTTAGCAGCCGATCATCGTTCATCCTTGATATGTGTCCCACAAACGTCGCCTTTCTTCGGATCACTCTCTTCAGCAAATCACCCTGTTCCATTTCTACCTCCTCAAAAACTGACTTATTTGTCCGCATGTCTGTCCATTTCACGTTTGCTTTCAACCTTGCATAGCATGACTCCACCGCATTGATCATCTTCTTCTCCTTCTCGTTCATTCTCCAACTGTCACACCCATACATTAACTTCGATAAGCATATACAATTAAAAATTCTATCCTCTGTGTCTTTCGATACTTTCCCGCTTCCCAAAGTGTCAAATTCTGACTTAGTGATAAATTATATCCAACACGGGTGAGTTTTTTTTTCTCTGATTTCTAAATACAGTCCTCCAGGTTGAAAATACGAGGCGAAGCCGAGTCTTTTTAACATGCTTGGCTGTATTTAGACATCGAGAAACGAACACTGAAGAGTGTTGGATATAGCTTCTCAAACGAATCTATATTTTAAGAGAAAAATCGACCAAAAAGTTTGTTAAGTTTGACCAAAATCCTTTTCGCGAATTATTAATGAGTTTGAGTAGTAAGAATCTCAACTGATTTGACCAAAAACTTACACAAGAGCTTCTGTATCCAGGGAGGATTATTAACTTCTCTGTCTAAAAGTTTTTATCTTAATTATTTTCAACATCAACAGGGAAGAAGATGATGTCCGCGACAGGACTGCCTCTCTCAACAAAGAACTATCATCGGTACTGTCGTAACACTTTTTGGATGGTTTTATTCGGCTTATATAATTGCATTTTAGTTTTTCTTCTAATTTAGTTTTTTATTCGTCTTTCTTAGTCGCCCGAGAAAGGTTCAGAAAAGGCGAGACTTTTGGCTCGCATGTCGAAAATGGGCAAAAATGTCTTGAAACTTCCTGGAGCTGTTGCCGCTGACCCCGAGGAGGAAGAGCACGAGTCAGTAGAGGCTGGTGAGGTACGTAATGCAGGCTCACTGTATAAGGCTATATTGAACGCTAGCTCCTTCCGTCCGTCCGTCCGTCCTTCCTTCCTTCCTTCCTTCCTTCCTTCCTTCCTTTTTTTCTTTTTTTCTCCTTCTTTCTTTCCGTCCTTTCTTCCTTCTTTCTTAGTTCCATTCCTTCTTTCCTTCCTTCTTTCCTCTCATTATTCCTCTCATTATTCCTTTCTTTCTTTCTTTCTTTCTTTCTTTCTTTCTTTCTTTCTTTCTTTCTTTCTTTCTTTCTTTCTTTCTTTCTTTCTTTCTTTCTTTCTTTCTTTCTTTCTTTCTTTCTTTCTTTCTTTCTTTCTTCCTTTCCTTCTTTCTTCCTTTCCTTCTTTCTTCCTTTCCTTCTTTCTTCCTTTCCTTCTTTCTTCCTTTCCTTCTTCCTTCCTTCCACGGTCGGTTGTCCATTTTAATCCTTTTCTCGCAACAATTTAACACGTGGGACACCAGTATGATCGGTTTTAATGCGCTTCCACGAAACAAACTGCTATTAATTCTTTCCTTCTTTCCTTCTTTCCTTCCTTCCTTTTTACCTACCTACCCACCACCTTCCCTCTATCGTTCGTTCCTTCTTTCGTTTCTTCCTTCCCTCCTTTGCTCCATTCCTTTTCTCCTCCCCTCCCTCCTCCTTTAACTTCTTCCTTCTTTAACTCATTCCTGTCCGAGGTCTTCCCCAGAGGTGAATAAAATCGTCTGGCTTAATCCTTATCTTTAGCACCACGTGGCAGCTCATGAGCCTGCAGTAGTACATACAGCTCCAGAGAATGCTCCAGAAAGACCTCGTACTCACTCTCACGAACACCACGACCCCGCGGGTAACCCTCATTCTCCCAGCAGACCTCCGATCGCGCCACGTTCCGTCCATGTGAACAGGATTGCGCATTCCACGCCAACCCAGGCGCATTCACCACCTGGTCATGTGACTCAGCCCCATGCTCCACAGCACTACCAGACAGAGTATCAGAATGGTCCTCCTCACCATGCACCGGCACCACCACAGCAACAAGTAGCTTTATACCAGGTTAGTATTTTCTAATTTTTGCGTCTACAGCTTGCGTTTACGCAACTATGTAGCGCCCAGACGCGTGATATGGCATGGGGCAAAGGGGGCATTTGCCCCTGGCCCCAGATTCTGACCGGCGCATAAAAATGAGTGAATAAAAAAATTATGCAGTTTCTCTTTGAAAGTCCGAACTAGCCTGAGAAAATCACACGCTATCTCAGCCACGGCCCCCCTTCTGTTTGAAAGCGGGATGGGAGTGGCGCCTGAGGCAGCCTAAAGTATGAACCTCCGATGATCCGATCAACCTACGCTTTCAGTTCACCGTACTCCGGGGATGGCTCTCAGTTTGTGACCGGCCCTAAAATATTTTTGCCCCCGGCCCTGGGAAGGTTAATCCGACACTGGGCATGCATGCAAACCAGTAAACTCGTTCTCAGGGCCTTACGAGTTTTGCACGGCGGCCGTGACTGCGCACTTATTCACAACATTGCGGCGCTTAATCGAAGCACCGTCAGACTGAATTGTTCCAGGAGCCAAACTAAAAAACAAGTACGGTACACCTCAATCTTAAACCAGCCTCGGAAATTTATTCTCCTGTATTACAATGTTTTTCAGTTCAAAGTGGGTATATTTCATTGCTCTCCCATTTGAAACATGTTTATTTTGTTGTTAACATTTTCTTGTTATCGTTTACAAATGATATGATTTTTAAAGAGCGCCGCCCTCGAATAAGCGCCGCACCCGAAACACTAAAAATTTAAAGAGCGCCGCGGCGCTTAATCGAGTAAATACGGTAAATAAGATTATGTCAATTATGGGAGCAAATTATGATATACGTTCGATTAGTTAGTTAGTTAGTTAGTCAGTTAGTTAGTTAGTTAGTTAGTTAGTTAGTTAGTTAGTTAGTTAGTTAGTTAGTTAGTTAGTTAGTTAGTTAGTTAGTTAGTTAGTTAGTTAGTTAGTTAGTTAGTTAGTTAGTTAGTTAGTTAGTTAGTTAGTTAGTTAGATGATGTAGTTATGTAGTCAGCAGCCTCATTACAAATTCATAGTTACATATACTTCCTAAGCGGGTGTTTGTATTTTACCTACATCTCCTATGCTAATTCGCTAACCGCTTAGAAGCGCACGTGACTATGAATTTGCAACCGTAAACCCCATATAGCCGTAAGAGCCTGCGGCATGGCTGCGGCAAGGGGCAATGGTCCAATCATAGTCTGTGTTGAATTAGCCAGCAATAAAAAGCTGTATGCGATTGGACCATTGCCCCTCGCCGCAGCCATGCCGCCAGCTCTTACAGCTATATGGAAGCCAGGCTTTATCTCTTCATTCGATCCTCAGTAGCTCAATGGCCAGTTAGAGCGTCTAAGCGGTCATTAAAAAGTTCCAAGTTCGATCCTTGTCTGGGCCTCCAGAACATATTCTGCGTATTTGAGCTTGACAAACGTCTACCAAATGTCTGTTACATCGATTACGTCTCTTCTTATCTGTGTATCACATGCAAGTAAAACCCATGCAGACTCGGTCCTCACTCTCTTCTCTTGCCCAGAGTTACTTAACCACATTCATGGATAGAGGAGTGTTTATGATACTGTGTGAAAAACGTAGTCAAAATTCAAAATTTCAATCTACAGCTCTAAAACATAGTGCGTACACGCGTCTACGGTGCAATTTTCCCCTGAAACTGCAATGGTTTGTGAACCAAAGGAAGAGAGAGACAAGTTTCACGAGGAGTGTTACACGGTGCAGATGTGTACGCTATGGTTCGTGAAATTTGTCACTTAACGGCGTTTATCATGAGGCTGTGTATGTATATTTACGTATATGTATGACTATATTTACTGTGTAGCCCATGTATTTCTCTTCTTCGCAGACTCCAATGCTACAAGCACCGCCAATGTACCAACAACCTGGTTACGCCTTCCAACAGCCTCAACCCCAGTACCAACCTGTTTTTCAACAACCTCCACAGCCTGTTTATCAGGCTCCTCCTCCTCCCGCCCCAGTTCAACCCAGCCCGCCACCAGCTTCAGCTTCAAACAGTGGAACCAGTGACGCTATGATGCCTTTGTTGATGACCGAAAGCCGACAACATCAGAATGAAGTGCGGCAAGCAATCACTAAAGTCTCAGAGAAAATTGATAGTCTTGAGCATAAGGTTTGGGACATTAGCATTCGTTTTGTGTGGTGTTGCTGTGTTATGTTGCTGTGTTGTGTTGCTGTTGCTGTTGCTGTTGTGTTGTGTTGTGTTGTGTTGTGTTGTGTTGTGTTGTGTTGTGTTGTGTTGCGTTGTGTTGTGTTGTGTGCGTTGTGTTGTGTTGTGTTGCTGTTGTGTTGCTGTTGTGTTGCTGTTGTGTTGCTGTTGTGTTGCTGTTGTGTTGCTGTTGTGTTGCTGTTGTGTTGCTGTTGTGTTGCTGTTGTGTTGCTGTTGTGTTGCTGTTGTGTTGCTGTTGTGTTGCTGTTGTGTTGCTGTTGTGTTGCTGTTGTGTTGCTGTTGTGTTGCTGTTGTGTTGCTGTTGTGTTGCTGTTGTGTTGCTGTTGTGTTGCTGTTGTGTTGCTGTTGTGTTGCTGTTGTGTTGCTGTTGTGTTGCTGTTGTGTTGCTGTTGTGTTGCTGTTGTGTTGCTGTTGTGTTGCTGTTGTGTTGCTGTTGTGTTGCTGTTGTGTTGCTGTTGTGTTGCTGTTGTGTTGCTGTTGTGTTGCTGTTGTGTTGCTGTTGTGTTGCTGTTGTGTTGCTGTTGTGTTGCTGTTGCTGTTGTGTTGCTGTTGTGTTGCTGTTGTGTTGCTGTTGTGTTGCTGTTGTGTTGCTGTTGTGTTGCTGTTGTGTTGCTGTTGTGTTGCTGTTGTGTTGCTGTTGTGTTGCTGTTGTGTTGCTGTTGTGTTGCTGTTGTGTTGCTGTTGTGTTGCTGTTGTGTTGCTGTTGTGTTGCTGTTGTGTTGCTGTTGTGTTGCTGTTGTGTTGCTGTTGTGTTGCTGTTGTGTTGCTGTTGTGTTGCTGTTGTGTTGCTGTTGTGTTGCTGTTGTGTTGCTGTTGTGTTGCTGTTGTGTTGCTGTTGTGTTGCTGTTGTGTTGCTGTTGTGTTGCTGTTGTGTTGCTGTTGTGTTGCTGTTGTGTTGCTGTTGTGTTGCTGTTGTGTTGCTGTTGTGTTGCTGTTGTGTTGCTGTTGTGTTGCTGTTGTGTTGCTGTTGTGTTGCTGTTGTGTTGCTGTTGTGTTGCTGTTGTGTTGCTGTTGTGTTGCTGTTGTGTTGCTGTTGTGTTGCTGTTGTGTTGCTGTTGTGTTGCTGTTGTGTTGCTGTTGTGTTGCTGTTGTGTTGCTGTTGTGTTGCTGTTGTGTTGCTGTTGTGTTGCTGTTGTGTTGCTGTTGTGTTGCTGTTGTGTTGCTGTTGTGTTGCTGTTGTGTTGCTGTTGTGTTGCTGTTGTGTTGCTGTTGTGTTGCTGTTGTGTTGCTGTTGTGTTGCTGTTGTGTTGCTGTTGTGTTGCTGTTGTGTTGCTGTTGTGTTGCTGTTGTGTTGCTGTTGTGTTGCTGTTGTGTTGCTGTTGTGTTGCTGTTGTGTTGCTGTTGTGTTGCTGTTGTGTTGCTGTTGTGTTGCTGTTGTGTTGCTGTTGTGTTGCTGTTGTGTTGCTGTTGTGTTGCTGTTGTGTTGCTGTTGTGTTGCTGTTGTGTTGCTGTTGTGTTGCTGTTGTGTTGCTGTTGTGTTGCTGTTGTGTTGCTGTTGTGTTGCTGTTGTGTTGCTGTTGTGTTGCTGTTGTGTTGCTGTTGTGTTGCTGTTGTGTTGCTGTTGTGTTGCGTTGTGTTGCGTTGTGTTGCGTTGTGTTGCGTTGTGTTGTGTTGCTGTTGTGTTGCTGTTGTGTTGCTGTTGTGTTGCTGTTGTGTTGCTGTTGTGTTGCTGTTGTGTTGCTGTTGTGTTGCTGTTGTGTTGCTGTTGTGTTGCTGTTGTGTTGCTGTTGTGTTGCTGTTGTGTGCGTTGTGTTGTTGTGTTGTTGTGTTGTGTTGTGTTGTGTTGTTGTGTTGTTGTGTTGTGTGTTGATGATGTTGGTGTTGCGTTGCGTTGCGTTGCGTTGCGTTGCGTTGTGTTGACGTCACTGTTGTGTTGTGTTGTGTTGTGTTGTGTTGTGTTGTGGTGTTGTGTCTTGGTGTTGTGTTGTTGTGTGTTGGTGTTATGTTGTGTTGTGTTGTGGTGTGGTATGGTGTGGTGTGGTGTGTTGTGATGTGTGTTGTGGTGTGTTGTGTTGTGTTGCTGTGCTGTGTTGTGTTGTGTTGTGTTGTGTTGTGTGGTGTTGTGTTGTGTTGTGTTGTGTTGTGTTGGTGTTGTGTTGTGTTGGTGTGGTGTTGTGTTGTGTTACTTTGTTTTGTTTTGTTCCGCTAACAGCTAGTGTATATCTATTTTCTTATCCAAGCTCCTCTCCCTGCAGGTTGATCTTCTAAAACAACCAAACGACGACAGCTATGGAGCCATACGACCATCAGCATCTGGGCTTTCCAATGATTCTGTTATGGAAGCATCCGTTTTAATGAACAGTATTGTAAGACTAGTTCAGGTAAAGTCAAAAGCTTAAAGTTAAAAATTAAGCATTGCATATTATCTTACATATTATTATTATTTGAGTAATTATATATAAATTTAGAGCAAAGGATTTTGTAATTAAAATAAATGAAAAGTAGAGAGTCGAAATTATTAATCTAGATATTTCCATTTGTGATTGTTTATGCTCTAAGAAATCTCAGAAAGTTGGAATCGTGTTTTTGTTTTTTGTGTTTAGTTTTGGATTTTTTGTTTTTGTTTTTGTTGTTGTTAAACTTTGGTCTTGGATGTGTTTTTTATCGTAAATCAAATTTGTGGAGATGGACTATTTGCAACTAATAAAGAAATCATTCATGTTTTTAGGAGAACGAACGAATGAAAAAAGAAAATGTAGAGAAAACAGTAAAAGTTGACGCCCTGAACGAAAGAATTTCTGAGCTACTGCACCGAAGTCAAAAGTAAGAAACTCTTCAACGGCGAAATATTTCTAAAATGATTTCATTTTTACTGAGTTTTCGTGTTTTTGACGTTCGTTATTTCAGATATGTTGAACAGAGCAACATCTTTCTGGAGCAGAGAAATGAAAGCCTGCAACAGAGTTCGTCGTATTCCCAGTCCAAACTGGTCGAGCTGGAGCGAGAGAAGGTACGACTTTCCCAACTTTGTTTAGAATATCTCCCGATAAAATATCTCCATGCAGATATTTACACAAGAATGGAAAAAGCGAAAGATTTTGACAGAGTTTTTTTAATAGTTGCATAAGTGGCGTCGTGGCCGGGGGACAGGCACACTATTTGATATTTGTCGGAAATTTTCAAAATTTTGTGGTTGTCGGAAAACTTGGTCATCAGTTGACAATAGATTGTTTACAATAATGTAATGACGTACTAGATCGGCTTATTTCGGCCAGTTTGTTCATGTTGTCAGCCACAGTGAACTCACATTATCCGGCTGCCAGGCATTTGTCATAACTCATATAGTAATGCTACCTATTTCATCATAAAATAAGTTAGCGCGTGAACAACAGAACAAGGCAAATTTCGCTGGATAACTTCGCGCTCTTGTCGGCCGCTTTTTTAAGCCTGTGTACTTCATGACAAAATAATAGGCATACGTGGAGTCTTGTAGTTGTAAATATTAAGTGTGGAAACGTAACATCTATATTAAAGTGATTCAAACTTTCATGTCCTGGACTCTTAGTACTTAATGCTATATCTTCTTCTGCGTGGACACGGAACGTATAATTTAGATTGAAGTGATTCGATACAGCTCCCACGACGCCACTGTATATAGTAAGCTATGTTCCGTATTATATTTTTTTGCATGGGTACTGGCGTCCCGTTTGCGCCTTCTTCGTTTGGGTAACTACTTTTTTATTTGTCTTTCAGTTTTGTAAATATGTAATATTGTAGTTTGATCCGATAAAGTTGAAGGATACTATAGATCTTTGGGTTACGTTTAGAAATAATACGGTGCATGAACACGATGGAAATAATCAATGTCTTACTTTCTGTGAAAAGGAGAAAGCCGTTTTTACGACTAAGAATTAAAGGAAAAATTTAAAAAAAATCAGCACACGAGATCTAATAAACTACTATACTTAAACTAAAAAAATAGAATATAATTCGCAATTTTTGCCTCGAGAAGGTCTCTTTATGTGCAGTTGAGATATCAAACTCGCGTATTACCATTTAGCATTTTAAAGAAATTTTGAGTTTCATGCATAATTCACCTTATAAGTAATGTTATGCGGCGTTTTGGACGACACATTAATATTAGGGACCTTAAGATCTACGACGGCAACTTGGAGAACGACGTCCTTCAAACAAAAGCATTCTTGCAAAACAAAGATAATGAATAATTTCTAGTCCCAAGAGTAATCTGAACACCGTCCTCGCTCTGTATACAACGCCACTCAGAGCATTTTCACGTCTTCAGGACGACGATGACTCGTGGGGTGATGAGAACTGTTGTCTGAGATTGCCTTAACACAGACACTGCAACCGTTTTAACACTTTGAAAATTATAAAACAAGCTTCAAGTATTGAATACAGTAGTCAGTTAACCGTGACTTTTTTTAATGCTAAAATTTGAAATGCTTTTAAAGTGCCGTCGTCGTCCTAGCATCTTAAAGTGTATATGAAATGAAAATTAAGTTTGTCTAATTTGAAAGAACTCTTGATATTGTAAAGTAACATCTTCTACAGTTTTTCTATATCTTACTTCATTCTTGAGATATTACTATTTGTTTGCTATGTAAATGATCATACTGCATACGTCACATTGTATAATGAGTTGTTGGAAAATTAGGAATATCGTTGAAGTTATCGAACAAAGTTACACGAAACTGGGCGTGTAGGTGTATTTGTCTCATGACTTTAAACAAACACAGGTTCAAGCGATTAATATCAGATTAATATCAATGATGTGCACGATTTCTCAGTAACTCATTATACAATGTGACGTATGCAGTGTGATCATTTACACATCAGACAAATAGTAATATCTTAAGAACGAAGTGAGATATGGAAAAACTGTAGAAGATGTTAATTACTTCACCATTTCAAGAGTTCTTCCAAATTAGACAAACTTAATTTTCATTTCGTATACACTTTTATAAGGTACCTAATGTGTTGGTATTATTCTAGACAACGTTGTCAACGCAACTGGGAACGTACAAGCAGAACGCGGCCACTCTAGAGGCGGAATTGGAAATATTACGAAAACAAGACGAAGAGAATCGAGAACAGTTAAAGAAAACTTCATCAAAAATGCACAAACATAAGACAGAACTCCTGACGACGAAAGAAAGCTTAACAGGTGAGAGGAATGTTCTAGACATTAATTGATGTTTCAATTTTTGAAAAAGTGTTTGTCTGCTGTGATTTGTTAACTACGAAAACACGGTTATAACGTCATGGTATATTTATTGTGGGGTAACTCCCGCTAAGTTGAATCAGGCCATGGTCAGGCAATAGGGGCATGGTCAGTCGGTCGGTTGGGCAGTCCGTCCGTCGGTTCGTCTGTCGGTTTGTCTGTATGTCCGTCCATCGGTCGTCCTTCGGCCGGCCGTCGGTCCGTCCGTTCGTCGATCGGTTCCTCCGTTGGTTCGTCTGTAGGTCCGTCCATCGGTCGTCCTTCGGCCAGTCGTTGGTCGGTCAGTCAGTCCGTCCGTCGATCGGTTCGTCTGTTGGTTCGTCCGTCGGCTCGTCTGTCGCGGTTTGTCTGTAGTCCGTCCGTCCGTCCGTCAGACTAGAATTCTAACAACCCGAGCGATATTGTCTACTTCCTATACATTTTAAAAACAAATTGGCCTTGACTGTAATTTTATCTTGATGTAGAAAAAGAAGAAGAGCTTCAGAAACTTTCTTCGACTGTGAAAAATGCGAAACAAGAACGCAAAAAGTTAGCAGGGAAACTTTCAAACCTGGAGGAGGTAGTCAGTGATTTAAGACAAGAAAAAGAGACGTTGGAGAAGGTATGGTATTAATATTTCCGTTCATAAATTTATACAAGAAAGTACAGTACAGTGCAGTACAGTGCAGTACAGTACAGTGCAGTACAGTACAGTGCAGTACATTACAGTACAGTACAGTACAGTACAGTACAGTACAGTACAGTGCAGTGCAGTACAGTGCAGTACATTACAGTGCAGTACAGTGCAGTACAGTACATTACAGTACATTACAGTACATTACAGTACAGTGCAGTACAGTGCAGTACAGTACAGTACAGTGCAGTACAGTGCAGTGCAGTACAGTGCAGTACAGTACAGTACAGTACAGTGCCGTGCAGTGCAATGCAAATCTGCAATGCAATGCTAGACTATGCACTACACTATAGTCAATCGAGATATGGTCTGGAAACTCAGCTAAAGTCTTTGGTCTGTCTTTTTGTTCGCCTTTATGCATTTTTGTGCACGGTGCACGGTCACTGAAACATTGTATTTAAGTATAATGAACGAATTGTCCAATAGCAACGTTTCAGTTCAATCACTCAACCGTGCTATTTAAATATTAATAAACCTAAAACAAAGGATGTGCACGGTGTAAGGTACGGTTCAACATAAAATCACAGCTCATTATAGGCGCTTTGAAGTTTGCCGAGTTTCCAGACCATATCTCGATTGACTATGACTACACCATACAACACCATACCACACCATACCATATACACCACACCCTACCATACAATACCCTACCATACAATACCATATCGTACAATCGGCAGTATACACCAACCTCTTAATATTTTCGTAGGTTTGTAGACATTCATGAATCTTAATAATTTTCTTTTCTACAGAATGTGGCAGAGCGTAAAAAGAAACAGCAAGAAGTGAAGAAAAGGATGGATGAAGAAATGGAAGAAATGAAATCCAATCATGAGGTACTAAGAAAAAGCTTGCAGCGAGTGGATTATACAGTGTGATAAGTGGTTATCACACTCAATTGACTAGAAAGGAGTGTGATTCTACTTACCACACCATTTACCACACTGTATACATACATACATCAAATTCATTAATAATTCATGAAGAAAATTCAAAAGAAATGAATGTTTAATCAATATCTGTAAATCGCATACAGATTCGTCCTGATTTACATAAACTTTTTCTCAATTTACTTAGCTAAAATCGCTCCAACTTGAAAATAGTTTGAAAACTTGGCTATTTAGATGCGTCCATTTGATAAGTATGATAAAGCATTCGCAGCCGATCTATACCTGATTTACTACGGCTCGCTTGCAGCTCGCCTTGTAAATCACATACAGATTGCTCATGCTTTATCTATTGCTAATCAGTTGAATAAAGGATTTAACGCATCTGCTTAAATAATGATATGTGGGTGTGTCATGAGATATAAAGTAGGCCTGGTTTATACAGCGTGCTATGAGCGCACGGAACTAATTAATTAATTGGTGCGGTCTTGGCACGTTGATAGAACGCTGTCCGATTTATACATTTTGAACGAACCAAATTTATTATAACGCTAAAATAAAATTATGGATTTCAATCCTCGCGTGCTTCACCAGCGTGCTTCACCGTGTTAAGTGCGTTCCGCACGCCTTCGACGAGCGAGCCGCACGGTTAAGAGCGCACCTAATTCAAAGAGCGAGCCAAATTGATATATACAGCGTGCTATGACCGAACCAATTGAGCAAGTAATTAGTTCGGTCCGCTCATAGCATGTTCACACTCATGTGATAACACTCATCACACTTGTGACTATTGATTAACCTTTACTTAAAGTGCATATGAAACGAAAATTAAGTTTGTCTTATTTGAAAATACTTTTGAAATGACAAAGTAACATCTTTTGCTGTTTTTTTTGTTTCATTGCTTCGTTGTTGAGATATTTCAGTTTGTTTTATATGCGAAACTAACCAGTGACATCACAACGTGCAAAAATGACTTACTGAGAAAGGTTATATATCTTTGCTATTACTAAACGGAATCAGTTGAAAATGTATATTTTTGTTGTTGTAAGGGGAAAACACACACACATAATTGCTTCGAAGTGATTCCGTTTGATAATAGCAAAGATATATAACCTTTCTCAGTAAGTCCATTATGCACGTTGTGATGTCACTGGTTAGTTTCGCATATAAAACAAACTGAAATATCTCAAAAACGAAGCAAGGAAACAAAAAACAGCAAAAGATGTTATTTTGTCATTTCAAAAGTACTTTCAAATAAGACAAACTTAATCTTCGTTTCATAAGCACTTTAACTGTTTAAAGGGTATTGGCATTAAAAATTAAGTTTGTCTAATTTGAAAGAACTCATAAAATTGTAATAGAAGATCCTTTACAACTTTTTCGTCTCTTTCTGCGTTTTCAAGATATTTCAATTTGTTTGATATGTAAATGAGATGGTCTCTGACGTCAGGAGTGGGGCAAAATATTTTCATACAGAGCAAAATCACTTACATATCTAACATGAAATGTTCAGCGTCGCAAGGAGTTTTTATGTGCACAGTTTCAAATGATTTCGCTGAACAAACTTAGATATATAACTGGTTTTGCTACATGTGAAAATATTTTACCCCACACCTGACGTCAGAGACCATCTCATTTACATATCAAACAAATTGAAATATCTTGAAAACGAAGAGAGATACGAAAAAGTTGTAAAGGATCTTCTATTACAATTTTACGAGTTCTTTCAAATTAGACAAACTAAATTTTTAGTGCTATTGCCCTTTAATAAACTTTCTTTTTTTTATAACACAGGAAGAAGTGAATGGCTTAAAAGAGAGATATCGTCGAGAGTTAACTTCAAGTAGCTCGTCACTTTCTCAACAGGTACTTCGCTACTCTACCCTGATTTGGCTTCCCTGTCTGTAAATAATTTTTTTTTATATTCTTTATTTTCCAAGGTTGCTCAATGTGAAGCGGACGTGGAGGCAAAGTGGCAAGAAAAATCGAAACAAATGGTGAATCAATCTGAGAAAAGGTGGCGAGCAAAATATGATGAAGTTGTTGATGAATGCGACGCGTTGAGGAAAAAGATTTCGGAGAGCGATGAAAAGGTGTGTGACATCTGTGTCCATTTTACTATCTTCTTGAAATTATGTACCGTGCTGAACTAGCGAGGAGGGACGTTGGGACTAGGACGAGAAAGAGGATGGTTAGAAATGAGGGAAAAGGATGGACGGACCGGAGGGAGGGGAGGGAGGGAGGGAAAGAAGGGAGGGGAGGGAAGGGAGGAGTTGGTAGGTGGATGGGTGGGTGGGTAGGTAGGTAGTGAAGCGGGTAGGTAGGTGGTAGGTGGGTGGGTGGGTAGGTAGGTAGGTAGGTGCTAGGTAGGTGAGTGGGCAGGTAGGTGGTAGGTGGTAGGTAGGTAGGTAGGTAGGTAGGTGGGTGGGTAGGTAGGGGAGCACGGGTGGCGTGTGCTGTTAGCGCGCTGCCTCTCACCAAAGAGTTAGCCCGGTTAGACGGGGTTAGTACTTGGATGGGTGACCGCTTGGGAATGACCCCGTTGTCGGGTTTGGACTCATGTGAGTAGAATTGTAGTTGATCTCTCCAGTGCTTCGAGGGTTTTTCGCTGGGTTCTCCGGTTTTCCTCCCTCCATAAAATCAGCACCTAACATCTTAGCTGGGATCCGTGGTCTGAACTGTGTCGTTGGCGGCTGCTTGGAGCGCCTTTGATATGCCTCGACACGGTCACGTTGATCTGCGTCCTTCGCAATTCAGCAACTGGCTGCAAGCAAGGATGATTAGCCCCCAGTCCTTTATCCTTTTAGGTAGGTAGGTAGGTAGGTAGGTAGGTAGGTAGGTAGGTAGGTAGGTAGGTAGGTAGGTAGGTAGGTAGGTAGGTAGGTAGGTAGGTAGGTAGGTAGGTAGGTAGGTAGGTAGGTGGGTAGGTGGGTAGGTGGGTAGGTGGGTAGGTGGGTAGGTGGGTAGGTGGGTAGGTGGGTAGGTGGGTAGGTGGGTAGGTGGGTAGGTGGGTAGGTGGGTAGGTGGGTAGGTGGGTAGGTGGGTAGGTGGGTAGGTGGGTGGGTGGGTGGGTAGGTGGGTAGGTGGGTAGGTAGGTGGGTAGCTAGGTAGGTGGGTAGGTACTAGGTAAGTAAGTAGGTGGGTAGGTACTAGGTAAGTAAGTAGGTGGGTAGGTGAGTGAGTGGGTAGGTAGGTAGGTGGGTGGGTGGGTGGTTGGGTAGGTAGGTGGGTGGGTGGGTGGTTGGGTAGGTAGGTGGGTGAGTAGGTAGGTAGAGTGAGTAGGTGGAAGGAAAGGAGGGAAAAATGAACGAGGTAAGGAAGAAGGAGGGAAATAAGAAAGGAAAACCAGATATGGAAGGTCTTGAAATGTGATACTTACCAAACGTTACTTATTTTGTAGTGTGCAACTATAAAGAACTCCCAGAGTAAAAACCTTCGGGAGATGGAAGAACTTCAAGAGAAAGTGAAAGATTTAGATGACATTCAAAAGAAAGTAAGTAATTTTTAAATATACACATGTTTGTGCTGAACAACACACAACCAAATACAGTGTTAAATTTTGAAACATGATTTGTTTTCGTTCTCAACAGTATCACGAACTGAGAATGAAGAGTATAGAAATGAAACAAGGATATGAAAAAAGACTGGAGGACGTGACAAAGGTAGGATAGTCCATTAACAATGTTTTAGCAGTTGGGGAAGTCAACCTGAACAGGTTTTGTATTTATTTTAACGAATTTTCAGGAAAAGGAAGTTGCCGTGAGTGAAGTATATCAGAAGTCTATACGAGAAAAAGAAGAAACCGCTGAAAAACAGACAGAGCCTTCCAGAGATAAAGTTGTGGAACAGGTAAGAGTAAATGAAAGAATTTGTCAGGCAGACAGACATATGGAAGGACGAGCGGACCGGCGGGCGAACGGACAGACAGACGGACGGACGGACGGATGGACGGATGGACGGACGGACGGACGGACCGACGGACGGACGGACGGACCGACATGTACGAAGTAATTAAGCAATCTACCGACCTACTGTAACCACATGTACGAACCACAGGGAGGTAGCCAGGATTTTGAAAGGGGGGGAGCCGAAATCAAAATAAATTTTTAGGGGTCTGGGGGCATGCTCCCCCGGGAAATTTTAAAGTCGAGAGTCGCTGAAATGCCATTTCCTGACTTTTGGAGGAAGATTTTACAGATTCTAAAGGTTAAAAAACGTCATATAAAATACTCAAAACACGCAAACGTCACATAGATACTCAAAATGCACACACTCAGTAGATTGAATACACTGTTTACAGTTTATTTCCTGACACAATGGCATATTGCATCAGTTTTGTAGTTACATGTCTGTTGTTTTATATGGCTACGTCCCTGACGAACCAACGTACCAACCAACTAGCAAGCAAGCAAACAAACAAACAAACAAACAAACGAGTTATCAACAAACAAACTTGCACGCAATTACGTTCTTCATTAAACAGATGTTCATACTGTTTTAGGTTAAACAAATAATGAACAAAGTGTTTTTCAAAATACGAGGAGAATTCGATGCTGGCGATAGTTACAAAGGCTCAGCTGTTATGAGTGTTGTTCTCAACGTAATCAAGGTATGTTCCTTAAGAGATTTAAACCTTTTAAACTACAAATTATTCATTTGCTTTGTTGTGTGAGAAAAATTAAATTCCTTGGCGTTGTATTTGTTTAAGCTCCTGAATGTTAAATCCGATACTAATGCTGATGTTGTTTTATCTATAGACTATGACCTTGAAGTTAACAAGTGGAGCGGACGATGAAGAAAGTGAGGAAGAGGAAGACGATGATGAAGAGGAGGAGGAAGAAGAAGAGGAAGAAGATGAAGATGAAGAGGAAGAAGAAGAGGAAGAGGAAGAAGAAGATGAAGAAGAGGAGGACGAGGAGAACGAGGAGAATGAAGAAGAAGACGAAGATAAAGAGAAAATTGAGAAAGCAAAACAAGAGGAAGTCCACCAAGAAAAGGAAGAAGAACAGATCGAAACTAAGGTTGAACGTATTGAAGAGGACGAAAAAGTTGAAGACGAAGGATCAGATGATGACAAGTCTGACGAAACTCAAACACATGTAGATGAACCGAAGGAACTAGAAGGGACGTCGGAGGATAAGACGGACACTCCGTTGCACGAAGAACATACAGGAGAGGACAGTGAAGAAGAAGAGAGCGAAGAAGAAGATAATAAAAGTGAAGGGGAAGGTGGAGGAACAGTTCCTGCGAGCGCCGTTAATAAGTTAGGCGAACCTACTGATACAGAAAATGTTGGTGCTGTAGCTCCGATACTCCAGTCGCAAGAGGCTCCCATACCCCAGTCGCAAGAGGACGGTAAGATTAGCTCGGATGATGACTCGATCGAATGTCTCCACGGCTCTGAAGAAGACGCCGATTTCACTTCCGAGGTGGCTTCCGATGAGGGGAAAAACGGGACAGTTGATGATACCAGTGAACAAGGGGAACAACAGGATCATCTCGTTACGGATTTACCGTCAATGGATGAACTAACGGTTGACCAGGGATCTCCTGGTGATGATGTTGGGATCATTGTGGATCCGCTTGGTATCCAGGGACCGTTAGGGGATAATAAGGAACTGGACAGTGATGTTAGAATTAAAAGTGGAGAATTGAAAAACGAAGCTGTTGGGAATATCAGTGAAAAGAAAGTCAGCAGTGAAGCTGATCTTGATAAAACAGATGAAGAAGAAAAAGTGGAGGAAGAAAGAAAAGTTGAGAGTTTATCCGAGTAAGAATAGTTTTTGCGTTATTTTTAGGAGCTGTTTACATGGAAGTCGGGACGGGGAAAGTAAGCGGGGCGGGACGTTTTTCATCACGGTTTTATGTATGAGTATGTTTCCACAGCGCTCGAAATAACGCTGGGAAGTTCGGGGGTCAGCATGACCGCTCAAGCGTGAATTTGGGGGGTCAGATACACAATTTTGGGGGGATCAACCATTCCCCCCTCTTTAATTTGTACTTTATACACAAAAGCGTTCATTTCTTGATTTGGCAAAAGAAACCGGCGGCATGGCTGCGGCAAGGGGCGATGGTCCAATCAAAGACAGTGTTGAATTACAGAATTAGCCAGCAATAAAAAGCTGTATGCGATTGGACCATTGCCTCTTGCCGCAGCCATGCCGCTGGCTCTTACGGCTATATGGAAACCAGGCTTTACGAGGCCAGAAAGGCTCATTTAGATGCACATAAAAGAATATTTAAAGCGGTGGCCTTTATGAAAGTGGGCTACAGTGTGTATCAAAAAAAACTGAACCCTTAGAAAACAACCTATTGTATTAGTTTGAAAGCCCTAAAAGCGCTGCGTTATAAATTAATCAGCACATAAGTTAAACGAAGAGAAAAAGCTTTTAAATACTTTCACCATGCGTACACTTCAAGTTATCTTAATTTCCCAGGTGTATAAGACCATGTGTTTTACGCATCTGTTGCTTCAGCGAAGTGCTTAGGGCTTTCAAACAATTACAATAGGTTGTTTTCTAAGGGTTCAGGTTTTTTTTATACACACTGTATAGTAGCGATACGTTCCCGCTTAACGCTTCGTTCCGGGAAACGTCCCGTCCCGCCTTCCATGTAAACAGCTTCCTAGAGGACGTATTTACCGTGGAAGGAAATTTGAACACTCGAACCCATACACTTTGGCTATCGGAGGCAGTGTCCTTTTAACCTTGAAAAGAACGTTTCTTAGTTATGTTATAACCTTAATATTTGTTTTTTCTCATCGACTAACTCACTTTATTTTGTGTTTTATGTTACAGCCTGCTGAGCGATAGCGAAGATGATGTGAAAGGATTGTTTGATGCTCCAGTGAGGAAGGAGCTCCCGAAGAAAAACAAAATGGAAGAGGTATGTTTATTGCGTAACACGCGCTTAAAACTGACGGCTGCGATCATACCTAACGTGTAAAAAAAGTAGAATGTTGCTTAGTAGTCGAGGAGGAGAAGCGAGAAAAAGCCGACCACGTAGCACGCCCACTACACAATAGTTTTGACTCCAGATTATAATAGGTACTCACAAATTGTGGGGTCAGTGGCCTGCTACATAGAGGGGGTGGGTGGTCCTTTAGTGAGACAGACTTAAAGTGCACATGAAACGAAAATTAAGTTTGTCTTATTTGAAAGAACACTTAAAATGATAGAGTAACATCTTTTGCAGTTTTTCGTTTCCTTGCTTCGTTGTTGAGATATTTCAGTTTGTTTGAAATGTAAATTAAACAACCTGACGTCACATGTGTATATAGAGAATAATACATGGATGTGCGGAAATATGAAATTTATTTCGAGTGTTGACCAGGATATCTCACGAGTGAGCGAAGCGAACGAGTGACATATCCTGTTCAACACGAGAAATAAATTTCATATTTCCAAGCATCCATGTATTGTTCTGTTTATTATATAAAAAAATTGTCCTATCGCCTTGCAAAAATTGCATTAAACTATAATGCTGATTCAGCGATAATCATCACATGTGCGATTATCATAAATAATCACACATGTGAGATTATCACTTTTATTAGTGGCGGAAAAATCAATAAAACACTCAATTTTATATAATAAAATGAGTTATCAGAGAAGGTTATACAGTCCCTTTTAAAATAGCGGGTTTTTTGTTTGTTTTTGCCAACACAGGAGCCAATTTTGAAACCAACTCCTCCTCCTCTCTTTGACGACGATGACAACGACGGCTTGGATTGGTTTTCATGACGACGATAATTCTGAGAAATATTAGAGAAATTTTAATTGGAAAGGCGAAGGAGCTAGTTTGACTAGTTTTCTTCGTCGTCTGCGACTCCAGATTTTTTTCAGGGAAACGAACGTGGAAACGTAATTTAACGAAATTGTTCTCCCCAGGTGAAAAAATAGATTAATTATCATGTCTTGGATTATTACGGACAGTGTTAATATTAAACATTTAATTGTTAATAATGTAATTTTTTTCTATATAAATCACCAGTTTAGACGAAAGCGTGGATTAGAAATATATTTTGATTTGATTAAAAAATGGTCTGAGGATGATTTTGTAACAAAATGTTACCAATAATTTCTTATGAACGTGGAAAATATCCATTTTATCGTTTGTGAAACGTGAAACATACCCCCCCCCCCCCACCCCCCCGCCTATGTACCTTTGGCATGGCGATGGCCAAAAGGATCGCAGGCTCTGGTACCGACAACATTTTGGGATGTTCCATATAAAATCTCTACCACGTGCATGGATGATGGATTTTGGCAAGAATTGCAGGATCATTTTAAAGATACATGGCGTTTATTTCAACATCTCAGGTAACGTTCTTAACGTTGTTTTTCGAGAGAGATGAATTGAAACTCGGCAATTAATCTCAAAACGCCTTATATGACGCCGTGCACATGACAAATCCTTTTGTCGCTTGTTAATATATTTAAACTTGAAACGCTGCTATTAGATAATTGCTTTATTACACCAAACATCTTTAAAGAGTCTGACAAAGAGAATTATTAAATTAAAAGGGTGCTTGTAATATTAGTAATAACGGTGTCACAGGAAATTCGCCCCCACAGGACATTTGCCATCCCCCCAGGGCATTTGCATCCCTCCCCTCCATAGATTTCCTGGGGCACGATACTGCATTTATTAAAAGTTGCATGTGGAGCAATATTTTGAGAAGAGCAGTTATTTTAAAACAATGCAGTGATGGGGGAATTGCTTATTTGGGTGGGTAGTTATTTGAAGGAAGGCACTAATTTCTGAAACCTATCTATTTTCTGAAATCTACACATGATATAGAAATGTAACAGATCAACTATTTTAAGACATTCTTTAAATCAACTTTTTTTTATTAAATTTCTTGAAGAGCAATTCTGAAAATATACAGTTGTATATGTAGGGTGTAGTTTGTACATATATAGAGAATAATACATTGATGTGTGGAAATATGAAATTTATTTCGAGTGTTGACCAGGATATCTCACAAGTGAGTGAAGTGAACAAGTGACATATCCTGTTCAACACGAGGAATAAATTTCATATTTCCAAGCATCCATGTATTGTTCTGTTTATTATATAAAAAAATTGTCCTATTGCCTATTAAACTATAATGCTGATTCAGCGATAATCGTCACATGCGCGATTATCATAAATAATTGCACATGTGAGATTATCACTTTTATTAGTGGCGGAAAAATCAATAAAACACTCTATTTTATATAATTAAGTATAGTAGATCAAACACTCAAAGTGGTTATGTTAGATGTGAAAAAAACTTTCATGCCACACAACAAATTGAACAACATTGTAGGCATTGTACCACTAACCTATTAATTTGGAAATTAGTATTTTGTGTTAGATAAGTTAGACTTATAAATAAACACAACAGATATTATTCATAATTGGTTGTACCGATCAATCAGCTCATCCCGAATCTAAATCTTAGCAATTATGAGCCTCGTTCGGGACCAAAAGCGTATTAAATTGGAGTTTGTTTAGTTATAAATAAGGTCTCACATTAATGATAAGTTTTGTACTACATGTTCTGGTGTACACTAATACACTCAGCTGGTATACTATAAATACTTATTTTTCAATCCTATTCCATCGCATTCAATGATAAATGTCTTCATGGCTGACTCCTCTTCAGGAAATGGTTTAACATTAAATTTAACCTGGAAGGGATTAGAGTAAAACCAAATTGAACACTTTATTTAATATTATTCATATAATTATATAGAGAATAATACATGGATGTGCGGAAATATGAAATTTATTTCGAGTGTTGACCAGGATATCTCATGAGTGAGCGAAGCGAACGAGTGACATATCCTGTTCAACACGAGAAATAAATTTCATATTTCCAAGCATCCATGTATTATTGTTCTGTTTATTATATTAAAAAATTGTCCTATTGCCTTGCAAAAATTGCATTAAAGTATAATGCTGATTCAGTGATAATCATCATGTGTGATTATCATAAATAATCGCACATGTGAGATTAGCACTTTTATTAGTGGTGAAAAAATCAATAAAACACTCTATTTTATATAATAAAATATTATATACATTGTATATATAATATAAATATATAATTATAGACTGTGAGCTGCCCCTCCATTTGTTTGAGCACTGAGGATAATTGGATATGAGCTAAGGGGGTGGAAAAGGGTAGGGGATAATAAAATCACATTTTCTCTGAAGACGAATGTGTAGTCACTTACATTTGTCAGTCTTTCTGCAATGTGGATTGCTGTTTGTGTGTGTAAAGTAATAGGACCAATTTTGAATGAAGATCTTCCATCAGCAAGAGCCATAAGTATCACAACCTAATAGGTGCAGCCAAACAAGACATTTAGTTATTTTTATATCATGGTTAATGAGTTATAATTATTATAATTTATTACTTGATCTTGAAGATGCTGGTCCACACAGCAATTGTTTCTTAGACAGTCTATCAGTTCCTCCACAGCATTACTAGCTACTGTTTCAGAAGGCAAACCTGAAGATGAAAACAAGCTCCTTGTTAGAGAAACTAGCTACATACATAACCAGCACTGTACAATATGTGTACCTGTAATAGTAAATACTGTACAGTGTATGATTCAGACAAGTATAATTCAAGTGTGATTACACAGTTTAGTGCATACCTCTCTTTCCAATAGCAGATCCTGCCAGTTTGCAACCAGTTGAAGTCTCTGCTATAATCCTAGCAACAAACACTAGTATTATATTTTAAAAGAAAACAAATAAAATGTTTGTTGCAGGTGTACAGTACACCATGTTTATTAAACAAAGAAACTCATTCTCTGATCACCTTCTGGGATGAAAGCTCTGAGTTTTTTTTGTTTAATAAGCACGATGTACATATAACAATACATTTACTGCAAACATTTTCTTTTCCTTTAAATATGAACCATATCATACCATTAGCTTCAAAACTAGACTGTCCATTCTTTTGTTTCTTGTGAAGCAATTACATACTATATATAATTCAAGTAATCTATTATGGCCAGCGTCTTGCCTTACCATATACCAGATCCAGTTCCAACAGCTTTGTTGTCTTGTTCTTTTATAGCCTCAATATTGGTGGGGATGTCTCGATAATTTTTCCTCAGTAGTCTGGTAGCTTCCTGTGCCATTCGCTGTGCAACCTAAATTTAATGGTTAAAAGTCATTGCTAAGATTCACACCACTATACACTATTTCAAAAATGAGTAAAATTGTCTGTACCTGTTAGAGTAAAATAAAAGGCTTTTGGGTTGGTTCAGATCTATAGGAATGGGTTAATAACATTATTCATTCACCTTGAGTGGCAAAGCTCCTGCAACAAAAGCTTGTCCTTTGATTTTAATAAGAGACCCAGGATCTAACATGTTGACAGCTCTTAACTGAGTAACTGGTTGTACTTCGACATGGACCTCTCCTCCACCTTTGGGATAGTAACCTCTACATGTAGGAAAAGAAAATAAGTTAATTACCATAATACCAAATAATGCAAGTACTGTATAAGAGATTAGAAAAATGCAGAGCAGACTAAGACAGGATGAGATAATGATAAAGGGCAATAGCACTAAAAATTAAGTTTGTCTAATTTGAAAGAACCCATAAAATTGTAATAGAACATCCTTTACAACTTTTTTGTATCTCTCTTCGTTTTCAAGATATTTCAATTTGTTTCATATGTATAAGAATGGTCTCTGACGTCAGGTGTGGGGTAAAATATTTTCACATGTAGCAAAACCAGTTATATCTCTAAGTTTGTTCAGCGAAATCATTTGAAACTGTGCACATAAAAACTCCTTGCGACGCTGAACATTTCATGTTAGATATGTAAGTGATTTTGCTCTGTATGAAAATATTTTACCCCACTCCTGACGTCAGAGACCATCTCATTTACATATCAAACAAATTGAAATATCTTGAAAATGAAGAAAGATACGAAAAAGTTGTAAAGGATCTTCTATTACAATTTTATGAGTTCTTTCAAATCAGACAAACTTAATTTTTAATGACAATCCCCTTTAACAAATAGAAATCGCTTGTGTGTCTGTACTGTGCTAGAAACACGAATGACATAATTTCAACTGGAAAAAATGTCCATTCCCAATGGAAACACGAGGTGAAGTCAAGCATGCGCTGTACAATATAAAATGAAAATGACATCAAATGTGTACTCTGAGTGAAAATGGCTCTCAGCCAATCAGAGCATGTGTAGGACACCTGTTATTTTATAAAATGGAGATACAGTCAAATTAATATACAAATACCTCTTCAGTACATCCACTTCAAAATTAAGACCAAATTTTTCAGCCACTGGCTGAAACACCTTCAGCAAAAAAAATTAATTAATAACAATTAATTTAATAATTAATCAAAATAATTAATTAAATAAATACATTAATTTAATTAATTAATTAATTAAAATTTTAAAAAAATAATCTAAAAGTTCTGCAAACTTTAAAATATCAAATGTGCATACAGATGTCCTATGCTTTCACCATTCTAGACTGTGATGATCATGTTACTGTCAATACCTGGGTCATGTAATCAATCTGTGGGGCCATTTCAGCATTGGTTCCGCCTTTCAGTTTCATGGTTGACTCTGATGAAGCGTATAACAAACAGGGCAAAGACACTTGAAGGAGAAGACTGGTGCTTCTGTGTACCGGTAAGTAAAATAAAATAAAATAGAATACATGTAACTAGATTATAATATTACTGTATAAATAAAAAGTATAGTGCAGCGGCATAGGCAGTATTTTTAATATACAGCTATTGTGGCAAAGTGAGAAGGTTGTGAACTGCTTTTTGTGTCCTTCATTAGAATGCCCCTGAAAATCCCCCCCCCCCCCCCTCCCATGAATATCTACCACCACCCACCCCCTTGTACTGTAGATTCGTTATGACTGGTCCATGTTTAATACCCAGCAGTTTTTGTATCAGCCAAAAACGTTCCTGCAGTCACTCTGCCAGGGTGAAAAGTAATTGACGATGAACCTGTCGAGGTTCCATCCAGGGTGCCTTTGCAAATATCTCGAACCAGATGCAGACCTAAAATGGAAAATAATTCAGAATAGTGAAACTAGTATGAGTTTCTCATTGTGCTGAGATTGTATATAATATAAAATATACATTAATTTGTTATATATTATATGTAATAGATAAAGCATGAGTGGCCGACCTGTATGGGGATTTACAAGGCGAGCCACAGGTAAGCCAAAGTAAATCCCCATACAGATCGGACACGAATGCTTTATCGTACTTGTGAAATGAAACAATAGAATGAAGCTAATTAGTGTTCATAACTTTTGATAAAGATCACCAAGAAGGCTAATTAGTATTCTTCACTTTTGATACAGATCACTTTGTCCAAAAGATGATCTTTATTGGGATTTACAGACGTATACATGTGACTTGAATGCTACGTTTTGATTGCTTCTTAACCTCATTAATAATTATTCATGAATTTCACAAGTATAATTGTATTAAAGTAGAACGCTGCATAGGCAGTGTTAGGATAAATCAAAGTGAAAAGGTGGTGAACTGCCAAGAATATTTTTGATAACGAAATACTGATGCTTTGAGCAGAGCCCTTCATAAGAGTGTGATGTACATATGTACTGTACTTTACACATATATGTGAAACTTCAGCCCGGCCCCTGACCATTTGCAAATCTGAAGTACCGTACAATATTTTCCAAGCACGATGCAATTTCAGGCTGCCACAGCTGGTCCTAATGACATACATTTCAGAAAGGCACAACCCCAAGTTATCCAACACGAATGGATATTGTACCTGTCGCATGCTGCGGTCGTAATCCAGGGTTGCTTCTACCAGCTCGGATGTTGAACACTCTGACAGAACGGCCCAAAAGACAACCAAAAGTTATGGCGTTTCGTAGTATTTGCCCACCCTAAGACAGAGTATAGAAAGTCTAAGGATATCTTGAAGGATATTGAGTTGTAAAAAAACATCATATTGAATATAATGTCCGTGTTTTCTTACTCCTTCTAAAATACTTCCATCAATTTCTTCTATGGCCTTTCCATCCGCCATATTGCAAATTCTTTTGTGATCCCATGATGTCCCAGCTGTTCCCTGTTGGTCAATTTTAAATTCTCCAAAAATTGTGGGAGATCACCCGGAGTTGCGCGGTAGACAAAATGACCAACCCAAATCATCAGACAACCATTTCATAAGCTTTTGATAGACATATGATACATGCACGCCCACAAAACTCAAATCGTAAAATAATTATTGTGGGAGCTTTCGGTGGAGAGGTGAATACATGGCCGTCCAACAAACTCAAATCCTAATTAGAGAATTATTGTGGGAGGCTGGGAGCTATTACTAGACAGACGATACACGGACGTCCCACAAACTCTAATCTTAGGAAAATCTATTATAACATAGATGGAATACAACGACGTTTCTACCGTGCGTGCTCCATAACTCGATGGAGCACGGCAATTTCAAATGTAATGAGAAACTAATTTTTAATCAGTGAAATAAATATTGTTTTCCGTTGTTTTGTGTCTGATTCTCTGTTATAAAAGAAATGGTTCATGGTTTGGCGTGCTCCATTGAGTTATGGATGCACTTGGGAAGTTGGAGAGCACTCAAATATCTAGAACTCTTGCGCTTTTTTCGTGCTCTCCATAACTCGATGGCGCACGCTAAACCATGAACGATTTCTTAATTGGCCATTTCCCAAAAGAGCTGAAGACTGGTAAAGATTATTGAGCGCTGGTGTTCTTGGGATCGTTTGAGGGGACAGATTCATTGTGCTTACGCTACGAAGCATGAAATCTGTCCCTCCAAACGATCCCAAGTACCCTAGCGATCCTAACCCGTCACCAGTCTTCAACTCTTTTGGGAAATGGCCAATTGTGGGAGCTTTTGATAGACAGACGATACATGGACGTTTGTTCAGATTAAATCATCAGAAAGTCTGCAAAAGTTTGTGGTAGACATAACTAGCATATAGTTCAAGTTTATATAAAAACATTGTAGAAATAACTTTATTTTTCTTATGAATTACAAATAAACTTTTCAGTGATTGTGCTTAGAATAAATTCCTATTAAATAATTTAATTATAAATTCATACAAGATTAACGTATAACGTCTTATTATCTCAAAATACGCTATCTATAAAAAGTTAGGTTAGTTTAGATTTGCTAGTCTGGATCTATAAGAAAATTAAGTTAAGATTAATCTTCAGACGTCTTTGATGGTACCCTAGAATTACCAATAATCAGTAAGTGTGAAACGGCCTTGAATTACCAATAATTGGTAATTGTAGGTAATTCTCTGTCCCACATGCGGGATGTTAAACTACATATAACTAAAAAACCAGTAGGGGTGCTGTGGTCTGGGTCTGAGAGGTGGGACGTTTTTTTAGGTTTTAGGGGGGTTGTGGTTACGGTAAGGTTTAGAGGTTGGGGTCGAGGTTGGGGTCGAGGTTGGGAGTGGGGGGTTGAGCCGGAATTAGTTCTTTAAAATTCACAATTATTGTTAATTGTAGGCCATTGCACCACTTACTGATTATTGGTAATTCTAGATGAGAGGATATGCTGGGCATACAACTCTACTCACATGGAGCCAAGGTGATCACACATCCTAACCCCGTCTGACCCAATCTCGTTCCCAAACCCTTCTCACGCCCGCGCGCAAACGAAGGCGCTGGGATAATAGCCATAGAGATCATATAAATACTAGAGGGGGCATCCGATCTTAATTTCAGACAACCGCGGGTAACCAGTTGAACGCCGCCATCTTGGATTTTTTTGGAGGCAAACATTAGGCGCGTTGGTTGGCAAAGGACTGGGTCTAGTACATTTGCCAACCAATTGACTGAAATGTCATAGGTAATGGCGGCTGCCATGTGGTTACCAAATTTTCCCTCCAATGCCCCCTCTAGTATTTATATGATCGCTATGATAATAGCTTCGTTTGCGCGCGGGCGAAGGCTCTGGGTACGAGATTGCGTCTGACCCAGTGAGCTCTATATATAACTGGAGTGATATCTGCTGGTCATTGACCAGGCAAAGATTGAAGCCAAACATGGCGGACATGTAGGCCTGAAGTACGTATAGTTCCAGTCTCCTACGCGGTCTTTTGACCAGATCCAATCTCGTTCCCAAAGCCCACGTTCCCCACCCGGGAAACGAGAGACTCTGGGATAATCCGTTCACGCCATCACAGGATTCTTGTTATCCGGAAGAAGAGTTATATAGAGTTCACTGTGTTCATCAGCCAATGAAATATCGATGTGAAACGGATTATCCCAGAGTCTCTCGTTTCCCGGGTGGGGAACGTGGGCTCTGGGAACGAGATTGGACCAGATCAGACTTGACCAGACCGCGTAGAAGACTGGAACTATACGTACTTCAGGCCTACATGCCCGCACATTGTCCGCCACAAAGATATCACTCCAGTTATATATAGAGCTGACTGGTTTGACCAGGCTTAACTTCAGTGCCCCCACGTACACACGTAAAAACGCGCAAGCTGTTACGTAATATATCATACACGAGGAGGAGTGTTCCATCAGGATATCCATACACCGAGACATTGTTGAAAACCGAGGCGAAGCCGAGATTTTTGAACAAACTTCGAGGTGTTTGGATATCCTGATGAAACACTCCTCCGAGTGTATGATATAGCATCTCAAACAAATCAGTATTTTAAGAGAAAATCAAGGTAAAAGTTTGCTTAATTTATGTAATTTCTTCCTCCGATATCCAAACCACAGACACGCTACTGATTTCCTTTGTGTTTTCCTCATGAATTATTAATGAGTTTTTGAAGTAATATATCATACACGAGGAGGAGTGTTTCATCAGGATATCCAAACACCGAGACGTTTGTTGCAAATACATCCTGTTGACAAGCTGCGAGATTTTTACGTGTGTACCACGCGTGCTCCGACAAAGCAGAATTTTCTTTTATCAACAAATATAATTTTGTAGAAAGATATATAATTACCTAATTGTTCCCGCTAGCAGCGGATCAAAGGCATACAGCCATTGATGAAAGTCCTTTTCTTTCTTATTCACTGGTTTGACTAAATATCCACGATGTTTGGCTTGTAATGAAACTATGTTTTCCTAGACATAAGGATATCAACACAAAAAATTGAGTAAATTTTTCAAGTTAATACTACACTGAAAAAAGACTTAGATTACCTGCAGGTCCTTGTCATCTTCCTGACATGAGATCTTTGTATGACTTAAATTCACAATATTTTGTACGATCTAGAATGGATTGATATATGTTATTAGCCCGAAGACTGTGCTACGTTGTTATAAAGGCCTGGCCAAACGCTTTCAACATTTCATTCAACATCGTTCAACATTGTTGAATTCAACCGTGATTCAACATGTTGAAAGCGTTTGGCCACCCTGTTGAATGATGTTGAACGAAATTTGAACATGTTCAAACGATGTTGAATGAAATATTGAAAGCGTTTGGCCAGGCCTTAAGTAAATTAAACATTAATTAGCTAATTAATAAACTTTAATTAACTGGTGAAGAATTAAACTAACTAAAATTATTTAATTAAACAGTTATCAATTATTCTATTCTAATCAATTATTTTAATTATTAATATTTATTAATAATAATTAATTATTAATAATAATTAATTAATTTAATGAATTAATTATTAATTAATTATAAATATCATTAATTAAAATTTCGTAGTCTCCAGATCTTTTAGAAATATTTAATGCTCTACAGCGTTGCTCAGGTTAAGCATTCATCGTCAAATTAACTAGTCATTATTCGTCATAATCCATCCACAATTATATGCGAGCAGAGCCTTCTTTTCCTTATTTCTTAGCTGAGAGAGAGGAAGAAAAGTAGGCTCTGCTGTATTCGTGACTGGTTTCCATTGCGCATTGCTTGGTTACAATCTAGAACCCAGTCCCAATCAGAGCAGAAAACAAAACGAGAACCGGTTAAACGGGTCTTAAACGGGTTACTTCGTCCTAAATCTTGGACGAAGCCAAACACGAATACAGCAGAGCCTACTTTTCTTCCTCTCTCTCAGCGAAGAAATAAGGAAAAGAAGGCTCTGCTCGCAGGGTACCACAATTATAGATAAAAGTGAATGCCATGATATTACACAACAACTTACTGGGTCTTGATCGGTACGGTAAAAATAGGCATATGGTCGACGGATTACCTAAGGAGAGAACGTATTGGTTAGAATGATAAAAAAATCAAATTCATTCAATATTACGTCTGTCGTATATTTCCACTCACCATCCACAACTTCCGCCAACGACATGAATCATCTTCCAAAACAAGCAAATATCCTTTCTTGGAAATAATATCGCTAAAACAAAGAAGAGATTCGCGTTTGTAACACGAGTCTTGTGTTCTAGAGATTGGGTAACTACTTCCTACGCCATCGACTCGAAATAATGCTCCACTCCACTCCACTCTACACTGCTCTACTCTACTCTACTCTACTCTCTACTCTCTACACTCTGCTCTACTATACTCTACCCTACCCTACCCTACCCTACTCCACTCCACCCCACTCCACTCCACTCCACTCTACTCTACTCTACTCATATAAAGCTACCATAACCACCAATTCTTACTTTTTGACAATTTCTTTTATCTCTATTGCCATACCAACAATGTGATTGCTGACGTCAGCGAGTCCCGCGCTATCGTATCCCGGAACTGGAGTCTTTTTTAAAAAAAGAAAAGTTAACCTAACAAAAAGTGACTAGATTCCAAACAATCGATTTATTCATAGTACAACTTACATCCGCTTTGGATAACTCCACTCGGGAATACTTTAATAAATGTACACACTAAAAGAATGAGAAGAATAGTAAGTCTTATAACATAGCTGGGTTCGTTTTCCGGTCCGGTCCGTAGGGTCCGTACGCAAAACGATGCATGCTGATTGGTTCCCGAGCGGTCGGGATCCTACGACATCGACCGAAATGTGACTGAACGGTCATTACGCTTTTTCTCGGAGTAGCAAGTTTTGGCGCGAAAATTTCTGAGTTGATTTGAAAACAAAAAAAAAGAGAACTAAATGTTTAGGACCATTACTACAGGTTTACTTTAAAGCTGTTTGCCTAAAAATCACGGCAAATGAAAGCCAAAGTGGTGTAAACAAGAAGCGACACGAAAAAGCTAACAGGTAAGGTAACGGCAAGCTCCGAAGATGAAAACAACGCTCGAAACTTGAAAAAATAAACCAATAGCCATATAATAAATTGCTTATTAACCTCGTTTGCTCGGTCTGTAGGGGAAAGTATTTGCCCTCGGTTTTATCGCACAAACCTCGCTCCTTCGTCGCCCGGTCTGTACGAAAACCTCAGGCAAATACTTTTCCGTACAAACCACACATATAGTTCTTCTTTTTACCTTATTTTAAAAGATATCCACAAGTGTTGTGGTAACTTTAGTTTATAATAGGAAACTTGACTGTTTTTGACTTTAAACCAGAATAGGCGAGTAGCACTATACACCATGTCTTAAGATTTCTTGATGTTTAGTAAAAACGCTGCTAGTAATATGGTACCTTATCCAGAATTCCATGAATTTCGTCTGTTTTATGTTCTCCAGTCTCGAGAATAGTTTTGTTCTCTTCCTTTTCTCCTTCATTGAAAGATGGGTTAAGATTTTCTGGATGTGTATATTCGAAGGTTGTTGCCATATCGCACTCGGAGGCTGCGAGCTTGTTGCGTAACATTAACATGTGACGTACTTTACATACCTGGAAGACAATATTAACAGTAAGCCACAAACACAGTAACAGTATAAGTTAATTGCAACAGAAATATTTAAAGTAATATCAACAGCAGAACAACAAGAACCACCATAACAGGAACAGGAAGGGTATAACAACAACAACGTCATCACTATATACCACCACCGCCACAACCAACTCACCATCACAACCATGCATCCTAGGTATAATAATAGCATGGCTTCGAGTGCAATTTGGAAAAAAAACATGCACGAGTGAGTTTTTCAAAGACTATCAAATTGCACGAGTCCGAAGGACGAGTGCTATTTGAGGTCTTTGAAAAACTCACGAGTGCGTGTTTTTCCAAAATTGCACTCGAAACCATGCTATTACTTATTAATAATATACATGAAATGTTGGACAAATGTTCTTCCGGCTACAAAGTTTACATAAATCGGGTTAAAAACTGCTTCGCTTTTTTCACTAAATACGTAAAACGTTTTACTCGTAGCATCTAACCTCTTCTAGTCTTCTTGCAGGAACTTTAATGACAATATTAAAGTAAAATTCACTCTGTATTTCATCGAAATGTTATTCGACAACTCTATGTTTTGGTCGCCATATTGGATTTTCTCGTGAGGAAAAACCATCCTTCAAAATCCGCATAAGCATTTCATTGGCTTTCTTGTAGTTTCCAGTTGTTTATTAGCCAATCAGAATGGTTAATACTCATTGAAATTTGTACTGTATTACACCTTTTCAGCACTGTATTACATTGAAATTGCACTCCTCTCGACCAATCAGGATGCAGTAATTTTGTCATGTATATTATTACTGTAAAAACAACGACAATAATAACAGTATAGAGCAACAACAAACACCTCTAACTTTCAATTCAAAGGTCTTTATTTATAAAATCATAGGGTAAAACGAACATATCCTATGTTACAATTTGAAAAAAAAAGGTTCAAGGTATTTAAAGCAATATATTATATTTAAAATGTACTCGGTTGATAAAAGTGTTAATAAAACGGCTAGTGTTTATTTTTGGGCGTTGACTTGACTTATTTCTTAAGTTGTATTTAGTTAGTTTAACTTGTGGCATTAGACGATAAAGTGGATGATTACTCAGTCTTGTTACTTTCTTGATAATCTTTTTATCTTGGTTTTCCATAAGGTTGCGTACCATGATGCATCACACGTTTCGAAGTATATCTGCGTTTATAGCAACGATCTAAGAAGCACTGAATCGTTGTCAATTCAGAATCAGCTGTACGGCCTGTACCATTTAACAAATAGATTCCATTTTGCCGTTGTCTGTTCAGTTATAGATGCACAGATGACGTCACAACGTGGTAAGAACAAAAAAGTGGCCCACGAGACGCAGTCGAGTGGGTCACTGATGTTCTTACCACGTTGTGACGTCCTCTGTGCATCTATAACTGAACAGACAACAAAAAAATGGAATCTATTTGTTTTATACAATACAAATTTAAAAGGTCTTTGTCGAAACTCGTGCCGGATTTTGGGGCATGAAGAAGGAAAAAGGCAAGTCAGCTGACGTGATCTGACGTGACCATGTGTCTGTCCTCTAATAGATCATGGCCAACAACCAATGAAAACACGCATAGCAACTAGGGTATTGTATAAATACTGATAGACCACATATGATGTTAGGTAACACAATGCTGTTAAAAAGATGGTCAATTTCTGTTTGGCTACAACCTTCCTTACGTAATAATCCCTCTGTTTGCCTTAACTAACTTATTTTTGACAACAACAGACGACACACTGAAAACAATATATCACACGACAACAACAGCAACAACAACAACAACAACAACAACAACAACAACAACAACAACAACAACAACAACAACAAAAAGAACAAATGGCAAGGTAAAAAGTATACCGCCATTTGCAGTTGAGCTTGCAGCTTGCGTTAATTAAGACGTTGTTTCGTCGTTTGAAACTCTGCGTTCATTGGACCGCAACGTAGTGTTTCCAAGGGCACAACGTGACGTTGCTACGGAGTTTTGACAGGGTTTCAATTAGTGATTAATTTGTTATAACCGTCGCTGTTGCTCTTTCTCCACCGTTTTCCAATATCTTATCAATAATGCTTCTCCTAAGTCATCTGATAGAGCTTTCCCAACATTATATGTCCGTCCGGCCTTGCTAAATCGTTTACTAGACATTTTTTTATAATATCTACTCGCCACGATCGCGAATAACAAATTAATCACTAATTGAAACCCTGTCAAAGCTCCGTAGCAACGTCACGTTGTGCCCTTGGAAACAATACGTTGGGTCCAATGAACGCAGAGTTTCAAACGATGAAACAACGTCTTAATTTAGCAAGCTCAACTACAAATGGCAGTATTGGGTTAAAAAAATAGTAGCATCTGATACAACAATATCAAAACAAAATTCAAACAGTAACATCAGCAACAGATATATACAATCATATTGTCTTTTTCAAGTTCTTAGTTTTACCTCTTGAATATAAACAAGTTTCGTTTGGTGTTCAAAATGTTCATCAATTAATGATGCACTTCGAGGTTTCCAATCTTTCAAATTTTCTTCACCTCGGACATAAGCCACTGATGAATTATATATTTCTTCTGCAAGAGCTGCAAGTAATCAAGCGATATTTAGTAAAAGACCTCGGGTTGATGCCCTGGCACGCTGACACTGACTTTGATGCCCTGGTACTGACAACTTACCAGCTTCGTTCACTGGTGTAATAAGCAATTCATAAACTCCACTACACTGATTCCTGAAATATGATACAACAAAAGAGTTTATCTTTGGGTTTATTTTATCCAGAAATACTGTAGGCACTACAGCATATTAGATGCGTTTTTTAAAAACCAAAATTTATAAAAAGACTGTTCTACGTACGTATCTGGATTATCTGGCGCCTTTGATGAGAATAATTGACTCCAAATTGACCTAGAAATTAAGAACAAATATCAACATAACTACTGCATTAGCAACCAGAAGTTTGAAAAATTGTTGGTAAACTGTTTTCGATAATTGTCCAACTATTAACGAAGCCCATTTCAATATATAGACGAATTAAGGACATGAGATCTATTGTTGTTCTATACATAGTTGTACACCTGCACACACCATTGGAGTTCTAACCGAGCGCTCAATTTTTTGTAAAATTTAGGCATGGCAAACGTTAGAAGCTTATCGCTCAAAAACTAATTATCTAATAGACGAAACATTTTCAGTGAACGCTCCAACCATGCTTCTCTCTTTATTAATTAATGTGAAAATTTTCTAGCACATTTTTTACTTCATTAAAGGGTATTGGCAATAAAAATTAAGTTTGCCTCATTTGAAAGAACTCGTCAAATAGTATAAGAAGACCTTTTACAATTGTTCCGTATCTGTTTTGGTTTTGGAAATATTTCAATCAAAGACAGCGTGCTGTCCGCCATCTTGGAATTATTTTCAATATGCATGTGACATCATAAGCAGGGTAAAGTGAAATTTTTATCTTGCCAACCTTATGACATTATGAGCTAGAAACTCGATTTTGTTGCGCTATTTCCATTTTAAATTGACCCACAACATTTAAAAAGCGGCTGCTTGTGACGTCACCAATTTCCTTGTTAATTAGACCCAATTCTGTGACCAGATGTTACAACAAGATGGCGGACAGCACGCTGTCTTTGGTCGAAATATTTCAAAACACAAGAAAGACAGAGAAAAATTACAAAAGGTCTTCTTATGCCATTTGACGAGTTCTTTCAAATGGGATAAATTTAATTTTTATTGCCAATACCCTTTAAGGTCTTAAAAATCCTGTTTAAAACTGAATTTTTCTGATTTCTAATACAAAGTGTCTTAATTCTAGGAATGAGCGCTTGGCTTACCTTGAAGGACCTGTGTTTGATGCTCTGTTGTATATAGCCACGTAGAGTTCTTTCTGCAGCGTCACGGTTTCATAAAAACCTTCCAGCTTGAAGAAAGAGTACGATAGAGTTCAATGAACATGACCAAGAGACATTTTATCGGATTATTTGTGTCGTAAGTCATTTTAAACTAATTTTTGCTATTTTTTGCTAATGTTTTGTTGGTGGTGGTCGTACCTGAAGGGACACGTTCAAAGTTAGTGAAATAAGATCACCAGGATATGTAACCCTAAGGATTTAGAATGCCGTAATGGCAAACAAATGTTAGTAAAGAACCAATCGAAACAGATATACGGACAGATAGAAGGATTAATGGGACGAAGGAAGGAAGGAAGGATGAACGGACGGACGGACGGGCGGGCGGGCGGGCGGGCGGGCGGACAGACAGACAGACAGACAGAGACAGACAGATAGACAAACAAACAAACAAACAAACAAACAAACAAACAAACAGACAGACAGACAGACACACATACATACATACAGAGACAGACAAACAAACAAACAAACAAATAAATAAACAAACAAACAAACAAACAAACAAACAAACAGACAAGCAGTGACAGACAGACAGACAGACAGACAAACAAACAAACAAACAAACAAACAAACAACAGGATATAGTTACACAAACTAATACCTATCAAGATACTTGGAATTGTGTAAAGATGAGTCCCAGGGGAGCTCAAACTTAAAGAATGAAATAGACTCGACAGGATGAGAAAAATGTAGTTGTCCTGGGACGAGCTGCAACCAGGTATTGTCACCAGATGACACTGTCTGATAAGAACCATCTGATTCGCACTGAACCATCGGACGCATATTTCCTAATAAGGAAAAACAATCACTAGTAATCCGCTGAAATTATTTGGAAATTTTAGACATCAGTTTATTATGTTAACAAAAATGATAAATGTTAATTGATTATGTAACTGTACAGATACATTTTAATTAACCTAAACATAATTTAAGGGAGGGAGGGAGGGAGGGAGGGAGGGAGGGAGGGAGGGAGGGAGGGAGGGAGGGAGGGAGGGAGGGAGGGAGGGAGGGAGGGAGGGAGGGAGGGAGGGAGGGAGGGAGGGAGGGAGGGAGGGAGGGAGGGAGGGAGGGAGGGAGGGAGGGAGGGAGGGAGGGAGGGAGGGAGGGAGGGAGGGAGGGAGGGAGGGAGGGAGGGAGGGAGGGAGGGAGGGAGGGAGGGAGGGAGGGAGGGAGGGAGGGAGGGAGGGAGGGAGGGAGGGAGGGAGGGAGGGAGGGAGGGAGGGAGGGAGGGAGGGAGGGAGGGAGGGAGGGAGGGAGGAAGGAAGGAACGAACGAACGAACGAACGAAGGAAGGAAGGAAGGAAGGAAGGAAGGAAGGAAGGAAGGAAGGAAGGAAGGAAGGGAGGGAATCCCAAACAATCAGTGCCAGAAAATTGGGCAGAACAATACCAACCTATTAGTAATTTTGAAATTCCTTTCCATCTAATTTCTGGATAATTATCATGGAGAATTGTCACCACAATTCGTCGCTGTATTCCCTAGGAACAAAATATAATAGAGGAAGTAGGTAACGCGCACGTAACCATATGGAGCCTGGGGCCAATTGTTGAAAAGCTGAGTAGGATTAACTAACCTGATGAAGTAACACGATTCCAGTATTCAAGTTACCGTGGCAATGTTTTACAAAACATGGAACATATCTGTTTGAAAGGACGTTTAAATCTGTATTAGTTGTAGTTATTGGAACCAAAATGTTCCAAAATGAAGCAAGAAGGATTATATTTACGATACTTACTCCCCGCTGGGTGCAAGTTCGAGGAATTGAACACGCACTAAAAGTTCATAAACTAAACGAGGATCTTGAGTTCTACAGAGAAGGGAACCAAAGTAGGAAGATAAAAAGAAGAAAAATTACAGATCAGGATTACTGAAAGGGGCTATTGAAAAAAAACAGAGCGTAAAGAACAATGAGGCACCTTTTAGGAGACGGTAGCCGCAAAAGCAGAGGATCACCTATGAAATAATAAAAATGTTTTGAACTGAAGTTAAATCGTAATAATTTTAAATTGTCCTTCGGCAGCGTAGAGAGAATATCGAAGATGTTCGAATGAGGCCAAATAACTGCCGGTTACGAAAGGCGTGGTAAAGAGACCAGACCAGACCATATCATCATACCATACCATACCATACCATACCATACCATACCATACCATACCATACCATACCAAACCAAACCACACTGCACCATATCGCACCACACCACACTATATTTTTAAACGATAGCCTTGTACACGCGTAAAAACGCACAACTTGTTCACGGTTGTCAACAGGCGTGAACAATGTTGTGCTGCTCGGCGTGAACAAGTTGTCAACAAGTTGTTTACTTATATGGTTCGAACAACTTGTTCACGGATAAATCAACAGTCATGAACAAGTTGTTCCAACAGCACATTTTTATAGCCAACAACGTTGTTCGCACATGATACAACATGTTGTAACAGCATGACGAAATAACAACGATGAACAACAATGGTGAACATGGTTGATGTATCAACACGTTCTTCGGTTGTTACAACATGCGTGAACAACGGTTGTTGTTTCATCAAGCTGTAACAACTTGTTGAAACAATGATGAACAATGTTGTTCATTTATCAATGTTGTTCACATATGTCAACAAGTTGTTACATCATTGTTCAGGCAACAATGCTGTAACAACTTGCGAGATTTTTACGCGTGTAGTATGCCACTATATTTATGTAACATATAGACACGTTGTACAGGTCCACAATGAGATATTCTAAAAAGAGAACGCGTATATATAGTCGTTTTGAGTGTAAACAACTCACCACACTCTTTCTTCTCCTCAGCTTTACGTGATTGTTGATAATTCTTGAGTTCTCGAACAGGAACCAGTTCTGAAAGACTACATGGCGAAATCAACGAAGAATAAAGTAAACTGAAGAAAAAAGGACTTAAGGTAAAAAGGAATACTATACACTCAGCCTAATTTTCATACTTTCGTGCCACACTGAATACAAATATCAAGTAGTTAGCATTGTAGCGCAATTCGTCGTTGGATAAGCGGTGGTACTAAACTAACTTTATTTATTTTCTAAGGATTTTGGGTGAAGGAAAATTCGAGTGTAGAATATATACATTTTAAGACCAAACCGGGACCAGTTGCGAAAAATGCAACTACACAGGCCTTCCGGCAGGAATTGAACCCACGACCTTGCGATTCTAGTGCAATGCTCTGACCACTGAGCCACGGAGGGCGTTGCCGAGAGCTTGATCGCGGGTTCTGTATATATAATAAGGTGGTAATGCCAGGAGAGAATTGGGTATATTATAAGTAATATTGGGCATGCCCATGACCAATCGCAAGGTCGTGGGTTCAATTCCTGCCGGAAGGCTTGTGTAGTTGCATTTTTCGCAACTGGTCCCGGTTTGGTCTTAAAATGTATATATTCTACACTCGAATTTTCCTTCACCCAAAATCCTTAGAACATGCTATGTAATCGAGTGAAATGCCCAATATTACTTATAATATACCCAATTCTCTCCTGGCATTACCACCTTATTATATATACAGATTACAGAACTCGCGATCAAGCTCTCGGCAACGGCCTCCGTGGCTCAGTGGTCAGAGCATTGCACTATATAGAATCGCAAGGTCGTGGGTTCAATTCCTGCCGGAAGGCCTGTGTAGTTGCATTTTTCGCAACTGGTCCCGGTGTGGTCTCAAAATGTATATATTCTACACTCGAATTAACGTTATTTATACTGGATATGTGGGATAACTCGACCAGTCATGTCTAAATTGTGTTCCCTAGAGTCCAGTAAGGGCTACACTTATTGGTCCAGTGTTACTACAGGAGAAAGCCGAAGCACTCAGGCCTCGGCGAAAACCTGTGGTGTTTGGTAGAGTCAATCTGGAACCACTCATTTCGCATACGGCCAAGGTGAAATTTATAATAACTGCATCAAGCAGAAATCGAGCCTGCATGGATCGCAGAGGTGAAGGGCGCGTACGTAAGCCACTGTGGTGCCCTGACGAGTTAGCTCTAAAGCCGGTTTTCCACTAGGCGACTTTTTTCGCGCGAAGCGACTTTTTCTTTTGTCTCATGAGCTCTGAGCTGGAACTAATCAGAAATCTATTGAATTCGAACAAAAGAAAGTCGCTTCGCGCGAAAAAAATCGCCAAGTGGAATACCGGCTTAAGGCAGCTATATATTCATTCGTTTGTTCGTTCGTTCGTTCGTTCGTTAATTTGGAATCAATAGCAAGCGACATTTTCTACGCCAAACAAGACACCGCCCTTTAGCACTCTCGTTGTCTTCACCAAGAAAAAATTTTGAGCACTGGGGTTTGGACGTCCGCGGCGCAGGCTAATAATCTAGTGTTAAATATTACGGTTAGCCTCGCTTGTATTTACCGAGGAGAACTTAATTTTCGTTCCAGTCTTGATGGTTGCTGGTAATAGTGACCAAAAACTTCAAATATTAATGGCTTGTTTTCAATGTACTCGAGCAAATCAGTCGTAACCACGACACCAACCTAAGAAACGTGGAAAACAAACAGTTAAAGAATGAGGGTTCCGTCGAAATGTTTAGAAGTAAAAGTAATTTTAAAGAGAGCGTTTATAACTCATTCCTGTCCGAGGGCTTCCCCAGAGGTGAATAAAATCGTCTGGCGTTAGCCAGAATAAAATACTAAAGACAGGAAAGAGTTACTTAAAGCTGGTAGCTGCATGACTAAAGTACAGAAGCTTACATCTTGTGATAGAACGGTTAGTTCGCCGAGGAGAGAGGGCGTGTTTTGAACAATTTCTGACGAGAACGTGCTGTCTTCATTTGCTAATGATACGAACCTAAGAGAGGGGGAAATAAATCAGTGTGTATAGCAAGGAAATAGACAGACAGACAGACAGACAGACAGACAGACAGACAGACAGACAGACAGACAGACAGACAGACAGACAGACAGACAGACAGACAGACAGACAGACAGACAGACAGACAGACAGACAGACAGACAGACAGACAGACAGACAGACAGACTGACTGACTGACTGACTGACTGACTGACTGACTGACTGACTGACTGACTGACTGACTGACTGACTGACTGACTGACTGACTGACTGACTGACTGACTGACTGACTGACTGACTGACTGACTGACTGACTGACTGACTGACTGACTGACTGACTGACTGACTGACTGACTGACTGACTGACTGACTGACTGACTGACTGACTGACTGACTGACTGACTGACTGACTGACTGACTGACTGATTCCAAAGATAAACAGACCTAACTTTGACCTTGACTTGACTCTGACCTGAGCTGATTCTGACCCGACTCTGACCTGACCCGACTTGACTTTGGCCTGATTCTGACCTGACTCGATCTGACCTGACTCTGACTGACCTGATTTAAACAAACAAACAAACAAACAAACAAACAAACAAACAAACAACAAGAGACGTACGTACGTAGAAAGACGTACAAACACAAACAAATATAGACAAAATATCTACATAGAAATTTCTACTATGCCTACAAACTTGTGATCAACGCAAAATATAAAATACACGGCAAAGCAATGTACTTACTTAAACTGACAAAATACGTCACTATACTCTGGTGGGATGTCTACCATCTGTAGAATGGTTATCCGTAAAACTAGTATCGAGCCAATTCTGAGATGTTCTTCAGCAACAGTATCTGTACCTTCCACTTCTGAACATTCTTGGTCCTAAAATATTCAAACGTACTTTCGAAGAAAGCAATATTGTTTCTGAAAACGACTACACTCTTATAAAAAAAAACGAAAAACAGCGTCGCACCGCTGTTGGTCTTTGGGACTAGATCAAAGCAAAAACAGCCAGAGACAACAACGTGTTTGTGCGAGGACTTGCAAACAAGCCTAGGTCTATTGACTTAATCGTACCTCGTTTTTGCTAGTAATCCACGCCACATGAGGAGAACAATGTTTATCACATTCAGAACTTTCATCACCTGTCGTGCAAGAACAGACTAAGAATCAACTCATCTCAACTTGTTAACAGCATATTATCTCTTGTCGTCTCGTTTCATCTCATCTCGTCTCGTTTCATCTCATCTCGTCTCATCTCTTTTCATCTTAATTCACCTCATCTCCTCTCCTCCTTCCTTCCTTCCCTCCCTTCCTTCCTTCCTTCCTCCCTTCCTTCCTTCCTTCCTTTCCTTCCTTCCCTCCCTCCCTCCCTCCCTTTCCCTAGCTCTCTTCCCATCTTATCCCATCTCACCTGATCCCATCTCATCTCCTCTAGTCTCAATCATTCAATCATCACTCTCTTCATCTCCTTATTTCTTCACTTTCCATTCAATCATTTCCCATTATATTCTTTCATTCTTTTCTCAACAACGTATCCGTGCACCCAAGCAATCAACCTACCTGCAACAGGCTCCACTCTAATTATAAGATGTCCCAAGACTTGGGCCTTCTCATTTATGATTGGAACCTTCTGATCTAATGATATACCGTAGATCAGATGACTCATAAAAACAAACGATCTACGTGTTCAAAAAAATAGATATTAATTAAAAAACGTAGAACAGACAGACAGGCAGGCAGGCAGACAGACAAACAAACAAACAAACAAACAAACAAACAAACAAACAAACAAACAAACAAACAAACAAACAAACAAACAAACAAACAAACAAACAAACAAACAAACAGACATGCAGACAGACAGACAGACAGACAGACAGACAGACAGACAGACAGACAAACAAACAAACAAACAAACAAACAAACAAACAAACAGACATGCAGACAGACATGCAGACAGACATGCAGACAGACAGACAGACAAACAAACAAACAAACAAACAAACAAACAAACAAACAAACAAACAAACAAACAGACATGCAGACGGACATGCAGACAGACAGACATGCAGACAGACAGACAGACAGACAGACAGACAGACAGACAGACAGACAGACAGACAGACAGACAGACAGACAGACAGACAGACAGACAGACAGACAGGTAGGCAGGCAGGCAGGCAGGCAGGCAGACAGACAGACAATAAACGAATACTCTCTAACGTAAGTAAGGAACATACCTTCCGATTAGACCAAACCATGGGAAATCATCGTAAAATGGATCCTCAGTATCAAGAGCACTTTGTTCTGTTTCCATAGCGACTTTGTGGTAGAGATCTTTCATTGTCTCCAATCGTTTTCTAGGAAATTTGTTTTCAGTAACAGTAGCTATGTTGTTATTGTACATAACAATGTATGTGTACATGTCTTCTTTAGTGGCACTCATACACCCAATCACTCACGCATCCACACACCCACAGTTACTCACGCGCACACACTCACATCCCCTCACTCGCACACTCACCCACACACTCACACACTCTGACACTCACAACCAGACACTCACGCTCAGACTCAAACACCCATCCATGCTCCTACACGCCACTTACACACACTCTCAGTCATTCACCAACCAGCACACCCACTCACTCACATCTACACACCTACCCATGCACCAACAGACTCATACACACACACACTCACCAACTCATTCACTCAGTCATTCACCAACCAGCACACCCACTCACTCACATCTACACACCTACTCACCAACAGACTCACTCACCCACACACTTACCCACACTCACTCACACACTCACCAGCACACCCACTCACTCACGTCTACTAGACACCTACCCACCAACAGACTCACTCACACCCACAAACTCACACCAACACACCCAGTCACTCACAGTCCATATAAACCAGACAGTTATACCTGAACTTCCCAAGACTCCAAAAATGCAAGACACCGTTCTTGCTGTCCGTTACTTCCACAGCAACTATTGTATGTCCAGGTCTTGTACTCAGATCAGATTTTACTGCCTCAGGAATACTGAAGTAATCCCCATCCGTGAAAATCACAAACTGAAATGCGACCTATCAGTGTAATGTAACATGCAGACGTTCAGTAGACGTTCGTCAAGTTCAAATACTGAGGGGCTGTTCACATGAGGCGAGTTATCTCGGGGGGTAGGGATAACTCGGGGGCTAGGGTCAAAGTTGACCCTATTTCACATGATAAAACGCAACTACCGAGTTGTCCCTGGCCCCCGAGATAACTCTAGCTTCATGTGAACGCTTCACCCCGAGTTATCCCGAGCAACAGCATAAATACGCATGCCTAAGTTGACCCTTCCCCCTCCCCCCCGAGATAACTCGGGTGAAAGCGTTCACATGGAGGTAGGGATAACTCGGGGGCTAGGGTTACCCTATCGCTCCGACCGAGTTATCCCTATCCCCCGAGTTATCTCGGTCTCATGTGAACAGTTTACTTTTTTAACAAGGAAATAAACTAACACCGAGTTATCTCGGGGGATAGGGATAACCCTACCCCCCGAGATAACTCGCCTCATGTGAACAGGCCCTCAGTCACATGCAGGCCGAGATTAACAATTATTAAACCTTGCTAACCTTTTTCTTCAACTCGAAACTGATAACGTTCGCCTCTTTAAGAGCGACTGTGTTTTGTAAAAGCTCCTTCTATAAACGACATGCAGATAGATAGGAAATATAATTTAAGAGTAGTATAGGACAAACTAATTAGTATAGAACAGGGGTTGTCATTAGCATTGACGTCGGATCAGTAACAGCGATCTTCATGTCTTGCAATATAAAAGTTTTATTTGTCTCATTGATTGCGTGGTAATACCAGTACTTGGGTGGTAAAAGACAAATATATATGACTAATTCAAGCATTTCTGAAATGGTAAACACACCTTCAAAGATGTATAACAATATTTCCTCCATTTTTCTGCAACTGATCTCGCAAGATATTCCTCACGCTCCGTCGAATGGTTTGTTTCTGTAGCTAGTTTTTAATACAAAACAAATTAAAAGTAGAAAGTGGCGTGTTAACTCATTCCTGCCTAAGGGGCTGTTTAAGAGGCGAGCCAGCCCAGCTAGCCCGCTTGGCCATATAAACGCAGAGGAATTTTTAACAGGGATATAACTACGAGGTGAGATCTCGCTTGCCGGGCCATCCCGCTTACCAGGCTGGCTCGCCTCTCATATAAACACCCCCGCCAAAAACGGCTGCTCTACTATTTTATTCTAGGGATTTTTGGTGAAGGAAAATTCGAGTGTAGAATATATACATTATAAGAACATTAAAGTTGCGAAAAAGGCAACTACACAGGTCTTTAGTCGAGTGAAATGCCCAATATTACTTATAATATACCCAATTCTCTCATGGCATTACCACCTTAATATATATATATAGGACTCGCGATCAAGCTCTCGGCAACGCCCTCCGTGGCTCAGTGGTCAGAGCATTGCACTAGAATCGCAAGGTCGTGGGTTCAATTCCTGCCGGAAGGCTTGTGTAGTTGCATTTTTCGCAACTGGTCCCGGTTTGGTCTTAAAATGTATATATTCTACACTCGAATTTTCCTTCACCAAAAATCTCTAGAACATGCTATGTACTCGAGTGAAATGCCCAATATTACTTCTACTATTTTATTGTCTATAGAGCGTTTTCACTCACGTGATCGGTGGCCCCATGGGGGTGGTGAAACAATACGAAATATTTGAATAAGAAAGAGCTAATTCCCATACCGTACACCAATATGGCCGCCATTTCATTGTTTTGGTACACCAATATGGCCGCCGTGACGTCAGATGAAAACGCTCTATAACGCCAGATTATGTTACTCTGTCTAACGCAGACGATTTTACTGGTCAAAGGGAAGACCCCTCGCCAAAATTACATGAGAAGACAATAGCTGTGTTAATCTCATTTGTATGTATAGCGTGATAAGTAGTTATCCGAGTGGGATGTAATATATCATACACGAGGAGGAGTGTTTCATCAGGATATCCAAACACCGAGACGTTTGTTGAAAACCGAGGCGAAGCCAAGGTTTTTGAACAAAGTTCGAGGTGTTTGGATATCCTGATGAAACACTCCTCCGAGTGTATGATATAGCATCTCAAACAAATCAGTATTTTAAGAGAAAATCAAGATGAAAGTTTGCTTAATTTATGTAATTTCTTCCTCCGATATCCAAACCACCGACATGGTACTGATTTCCTTTGTGTTTTCTTCATGAATTATTAATGATTTGAGATAAATAGTTATCCTACTAGTTATCGCATCCTAATGAGCATTTTTACCACACCATTTCCCTCTCTTCAAAGCCCTGCCTACTTGACGTCGTTTAATCTCTTGAAACAATTAATTTTGGATGTGTCATGGGATAAGTAATATTGTAATTATACAAGATTTTTTGTAATCATACTGCCTGCGGAACTGTCTAACTCGTTATCACTTGTGCTTGCCAGGGTTTCTGAGGACGCTTGTGAAGATAAGTCAACCTATATAGAATGATTGAAAAAATGTCTGAAAATGTGCAAAAAATGTAAGTAACATGAAAATATATAAAATAAGTCGCATCTTACAGTTACACATGCCTTGATTGGTCAATTAAGATAAATTCACGAAAGTTTGAATCCAAGGTTATGGCATCGCGGCACAGTTCTATAGATCGTTTAGATAGTCTTAGTTACAAGGGGAATGATCCGAAAGTACATATGTAAACGTTTAAGTTCTACAGTTCGAGTTCTCATAAACCTTCGAGTTCTTTCAAGCTCCCTCTCATATTCATGTCATGGCTAAATCATATATCAACTGTGATGAAGGGCTCCGCTCGAAACGTCAGTATTTCGTTACTACTGTTTCTTGCAGTTTAATACATAAATGATAAATCTATGGGTTAGGTGAACATGGGTGGCCATTTTCTATTTCTTAAGTAGTGTTGTTCTATACGTGTTTTCTGTTACAATGGTGATAGTGGCAGAGGTAGGTGAGTGGTGATGGATACATGGTCATGATTAAGGTGAATACACAGTGGTGGAGGTGGGTGTGTGGTAGCGTTAATTCTTCGTGGTGGTAGTGGTGGTGATGGTGGTGGTAGTAGTGGTGACGCTTGTTCGTGCGTTTTAATGTATACTGTAAAGTTTGTGATCGCTCAATTTTGAATTACGTCTAGAACTTTACTAACTTGTTTTTGAAGAGCTTGAAGCTTTGTTTCGTACGTCTGAAAGATATCTAAGTGTTAGCTTCAAACAAACAAACAAACAAACAAACAAACAAACAAACAAACAAACAAACAAACAAACAAACAAACAAACAAACAAACAAACAAACAAAGCAGACAGACAGACCAGACAGACAGGTACGACCCAACTTAATGTTAGTGAAACTTAAAAGCAAAACCTTCTTTTGTTGTTCAAGTAATGCGTCTGCTTCTTTTTTCTCTTGTCGAATCTTTTCTTCCAGTTCAAGTACTCTATAATAAAAGCACGCGAGCACTTTTAGCTATCTGAGTAGCCGTAGTCTTATAATTAGGACAACGTTCGCATTGGGGAAAGCCAATGTGAATTGTTATCGTGAAAAATAATTGATAATAACGTGAATTAACTGACACTAATATCAGCATACCTGTCGGTCCGATAACAATTGACAATTAATACGCAAAATTTTATACTGTAGTTTATTACGCGAGTCGTGAAGACTATACGCCATATTCTCTAAAAAATTTCTGTGAATGCTCTTTTGGTCATTAAGACAACAAAAATGCCAACGAGATTTTCACTTCATAGACAATTTAAATAATACTGTTAAAATGTTAAAATAAATGCAATGTAAATTAGGCTGACATACCTTGCATCCGAAAGCAAATCAAGTCCTTGCTCTCTGAGTAATTCTTGAGCAGCAAATGACCAATCGAAGATCCCCTCTTGTTTTGACGCCAATTCTAGTGAAAACAAATTCAAGAAAAGTCGTCTTTAAAAAGAACATCTTCATAAAATTGGGTAAAAATGCTTTTTCTGGTTGTGGCAATGTTTTTATTTTGGAAATATAGTTTGAAAACCAGTTTCATAATCATAATATTACTTAATTATTCAAATAAATTAAGATTAGGAGAATATTCTCTAATGTTACGTCATCCAAACTTAGTAATCTCTCAAATTCAGTTTATGCTGACGTCAGCAGAAAAGAGGCGGGAAAAACAGCAAGGGTAGTTACACAGATGAATAGTCAAAACACTCAAACTTCGGAGAAAGATTTCTTCTTGGTTATCCACTCCAAATCAGCAGACTATATAGAACTACTATCCAGGTAATTGAGTATAAATAAATACCATTAAAAGTTCAGAGAAAATGCATCTAAAGCGAGTTTTCAGGAATTTAACTTTAATCCGTGAATAGATAATTTCACACTATTATTTCATCTTCAACTCATTAATAATTCATGAGGAAAACACAAAGAAAATCAGTACCATGTCCGTGGTTTTATATCTGATAAAGAAACCTCCTGATTTACATAAACTTTAGCTTTGATTTTCTCGGCTTAGACAACGTTATTTTTCAAACTTACTACGCCAATGAACTTACCAAATGGGTCGTTTTTGAAGCTATTTAAAACATTCGCAGTACGTGTTTTATCAGATCTAAAACACTCCTCTATCGCCTCGTGTTTTAAATCTGATAAAACACTGCTGCTCATGTTTTAAATATTACTTAAAAAGACGATGTAATTTTTATTTTATTTAAACATGGCAACTAATCTTATCAAGAACTTATACAAACAGAAGAATCGGTACCAACCTTCTAGCGAAGCCTTTTCTTCTGACGTAGATACCTCTCTCGCTAAACGTTATAAAACATGTTAAGTATAAACAGGAAAAATTCTAATGGCAATTATGCCAAACAGCCTTGCAATTTTTGTCTATTTTTCAATTTCGCCTTACTTTTTAATTTCAAAAAATACCTTGTTGAGGATTATTAAATCTAAAGATGTGACTTCCACCCATAATTATTCTGTCTCCTAAACAACGAAATCAAGAAACGTATATAATCTTTCAGAAAGACAAGTATTTAAGTTAGCTAACTACAGTACCACAACATGACTTTACCTGACTTTAAAGTTAATGACTCTGAAATTGTTTTCCCATTTACAAATGTCGTGGCGTCCTTATTGGGTATTATCTGTACTTGACCTGTGGAATAGACAGTAAAAAGTACTTGGAAATATTGTATTAACGTTGGTTGTAAAATACACTAGACTATACGTTTCGTTGTATGGTACAATGTGGTATGGTATGATATGATATGCTATGGTATGGTGTGGTATACTATGGTATTAGATGGTATGCTATTGAATGGTATTAGATGGTATGCTATTGGATGGTACTGGACGGTACGGTGTATGGTATGGTATGGCATGGTATGATATTATATCGTATGGTGTGGTATTGTATAGTATGATGTTGTATTGCACAAGAACAAACAACAAACCTTCCTCGTGTTTAAAAGAGCAATGGTGCTCTTGTATGTTGGTGCCATTTAATCTGATATGCTGTGATACAACTCCACAGGCACAACTAACACTAAAAATATAAACAATTACTTTTAGAGACAATGTTTATCTACGCTTGCGAGATAATTGTTCCAATTAGCTAACTAAAATTTTGGATGGCCTAAATTATAAATAAAGAATTCGAATTAGAATCGGAATTAGAATTAAAGTTAGAATTAAAATTAGAATTATAACTAGAATTAGAATTAAAATTAGAATTAATACAGCACATGATTATCCCACTGCACCTTGTAACTCCAGTTTTGATATAGTACAATAAACATTCAGACATCAAAGGATCTTCATTTAGATTCACAAGATACGGATCCTACAAAATACAAACATGTACTCTTGTAGGAGTCTGAGTGAATGAGGGAGGGCGGGAGATAGGGAGGGAGGCAGATAGGGAGGGAGGGAGGGAGGGAGGCAGGCAGGCAGGCAGGCAGATAAGGAGGGAGGGAGTGAGGGAGGGAGGGAGGCAGATAGGGAGGGAGGGAGGGAGGCAGATAGGGAGGGAGGGAGGCAGATAGAGAGGGAGGGAGGGAGGTAGATAGGGAGGGAGGGAGGGAGGTAGATAGGGAGGGAGGGAGGCAGATAGGGAGGGAGGGAGGCAGATAAGGAGGGAGGGAGGCAGATAGGGAGGGAGGGAGGGAGGCAGATAGGGAGGGAGGGAAGGAAGGAGGGAGGGAGATAGGTTAAGGTATATAATGATAATTTATTTAATGTCGTTTACACATGGTGTGGTTGCCCAATCACCCGACCCAAGGGCTCATGATAAAAGTGCTTGACAATGTGTGCACAATGCATGTGTTTTCTCCTTGTGTATCAGCCTCGTTGCCAGAGTATTTTCTCCGCTCCTTCGTTCGCTTCTTTTCCAAGCAAATGAAGGAGCGGAGAAAAGCCTCTGGCTATACGAGGTTACGTGCGTATATGTGCACCGTTTGTGAGTTGATGATTCAGTCTCTAGCTTTAGTTAAGTTACCGTTTTAGGCTGAAACAGTCCAACACTATGTCCATCTTCACCTAAAGCAACTCCCATTTCGGCCAACGTTGCTTCCCTGAAAAAAACAAAGTTCATTATATTAAACGGTTGCAGTTATATTAATCCCTAAACAACTATATAGTAAATAGAACTAGAAGTTCAGTTCTTGTACCTTTCTGCTTTAATCGCTTCACTTTTCTTAAGTCTTTCTTCCCAAGTTTCAGTTAGCTCGGCTACGAACCTTTCTGATTCCTGGAAATGGAATATGGTATGTGTATAAGGATAATAGTATAGTTTTATAATAATACAAGAAAAGAAAAGATAAAGGAATGGGGGCTAATCATCCTTACTTGCAGCCAGTGGCTGAATTGCGAAGGACGAAGATCAACGTGGCCGTGTCGAGGCATATCAAAGGCGCTCCAAACAGCCGCCAACGACACAGTTCAGACCACGGATCACAGCTAAGATGTTAGGTGTTGATTTTATGGAGGGAGGAAAACCGGAGAACCCGGCGAAAAACCCTCGAAGCACAGGAGAGATCAACTACAACTCTACTCACATGAGTCCAAGCCCGACAACGGGGTCATTCCCAAGCGGTCACCCATCCAAATACTAACCCCGTCTAACCGGGCTTAACTTTTTGGTGAGAGGCAGCGCGCTAACAGCACACGCCACCCGTGCTTCCCTGCCACACGACGGCAACGACAGAAACAACAACAACAACAACAACAACAACAACAACAACAACAACAACAACAACAACGACGACAACGAGGAGGATGATGATAATAATAATATGATGATGATGATGATGATGATGATGATGATGATGATGATGATTGGTAAAAAGGTGAACAAAACTGTTTATCTATCGCAGTACCTTCAGTTTAATCCGCAAATTAACAATATCTTCTCTGATATCATTACTCCGTCCGCTGCCCCCAACGATACCAAGCGCTGTGTAAAAATTATCATAAACATGCATTCAAATACCATGTCAACATTATTAACGGGTTTAAGAAATAAATTTCAAGTGTTTTTTCATAACAACCTTCCATCTTTTCAACGTCCAAGCCATCTCTGTGGATCAACTCTCTTAATTTAGTTACTTCTTCTTTTAACTCTCTAATAATCTGTAGAAATGAATGGAAAGTTCCATCTCTAAATTTTTGCCAAAACTAGCACAACATTTACTTCAGTGAAACTTAGAATTGCTGCTTAAATAAAGTTGCTCTTGTTCTCAAACAAACTTTAACAAAAGGTTTTACGAACGTCAGTGGGCAACTTGGAAGACACGCTATAAAATAAATTATTTAAGTCTGGTACACGCGTAAAAACGGATGTTCCAACAAGCCGTCACCGGGATAACATTTCCACTGGTTGTTCCCAGTTTGTTAACAAGTCACAAGTCTGTAACAGGTTGTTGACAACTTGTTACAAGGTTTTAACTGACTTGTGACAAGATGTTCCAACAACTTGTTACGGCTTTGCACTTAACAAGTTGCTACAAGGTTGACAACAAGAAGCTTGTACCGACTTTATAAAATCACAACTTGTTAACAGACTTGTTAACTACTTGGTGTGTGGCACCAAGATGGCCTGAAATGGAATACGCATGTGGAAGAGATTACTAAGAAAGCAAATAAACGATTATTCTGTCTCAGGGAATGTCGCAGAGCAAATCTCCCCACTGATGTCGGAATTACGTGCTATCGAACAAAAATCAGGCCTTTGCTTGAGTATATGGGGCTCCAATCTGGGGTGGTCTTCCACACTACTTAGAGGACGAGCTTGAGAACACTCAGAACAGAAGTTTAAGGATCGTAGGCCTACCGCGCGACTTTTTACCATCTCTTAAGTCTAGGCGGGATTCTAGCACTGTTAAGGTGTACGAATGAATCAAGAAAGATACAAACAACCCCTGTAACAAGTTAATTCCAGACTCTATAACCAACTCTTACAATCTTAGAGCTAGAAAGCACCGCCCTCCAGTAGTTTCAGGCACTAAACGACACCAAATGTCTTTTATTCCGAGAGCAATCTCTTTATTGTAAATACATAGGGTATAGTATCCTTCAAATTATGTACACTTACTAGATTTTTAGAATGACTTTAACACTGTAGTTTTGTAAATTATATTATATTATATTTGATCATACGATATATGTTGTAAATCCATTGTATTTTTACTCGGGCTACCTGTGGTAGACGAGTCTAGGTTTCGGCTCCGTTATTTTTATTATTTTTTTGTCTATGTTTCGAAATGGCAATCATTACGTCATCCCGTCGGGCTTTGCGAAACTGATGCGTGCTAAAATTTCATACGTTCTTTCTATAAATCTTCGCTTTCCTGATGTCTGATCAAGTTGTTTGAAGTGAAGTGTTCTTTCTTGGACATGTTCAGTGTGTTCACAGACGTAGTTATTGTTCAGTAATTTCGCTGGCAGGTATCTTGATACAATCGCTGATTAAACATGATCGTGCTGTGTCTCGAAGGGACTCGACATATGAACGCTGTGTGGAAATACCTTAAATACAGGCAATAGTGTTTTGTGTATTGCGAATTGTGTTTTCTATCGGAGAATTAGATAGTGCTTTGACTATTTTCGGTGACGAATGACGTTTAGACTTTTATCAGTAATCTTACTGACAAAGTTTGTCCACGAAGACAGAATAGACGAAGTTATTACAGACGCGAAAAAATGCCGTGTTGACATCAGCCTTCGATCTGATCTTCCTCGGCCCACTCCCAGTCTCCCACCTCTTTGCTCGCGCGTTATAGAGACCTCTGCACTTTCCAGTAGCCCGAGTGAACACCTGACTCAGGTGTCTTGTTAAACTTAAGATGGATATTGATTAAAACTTTACTTTATGTTGTTGCAAGCATATCCTGTTAACAAGCTGTCGGAGTTTTAGTTGTTATTTTGGTAACTAAAGTAGACACGATGCTCGAGTCTAAACCTCATCAAGCTGTTCGTTAGTCAGTATATCTATGCCCTCTCTAAAGGGACACCTCCCGTAAGCTGACGCCATTTCTCGGTCCCTATAAAAGGTGTCCGCTTACGAGAAGGTCGATTGTACTAACAATTAGTTAACCATCTTAGGTTTTTAATTCTTTGAAAGTTTTCATGGCGATAATGTAATATAAATAAGTTTTGTGGAAACACCACGTAAAATATTTCTTTGCTAAGCTTTTGGCCTGTTGACTCGGGCCTTCATCAGAGCAATGACAACAAGTTGTTGGCTCACGTCATTTATAAACTAAGGGCCTGTTCACATGAGGCGAGTTATCTCGGGGGGTAGGGTTATCCCTATCCCCCGAGATAACTCGATGTTAGTTTATTTCCATGTTAAAAAACTAAACCGTTCACATGATACCGAAATAACTCGGGGGATAGGGATAACTAGCTCGGTCGGAGCGATAGGGTAACCCTAGCCCCCGAGTTATCCCTACCTCCATGTGAACGCTTTCACCTGAGTTATCTCGGGGGGTAGGGTCAACTTAGGCATGCGTATTTATGCTGTTGCTCGGGATAACTCGGGGTGAAGTGTTCACATGAAGCTAGGGTTATCTCGGGGGCCAGGGAAATAGGGTCAACTTTGACCCTAGCCCCCGAGTTATCCCCACCCCCCGAGATAACCCGGTCTCGTGTCAACAGCCCCTAAGCAACTGATCAATTAAATTGCGTAAGAATACAATGGCGTATTTTACGTGGTGTTTCCACAAAACTTATTTATATTACATCTTAAGGTTTTCTCAAACTAACCTTAGCATTGGGGTCTTCGTTAACGACAGCTTTACAAACAATCTGTTTTGCTCTGTCCGCGTATCTGTACGATTTAGTGTGAATAAAAATAAATTTACCATTTAAGAAGAACATTGTTTTACAAACTTAGAAGAGAGTACACAAGGTACAAAAATAGTAGTACACAAGGTACAAAAATAGTAGTACACAATCACCTTAATGTACTGAGCGTTTCCTCGAAATTAATATCTGCTGGACTTATGGTTGCTATCATCGCTGTCTTCGAGTTGCCTCCTAATGAACGAATTACAGCATTAAAAATGTTTAGATTTAAGGGGGGAAAAACACACCAAGAGTTTCTAAGTACAGGGGTATCCCATAAATAATCGTAAGTTTCTGGAAAAAATAAAGTTTACATGCATGATGTACATATATTTCAATTAAAAAGGAGTAACCTAGATTTTCTTTCAAGAGCCACGTCAGAACTGAATCTCGGTATGGAATAAAATCTGATCTTCTTCTCTTCTTGCTGTTGGACTGAAACATAGTCATGTAAATGTTATTTATAAACTGTGAAGTAAAGTTATGTATATACATACATACATACATACATACATACATACACACATACATACATACATACATACATACATACATACATACATACATACAGATCATTGTAAGTTAATTGTAAACTTTAGTTTAGTTTCATTTCCTCTTTAAACCAAATTTAATAAGTATCAGCTGACTGCAAACCACATAGCGTCTGCACAAATAGCATGGGCCAACGGAACGAACCTGTTCTGCCAATGCGGAGATAACTTTTCCCAGCGTTGTTAAGGACTTGTTAATATTTGCACCTTCCTAATAAGAAAGCGAATTGTGACTATTTATTTAACTAAGTTGTTTTTAACAGAGACAGACAAACAAAAACACAAATAGTGAGTACAGTAGAAGAGGGACATGCAGACAGAGACAGACAGATGCCAAATTAAACGTATCCGACATAGTGTAAACGCAACCTTTTTAACTACATCTTAAAATTGAAGTCTATAAGCGTACTTTCAGTCGAAATCCTTCTGCTCCAGTAGCACTTGCTCTTTCACTGCCAGCAAGGTCAACCAAGCTCAATTTACTGACCTATAGAAATGTACAGTATTATAACCATGGTAAAACTAAAGAATGCCGGTTGAAATGCAGTGAAGAAAAAACTGAACAGAAAAGGATAACAAAATATAACAGAGAGGAAACTCCAGTATAGGAGACTAAGTTCTTTGCTATCCAACTTCTTTACCTTTTCACTTGTTAGCTTCGTGAGCTCGTCATATCTGTTAGTGATAAAGTATTGAGATTAGGATTGAGATTCGGATTATTTATTTATTTATTTATTTATTTATTTATTTATTTATTAACTTTACAACCATACAAGTGTGCGAAAGAATGAATACAAGTTAAAAATAGAAACGATGCAAGACTTGATCATGGTTGAAGGTATGGTCAACAGGACATGAGTCCCACGTGAAGACCAACCTAAATTAAAGACAAAGACTAATACACTATTTACATACGATAGGACAGATTAAGAACAACAGCTTAAGTTGTAAGAACGACACTTAGAGCAGTATGTTTTCCAAGTGCGCATTCTATTTACTTCAAAAGTGGAATCTAATTGAGAAGAGTAGTAAATATAAAGTTGGTGCTTAAAAGAGGAAACAGACGTACTATTACGGATGATCGGAGAGAGATTGTTCCAGAGAAAGACAATTTGGTTAAAAAAAGAGTTCCTAAAAAGAGAAGTCCTGCAAGGATTGGCTTGAAGCAAGTTGTCCTTGCTTGAACGGGTGCGAGACGAGCGATGAGAAGAAAAAGAGACAAAAGAGGAGATTTCTAGATCGTAGAGGCCTTGTTTGCATTTGAAAAAAAAGATAAGATAATTTATTTAAAGCCAGTACGATATCGGTAGTAAATTGAGTTTCTTGAGACGCTCAGAATAAGACAATTCGTAGCATTAGCATTAACCCTTTCAACTCTAGCGGCCTCCCAATGACGAGTAAAATCGTCTGGCGTTAGCCAGAGTAAAATACTAAAAGGGAATTCAGGGTTGAGAGGGTTAAGATTACGATTACAATTACGATTGAGATCGAGATTAAGTGTCTGGCTAGCATTCGTAAAGTTGCGCGTTCAAGTCCCGTCTAGACCTCAGAATTTTCTGAATATTAACATCTAATGACGCACCTTTTCTGTGTCAATATGATTGTAAAAATAGCATGAGATCGACTACTTGTTTCATTCATATTTGTTGCTGCAACAGTTCTAAAATAATTCAACACATCACAATTAAAACATTAAAATACTTTCCGAAGATTACACGCACGAAATTATGTGATTACGATATACTATACTCTCTTATTTCATAAAGTTTAATGTCATACAATTTGTATATACAATGTGTATTCCAATAAATAAATACCCAACACAGTCTCTGGTTTAAAAGTTTTTTTAACGTAACTTAAAAAGTTACTGTTGATGACTCAACGTTTCGACACTTTGATCTAGTGTCTTCATTTAGGGTATTATATACTCATTGTGAACAAAGGTCCCATATTTATACTCTCAAATAGATATGTAATATTTCGTAAAGTAAGAGTTAATTACCACGAACCGAGGCATTAAGCCACATACTTCCCGAGGCGCGTTTTCATAAGGTTTTGTCTTTATCTGTATATGGAGCAGAAACATAGACATTCACAAAAACTCTGAAGAAACAGTTGGATGGCTGCTATACGAGAATGCTCAGGATGGCACTCAATGTATCCTGGAAAAGTCATATGACGAATGTAGAACTCTACAAGGAACTACCAAAAGTTACATCAAAGGTACAACAGAGAAGGATGCGTCTCGCCGGACATTGAATCCGACATGGTGAAGAAGTTGCTAGCAAGCTGGTACTCTGGCAACCAATCGAAGGAACAACCAATAGAGGAAGAAGAAGACTCACCTACGTGGCTACTTTGCTAGAAGATACTGGGATGGAGAGATTTCAGTAGCTACGGACGATTATGGAAGACCGAGATGATTGGAGAAAGCGTGTGAAAGCTGTGGGGCGTCCTGACGGACGACCTAGATGAGATGATAGATTATCTGTATACTTCCCTGGGCTTTATACAGATAACGACCGTGCATTTATAATGACAATTCAATTCAATTCAATTTGTATGGGGAGATATAAAGACTTATGAATAACAAAGAAAACCACGTGAAATTTGAACTAACACACGTAAGAGACATAATATATGATTTAAAGATATTGGATCAGTGGTCCAAAGAAAACTGTAATTGGCGATCCTTTTTTGAGTAGAATAAAAATTGAGTCTGAGGGGCTGTTCGCACGAGACCGGGTTATCTCGGGGGGTAGGGATAACTCGGGGGCTAGGGTCAAAGTTGACCCTATTTCACATGATAAAACGCAACTACCGAGTTGTCCCTGGCCCCCGAGATAACCCTAGCGTTCATGTGAACGCTTCACCCCGAGCAACAGCATAAATACGCATGCCTAAGTTGACCCTACCCCCCGAGATAACTCGGGTGAAAGCGTTCACATGGAGGTAGGGATAACTCGGGGGCTAGGGTTACCCTATCGCTCCGACCGAGTTATCCCTATCCCCCGAGTTATCTCCGTCTCATGTGAACGGTTTACTGGAAATAAACTAACACCGAGTTATCTCGGGGGATAGGGATAACCCTACCCCCCGAGATAACTCGCCTCATGTGAACAGGTCCTCAGTTTGTGTAGTTGTTTATAAAATAGACAGAAAATGGCAGTTCATTCTCTTTCTATATATTACATGTTCAGTTGAAGAGTTATAGTTTGTGTATTTCTGTCATGCATTTCGTGATAAAAATTATCTGAGCTATTTACCGATCTTTGTTTCCTTCATCCATTAAATCACTGACGTCGCCAAATGACGTCACCGCTAGCTTGGAGAGACTCTCAACGTAAGGACCCATGATAGGATGCTCTCTACAAATAACATGTTCTAAGTTTCACTTTATTCGTATAATTACAGCAAAATTACATTAATCTTTTCATGACTTTCCAAGACGTCTCCCCTTGACGAGTAAAAATAAATCGTCTGGTGTTAGACAAAATTGTATATACAACTGTGCATACGAGACAAGTGAATAATCATGAAACAACCTTACACCCATTTGCGTTCAAGCGCAAACCACAAACATTTTCTCGCGTTTTTTTTAACGTTTAGAACCAGCCGTTTACCGTTAAAAGCGGGCATGTTTTAACCGCCAAATTAACACAATGCCAGCGCCAAAAGTATCGGTTGTGTGGGCGTAACTGTCATGTTTTGATAAGCCTGAAGATACGTTTCAACGTTTCATGAGGTGAATGCACGTTCGAATTGTGGGTTTGCGTAAAAGACTATGGCTGGAAATGCTAGTTTAATATGAGTTTCGGGGAATTAAAAGTATCTTTGTCACTAGAGAACCGCAGTGAATTAATTTCTGTCAGATATCGACGTGGAATTTCCCATTTCAAGCAATACATTCGTTATTTGTTATTTTCGATTTCCGAAATCGATGGTTGCTCAATTTGGAGAACTTCTATAAGTTCTAGATTGTTTGTCAGTTTACCCCACCCATTCGATACGCCGCTTCAGTATATTCTTCGCAGTACCTTCCATACCTAACTTCAAGGTATAAAGTATTCCGTAAGAATTCTTTTAATTCTTCTCTTGAAATCTTCTTGTAGCCAGGGGTTTCCCAGAATAATATAAACGACCAAATTTGTTTAGATTCATTATCAACACAACGTGCAGACGTACATTCGCAAACGTTGAAACGTATCTTCAGGCTTGTCAAAACATGACAGTTACGCCCACACAACGGATACTTTTGGCGCTGGCATTGTGTTAATTTGGCGGTTAAAACATGCCCGCTTTTAACGGTAAACGGCTGGTTCTAAACGTAAAAAAACGCGAGAAAATGTTTGCGGTTTGCGCTTGAACGCAAATGGCTGTATTTACCTGTCGTTAACACAACAGTTAACACTAACCTGACACGCAAGTTGCCTTTGTTCTTGGGGTTCAGTAAGTCACGGACATGTTCACAGTAAATTTCAATATAACTGACCTAAACATGACAAAATGTCCGATGACACGAAAAAAAGTCACCTTACCGTTGCTGCAAAAGTAGCCATCAAGGACAAACAAGTTGCAAGTTACGTTACATTATAAGACCTTACATCACGTTGTGAGACCTTACGTTACATTGTGAGGCCTTACAGTACGTTACATTGTGAGGCCTTACATTACATTGCGAGACATTACGTCACATTGTGGGACCTTACGTTACGTTGTGAGACCTAGCTTACATTACATTGCGAGACATTACGTGACCTTACATTACATTGTAAAACCTTACGTTACGATGCGAGTCCTTACGTTACATTGTGAGACCTTACGTTACATTGTGAGACCTTACGTTACATTGTGAGACCTTACGTTACGATGCGAGTCCTTACGTTACATTGTGAGACCTTACATTACATTGTGAGGCCGTACGTTACATTGTGAGACCTTACGTTACATTATAAGACCTTATGTCACGTTATGAGACCTTACGTTACATTGTGAGACCTTACGTCACATTGTGGGACCTTACGTTACATTGTGAGACCTTACGTTACATTGTGAGACCTTACGTTACATTGTGGGACCTTACGTCACATTGTGGGACCTTACGTTACATTGTGAGACCTTACGTCACATTGTGGGACCTTACGTCACATTGTGGGACCTTACGTCACATTGTGAGACCTTACGTTACATTGTGAGACCTTATATACGTTAATTGTGAGACCGTACGTTACATTGTGAGAGCACGTTACTTTGTGAGACATTATGCGTTACACTGTAACCTTACGTTACTTAATTGGGAGACCTACAGGCTACAACTATTTTTTGATGAATATTTCCAATCATGTTTATGTTAGGGGTTTTCTTTATAATTCCAAGGAAGAAATTGTTGCTGGCTAGATAATTTATTTACCTCAACGGAAAATGACAACTCCTCACATTCTGAAGCCCTCTTCTCTGTCTGTTCAAACAGTTTCTCACAAAGCTTAGAAAACAATAAAAAATCACAACATGTAATAATCCATAATTTTAATCTATTCCCATCTTTAGTGTTGAATTTGTCCGCAAAATAATTTTCGGATTACTTTCTTTCTCGTTTCGCTCGTCAAGTGATGGATCCAGCTTGATCTGGTAGGGGGGTGCTGCAGGGGCTGATCTCGAATTTTTTTAACCTTAGTGAAACCACTCCTGGGGGGCTCCGGGGGCATGTTGCCCCCGGAAAATTTTTGAAATTTGGACCTCTGAAATGGCATTTCCTGCATTCTGACGTTTTATTATGGATTTTATTAGGGATATCACAAGGAAGCTAGCTTGACATTAGAAATGTGATTGACATTTTCAATGAAAAGCCACGTCGCATCTCACTGCAGCAAGGCACTAATTGAGTAATTGGCACCCCTCCCCCCGCACCCCCTTGGCCAAGGGCCAGGGGGTGCACATCCCCCTGTAAATCCATCACTGATTGTACGTGAGATAATAGAAATAACACAGTGATTTATGACTACAGTACTGACTTACCTGTGGTATCACACCTTTGTGCCTTGGTTCAGATGTTCCCATCATAGTATAGGACTTTCCAGACCCTGTTTGTCCATATGCAAAGATACATATGTTGTACCTAGAGTTGTTGGTATAAGAAAGTAAGTATAACCAGTGCTGTGAGTAACTTTGCTACAAGTAACTAGTTACAGTAACTAGTTACAGTAACTAGTTACATTTTTAAGTAACAGCTGTAACTGAAACTAGTTACGTTTTTTGAAGAAGTAACTGTAACTATAAGGGAGCACAGCACGGGTGGCGTGTGCTGTTAGCGCGCTGCCTCTCACCAAAAGTTAAGCCCGGTTAGACGGGGTTAGTACTTGGATGGGTGACCGCTTGGGAATGACCCCGTTGTCGAGCCGGAAACTAATGTGAGTAGAGTTGTAGTTGAACTCTCCTGTGCTTCAAGGGTTTTTCACCGGGTTCTACGGTTTTCCTCCCTCCGCAAAACCAACACTTACATCATGGTAGTCATGTTCAATTGGGGCATTTCACTCTGTTTGACCACCAGTTGTTATAGGCAATAAAGGTAATAAATCTAAATCTAAACTAGTTACTTTTTGAAGAAGTAACTATAACTAGTTACTTTTTTAAAGAACTGTAACTACTGTAGTTTACAATATTTGGTTAAAAAATGTGACTAGTATAGTTACTGATATTCAGTTGAGGATGTCATTCTTTCTTGATAAAAATGGTTTTGATATAATAATAAAGGTACATTATGTACACATTTGACTATTTCTGCTTAGTGACAACTATATTTAGGCATTTAGCTGTAAAAAAATAATTATGGTACTGGTATCTAAAAACTAGTAATTTCTTTGTTGATTCTAGTAACACGGACAATGGAATGTAACTAGTTACAACATTTTTGAAGTAACTTTGTAACTGTAACTAGTTACTTTCTTTTCATTGTAACTTTTATCGGAACTAGTTACAAAAATTATGTAACTTTTACAGCACTGAGCATAACAAGAACCAGTACTTATATTAATAATCAGGGGTGGATCCAGGATTTTTTGAAAGAGGGGGTTGACATCTCTAGGGGGGTCCAGGGGTATGCTCCTCCGGACATTTTTTTATTTCTGATACCCTGAAATGTTATTTCCTGCATTTTGGGGACAATATTAGGATCAGAAATAGTGATTTTTATACGCTATATTATACACTAAACACAATTTATATATTATATAATATACCGTTCAAAGAATACATATATAATTGGCCAGGGGGGTTTGCAACCCCCAAACCCCCCTGGATCCGCCACTGATAATACAAGACATATAGTATATAAACATATAGCAAATTTTGTAAGTTAACGTTCTTTGAGCTATTTTACTCAGAAAATTTTTTTGAACAGTAACGGTTTTGGAAGCGGGACTGGAATAAGTAAGCATGACTTGTATAAATACTTGACATGACAGTCTCTTGACATCTTGTCTAAATTTGATACAGGGAGAAGTCTGCACAGTTATGTAAATTATCAGACTAGTATAGCTACTGCTCACCCTTCAAGAGCATGCTCCAACATCTCTTGTCCAACTTCGTTATAGACTTTTTGTTGAGAAGCAAAATGGTCATCATTCTGGAAGTGAAGTGAAGTGAAGTGAAGTGAAGACAAGACAAGACAAGACAAGACAAGACAAGACAAGACAAGACAAGACAAGACAAGACAAGACAAGACAAGACAAGACAAGACAAGACAAGACAAGACAAGACAAGACAAGACAAGACAAGACAAGACAAGACAAGACAAGAAAGTGAAGTGAAGTGGAGTGGAGTGGAGTGATATGAAGTGAAGTGAAGTGAAGTGAAGTGAAGTAAAATTAAGTGAAATAAAAATAAAATGAAATAAAAATAAAACGAAATAAAATGAAATAAAATAGAATGAAATGAAGTGAAATGAAAGAAATGGAAATAAAATTGAAGAAATGAAATGAACACATTTTAGATACATGCAATTATTTAAATAAATACAGTATTAAACTGTAATTATTCAATGACTAACCTCAGAATAAGACCAAAATGAATAGTCAAAACTAAACGTTCTGGATTGTCCTGTTTTTGGATTTGTAATCGCTAAATAAAAATTATATTTGAATTACTACTCAAATCAGTAGAGCGAGACATGGTTTTATTAACTGCAGATCAATATTAAAGCAATCATGAGGTATATTATCATGATGTACCACGTGATAAACATCCAATTGTTAACTCGTAAACAAGCTATCACGTAGTATGTAAGAATACACCTCGTGATTGCTTTGAAATTGATCTGCAGTAAACAAAACTGTCGCTTCGGAAGCGATGAAAACATCGTCTATGTCTCGCTCTACTGATTTGAGTAGTAATTTCCTCCTCAAATTTAAACTTTAAATTAAAGCTTGTCATTTTGTATAGGGAAAAAATAAAATTTGATATTGTAACTGTACCAGTTCTGTTTCGGACCATCTGAATAATACATTGGCTTTTATGATTAATTTCTCGCCTATTTATAGGTCTCACTCTGACAGCCACTTTTACAGATGACATTATTGAAAGCTAGGTTCAAAACATATTGAATCTTTTAAAACGTCTAAAAATGATGTAATGAGAATAGGTAATTGCTTGCTTAATTAGTAACAAAAATTAATTATTAACCAATGCACATTATTTTTGCAATGAATTATTGTTTGTTGCAAAAGAAAACAAAAATTAGTTAGGGAAGGTGGGAGAACAAATCTTAACCTGCATCACTTGTTGGAAAAAGAATATAGTCCTTACAGGGCCATAGGAAGATAAAAGTATGCACAATAAATTAACTGGATTGCAAATGTAAATGGATACTACCAATGGATAGATAGATACCGCAGTGATTGATGTGTGTGGGTGCTTGGATGGATGAATGGGTGGATGAGTGGATCAGGGATGTCCTAAGAAAATTTTGCATGGGGGTGTATGCTCAATTTTGCTGACTGCCACATAATCGTCACTCATCAGTGCTATTACTCGCCGAGTCTCTCCAGGGCCAGATAATTGCTTTTAATTATTTGTTCTAGTGCTGCTAGGATGGATGGCTGTATGGATAGGCAGATGGATCTGGATTTGTTGCTGGGCGGTTGGATAAAAAGTAAGTGGTTGCAGGATTGAGTAGGTGGTTGGAGGATTGGGTGGGTGGGTTGGTGGGTGTATGGATTGGGTGGGAGGGCATGTGGATTGGGTGGGTGGGTGGATGTATGGATTAGGTGGGTAGGTTTATGGATTGGGTGGGTGGGTGGGTGTATGGATTGGGTGGGAGGGTATGTAGATTGGGTTGGTGGATGTATGGATTGGGTGGGTGGGTTTATGGATTGGGTGGGTGGGTGTATGGATTGGGTGGGTGGGTGTATGGATTGGGTGGGTGGGTTTATGGATTGGGTAGGTGCGTGTATGGATTGGGTAGGTGGGTGGGTGTATGGATTGGGTAGGTGGGTGGATGTATGGATTGGGTGGGTGGGTTTATGGATTGGGTGGGTGGGTGAATGAATTGGGTAGGTGGGTGTATGGATTGGGTAGGTGAGTGTATGGATTGGGTGGGTGTGTGGTTGAATGGAGGACAGGCAAGTGGTGTACAAATGAATGAAACACAAAATATCTTGCAACACTTTCTTCATAACAATGTTACATGCAAATCCCCTTGGGGGAACAAGAAAAGTCTACATTAATGAGTGACCTATTAATTGACATTCTTTATATTTTATATAAAGTATATTGCAAAATCAACTAGAAAATGACATTTCAAGAAAGAATATATGACAGCAGATGAAACTTAATACAGCTCTGTCTTCTCACTACAATATTTTCAAAATATGACAACCAAAGTTTTGGCGCGATCGATTAATGTACACTGCATACAAATCCTAATATGAAAGTAAACATTTATAAATACAAATGTCCTATTATTTATACTAATCAACGGAACATATATATTTATAAATATTGCCAATTGGTGATTACCTTAATATGATCCAAAGTTCAGCATACTTCTCAAATATAGACAATAATATTATGTCATCACGAGATAGCCATGATCATAAAACCATAATACTGCCAATAAATAACTTTTCATGGATCTGTTATGGTATCCATTTTACTAGTATATCGATTTATATGCAATCCAACGCCCAACATAAATTAGTCGCTGCCACTTTTAGACCTTTGAAAATACTTGTTTATTTCGTATTTAAACAAAATTCAACTACGTAAATTATTTAATGAATGACCAATGATCAAGAAATACTTGAGGGGGGAAGGTCATCTCAGAAGCATTGTGTGCTTGGGGGGGGGGGGGGGGGTATTCGCTGACTAAAAGGGATGGCTCAAAAGGACCCTCGCAGCTTTCCGCGCGCGACTTTTTCAAAATTTTGTCGTCAAATTTATTTATTTTTTTTAAATTTGTCGTCAAGCTTTAGTGAGTTTCAAGATTTTAGCAATCTTCTGGATAACCTAACCACAACAAAAATCCTAACTCTAGTAATTTTGGCAGGAATTTACATGGAAAAGGCGCGGAAAATTTCAAAGGAGAGTCCTTTTGAGTGATCCGTTTTAGTGACGACCATTACAATATGGCCGCCTCCATAAAGGATTCCCTTTCAAGTCTTGTCAATAGTGGGATCTCTCCTAAGGATTTGACTGATAAATACAGAGAAATTTTAAATCACATCGTTGGATTAAAAGATGAAGATATTGTTGAGGGTTTTAAATCATTCATTGATACAGGTTAATGGCAGAAATATTAATGTAGAAAATAGAGTTGACTGTGGTGTCCTGAGTCTGTGCTATTCTAATTTATATTGTTGGTGATTAGATTTATTAAATAGTAATATTACAATTAAGTAGAATTTTAGCTACAAGGGTTAGTACAATATACATTTTGATAACTAAAATTTAGATATATATGATTTAAGAATACCACATTAAATGGAGGACAATATTATATATTTAAGAAATATAAAATGGTTTTCCATGTACAGGTATATGTACAACATGTGGGATGATGTGAGACTTAACCCTTTGAACCCTGGTCCCCCTGTTGCGATACACCCTCACACCCTGGGCTCCTGTATGGCCACTTTAGCAGCCACAATCTTATCAGAGTATACCTATGAGGTACACGTGGAGGCCACTAAAGCAGCCCTGTTGCCCTGATGGGGTATACTCTGATAAGATTGTTCATATCGGTTCAAAGGGTTAAAAAAAGCAGTAAAAAAAACCCATGAGCTTGCAGGATGTCTGAGGGTTCTTCCTTTAATTAGTAAAATTGTCTAGTGTTAAACAGAATAAAACTGTTGATTGATGCCTAGGATGTCTGAGGGTTCTCCTTTTGATGAGTAAAATTGTCTGTTGTTAGACAAAGTAAAACAATAAAGGGACACTGTTTTTGGTCATGTCCTTTCAATTGGTTTGAGTACTTGGTTCTTACCTTTGCCATCTCACATTACTGACCCACTCAATTTAACGATATAATCTCTGCTTTACCAACCAGCTACAGTAGTTTTCCAAAAAGTAGAGGTGCACAGGGTGTGTCACTCCCTTGCACACTTTGCCACGGATTGCCCCTATTATAATAAAGGGAGTTTTTATAGTTACAGTACGAGTATACGTAATGCCTCTTGTTGTGTTTTCTACTGCAGTTGGAAGCGAGAGCGTGAGTTTAGTTGTATCGAGACAGCTCCTTACAGATCTCTGCAATCACATTTTATCTTTGGAGAATGGTATTGCTAAAGAAGTGTCACTTTATGCCCTGGTTAAGCTCCAACCTCGTGCAATTTCATTTGAGGAACAGGTACATGTACAATGTATTTAGGTTTTATAACAATACATATAACTAGTTGTCAGGACTGAACTGCACACTGAAATCAGCCAAACATAATTAGCTAGTTTCATTGCAGTTAATAGTGTACTGTACTCCTGAAAATTAGTTTTGCAAGAAGGCAACTACGAGCCAAACTAGAACATTGCTTGAGTCAGGAATGCTTTACTAGTCGTGGAGGAGAAGTGAGAAAACATCGACCATGTAGCACCCCCACTACACAATATTTTTGACTCCAGATTATAATAGGTTGATACCCATAGAACATTGCTAGGTCAGTCTGTCAATGTAAGGACCACTCACCACCTCTATGTAGCAGGCCACTGACCCCACAATTTGTGAGACGACTGACCTAGTAGCAATGTTCTATGGGTATCAGCCTATTATAATCTGGAGTCAAAACTATTGTATAGTGGGGTGCTACGTGGTCGACGTTTTCTCGCTTCTCCTCCTCGACTATACTGGTAGAGTAGTCAGTGAAGTGTGAAGTAGAGTGCAGTGGTGTGGAGTAGAGTGGAGTGGAGTAGAGTAGAGTGGAGTGTGGATTAGATTAGAGTTGAGTATGGAGTGGAGAGTGGAATAGAGAGTGGAGTCTGGAGTAGCCTGCGTCGCAGCTGGACGTGTTTTGAAATTGAAACCCGATATAGTTCGTCTGCGGACTAGCGACCAAATTCGTGTTCTGACTCAAGGTCTTGCAAGGTTTTTTATAATCGCTTGTAATTGGTGCTTGTCGTCAGTTGTTGTTATACGGCGCTACGTGATTGGTCAAGCGACATGTAATGTATATTTTAAAAGGATTAAAAAAAGATTCACAAGAGATTTTTAATGGGAGCTGGACATGGACAATTTGATGTCATTTGAAGCTGAAAAGTCTCGCGTTTAATTTAAGGCGTACGAGTTGTTTCATCTGTCGTAATTGTATTCAGAAGCTGAAGAAAACGAAGAGCATTGCTAATCCAAACGTGCAGGTGTCCAGAACATGAATTTGGTCGCTGGTCCGCAGACAGACTATATCGGGTTTCAATTTCAAAACACGTCTGGCTGTGACGCAGGCTAAGTCTGGAGTAGATTGGCGTGCGGAGTATGGTGGAGTGGAATGTGGAGTCAACTCTACTCCCCACTGAGTAGAGAGTAGAGTGGAGTAGAGACTGGAGTGGAGAGTTGGGTGGATTGGAAAAGGGTAAAGAGTCAAGTAAAGTCAACTTTTCAATTTTTAAAGGCCTTTTTCTTGTTTTAGGTAGCTACTATTCGACAGCACTTGGCTGAAATTTATGAGACTGAACAATGTTGGAATGAAGCAGCTGGGGTCCTTGCTGCAATTCCTCTGGAAACAGGTCAAAAGTATGTGGCACAACTTATTGAACCTAATTATATATTCTAGTGGGAAAATTTTGTTGACGTGTAATATATAAATGCTAGTTGAAGATGTTTACTCTTAAAACATATTGTAAATATTTAAATGATAAATGAATAGCACTTGAGGAAATCTGAAAACAATTCCCAACATTTTCAAGTTTGAAATGCTCATAGACTCTGACCCTTGTTCATTTGGTGACAGTGTCCCTTCATGTCCCTGCACTACCAAATCCTTCAAAGGCTATTTCATATACTGTAACCACGTTACTTTTTTTTTGCTATTTGTAGACAGTATACAGTTGATTACAAGTTAGAGACATATTTAAAAATTGCTCAGCTTTACCTTGAAGATGATGATCCCATTAAAGCTGAAGCATACATCAACCGAGCTTCTATTATTCAGGCTGATACAACTAACACAAATCTTCAGATGCTTTATAAGGTACATGCATTGTACTGCATATATTTTCAGCAACAATAGCAGCAGCAGCAGCAGCAACAACAATAGCAGCAGCAGCAACAACAACAATAGCAGCAGCAGCAACAGCAACGACAACAACAGCAGCAGCAACAACAACAGCAGCAACAACAACAGCAGCAGCAGCAGCAACAGCAGCAGCAGCAGCAGCAGCAAGTACAGAAACAACAGCAGCAGCAACAACAACAACAACAGCAGCAGCAGCAACAACATCAACAACAGCAGCAGCAAGTACAGAAACAATAGCAGCAACAACAATGGCAGCAACTATAACAATGGCTACAACAATAGCAACAACATTAGCAACAACATCAACAACAGCAGCAAGTACAGAAACAACAGCAGCAGCAACAATGGCAGCAACTATAACAATGGTTACAACAATAGCAGCAACAACAACAACAGCAGCATTAGCAACAACATCAACAACAGCAGCAAGTACAGAAACAACAGCAGCAGCAACAATTGCAGCAACTATAACAATGGCTACAACAATAGCAACAACAGCAGCATTAGCAACAACATCAACAACAGCAGCAAGTACATAAACAACAGCAGGAGCAACTACAGCAACTATAACAATGGCTACAACAATAGCAACAACAGCAGCAGCATTAGCAACAACAACAACAGCAGCAAGTACAGAAACAACAGCAGCAGCAACTACAGCAACAATGGCAGCAACTATAACAATGGCTACAACAATAGCAACAACAGCAGCAGCAGCATTAGCAACAACAGCAGCAGCAAGTACAGAAACAACAGCAGCAGCAAGTACAGAAACAACAGCAGCAGCAACTACAGCAACAATGGCAGCAACTATAACAATGGCTACAACAATAGCAACAACAGCAACAACAACAACAGCAGCAGCAGCATTAGCAACAACATCAACAACAGCAGCAAGTACAGAAGCAGCAGCAACTACAGCAACAATGGCAGCAACTATAACAATGGCTACAATAATAGCAACAACAACAGTGGCAGCAACAGCAGCACCCAACATTTTGTATATTGTTTGTTACACGTTTTGAGAAATAATAACCAAAAATGAGTTGCACTACAGTAAGGAAATGTTCTTGATGTTTTAAGGTTTGCTATGCTAGAGTGCTCGATTATCGTCGTAAGTTCATCGAAGCTGCTCAAAGATATCTAGAGATTTCCTATCGTCCAATTGTGGAGGACAGTGAACGAATGACGTCATTAGAACATGCTCTTCATTGTACAATTCTGGCATCTGCAGGTGAGGCTGGCTCCCTAGAGTGTGTGTGCACCTATTTTTTTACGAAGTACACAAAAAAAAAAGGTCGAATTTGCTTTAATGCCCACGAAACAATGACTCCAGATCGAGATCAGATTAGAACGCATTTTGACTGCCATTTCTAATATTCAACTTTGGCTTCCTGCCGTTGTTTGTAGTCAACAATGCCACGGCCAGTTGTTGGAACAACTAAAGTACTAACGTTATAGTCCGTTTCAGCTTGCTTTTGAAATCCGATACGTATAATTGAAATTAACATTCCGAACTTACGTTGCAATGTTCCGAACTACGTTGCGAGGTAGATACAAATTTAAGTCGGCAATTTGTTTCTGCTTAACCAAGTATCTATTGTTGTATTCTATACAACAAATAATCTTCTTCTCCGTGATTTTACCAAAGGAATTCAATTCAAAGCTTATTAAATTCGAACTTCACAACGAACTTCCGTACCAAGTTCCCAACCTTCCAACGAATGTTGACAAACGAATTTCATAAGCACGCTGAAACTGACTATAAACTTGCTTATTTTTTTAGGCCAGCAGCGATCACGAATGTTAGCTACGTTATTCAAGGATGAACGATGTCAACAGCTTCCATCTTGTGGAATTTTGCGCAAAATGTGAGTATGCAATTACAATTTCTCTAAAAAAAAATTTCGCTCCTTACAGTTTCAACATTAATGTCTAACTATACTGACGAAGGGCTCCGCTCAAAATGTCAGTATTTCGTCACTAAAAATCTCAGCAGTTTACCACTTTTTCACTTTGCTCCACCTAAAACACTACCTACGCAGTACTCTAGTTTTTACAGAGTTGGAAAAAAGCTGCGGGTACCACCCGGAGGAAGGTTTACTTTAGTGAGGAAGGTTTAAAGTGAAAACACGTGAAACAACACATTCGGTAATCTGAGAAAGTTACAATTGATCAAGCAAGGTGTCGAGAAGAAATGCGATTTGCAGCGAAACAGTGGCTAACCAACAATTATGCAGCACTGGCAGTGGCAGCAGTTACATGTGTGAGACATGTACGCTGATGTCTGCTGTGATATCTGTATCTTCGCAGCAGTCGAGGGTAGTTGGCAGGCTATCAGTCAGCAGCAGTCAGTTATTAGTAGCTATTGTAGTATGCCAAAGCTTACCTAGGAAAACCTAGAAAACCAAGGTACTGTAAAACTCATACACTATTTATGAACGTTGCAAAACACAAAATTCTCGCTATATATTTTGAGGAAGGTTATCTAAACTTAAAAACCCATCCGGAGGAAGGTTGAATACTTTTTCCAACTCTGGTTTTTTATACCGGTTACTGTATGTACAGTGTATTTATTGTAGCCTAGCTTTTTCCCGTTGTGATGTATGTTCTAAACACTTTATATGACGTACATTGTAGGTATCTAGATCGTATCATCCGTGGATCTGAACTTCAGGAGTTCGCCACGCTGTTGAAAGAACATCAAAAGGCAACGACGGCAGATGGTAAGGTTATAAAAGTCTTTAGTTTGGATGCTTTTGCTATGTCAAAATGTGCGATGACTTTAGCAGTGTAAGAAAATCGTAAAATTTTCTCTTTATGTTTTTCTGATTCTAAAATTGTTGTCTCAGAATTACTTTTTCTACGGCAGGATCTAGTATTCTTGACCGAGCAGTCGTTGAACACAATCTTCTTTCCGCGAGTAAACTATATAATAACATCACCTTTCAAGAACTCGGCGCTCTGCTGGAGATTCCAGCCACAAAGGTGAGTAATATATATATATATATATATCTCAAACTCATTAATAATTCATGAAGAAAACACAAAGGAAATCAGTACCGTGTCGGTGGTTTGGATATCGGAGGAAGAAATTACATAAATTAAGCAAACTTTCATCTTGATTTTCTCATAAAATACTGATTTGTTTGAGATGCTATATCATACACTCGGAGGAGTGTTTCATCAGGATATCCAAACACCTCGAAGTTTGTTCAAAAACCTCGGCTTCGCCTCGGTTTTCAACAAACGTCTCGGTGTTTGGATATCCTGATGAAACACTCCTCCGAGTGTATGATATATTACATCCAATATATGTGGCAATTCACACATTTAGTTGTTCAGATTTATCAACTGATCAACAATCTGTTTAAGCTGAGAAAATCGCTCGTTTTGTGAATTGCATGTGATCGAGTTTTCATTTTCCATTTTTTAAGGCGGAACGGATAGCTTCACAAATGATATCGGAAGGTCGTATGTGTGGATCAATTGATCAGATTGATGCTGTAGTTCACTTTGAAAGTGAGTATATCCAAAGTTTTTCAAGGATTGTAACGAATTGCTACTGCTGTGGCTGCTGCTGCTACAATTAATTCTGCTGCTGCTATCTCTGCTGTTACTACTACTGCTGCTACAGTACAGTATTGTTGCTGCTGCTTCAACTGTCTCTGATGTTGTTCTTGCTGCTGCTGCTTCTGCTGTTGTTGCCGATGCTGTTGTTGTTTCTGTTGCTGCTGCTGTTGTTGTTCTGCTGTTGTTGCTGCTGTTGTTGTTGCTACTGCTGTTGTTGCTGATGATGTTGTTTTTGCTACTGCTGTTGTTGCTGCTGTTGTTGTTGTTGTTGCTGCTGCTGTTGTTGCTACTGTTGTTGTTGCTACTGTTGTTGTTGCTACTGCTGTTGTTGCTACTGCTGTTGTTGCTGCTGCTGTTGTTGCCACTGTTGTTGTTGCTGCTGTTGTTGTTGCTGCTGTTGTTGTTGCTGTTGTTGCTGCTGTTGTTGCTGCCGATACTGCTGTTGTTGTTGCTACTGTCTCTGCTGCTACTACTGCTGAAACCTGCCTTCTCGTTTGCAGCACAAAAACCTCTTCCTTCGTGGGACAAGCAAATTCAAGGTCTTTGCATTCAGGTCAATGATATCATGGAAAAGATTTCGCAACACGAGCCCAGCTGGTTGGCTAGTACAGTAGACGCCCAGATGACGTGAAAGCGCGAGGACGGCGCAGTTTACAGGTAACAAATGACGCGTCTAACCTACTGCTGAAATAAAGCGGTTAGCTACAGTACTATGAACATGAAGGGATACAACATGAAAAGTCTGACTAGTATTAAATTACGTGGCATGGCAACGAATTCGACTTTTCGACTCGCGGCTATTCCAAGGTAGTTATTGGACAACATGCAGGGTTCAAAGGATTTCCTGTTTTGGTTATGGCGACAGACAATCCGGAATCCGAATGAAAAAACACTACTGCAATTGGTCATTACATTCTCTTTGTATTTCGCCGAGAAGAATTTCTTTATTGAATTCTAGATTATTATCACTAATTTTGTACATGTTCGGCGTACTTTTCTTTGCCATTAGCAGTTTGTTGTAATGGAACAATATAGTTTAGTTCATTTCTGGACCTCTAATGATAAGCGGCGACATAATAATACTGCCCCACATATGCTGCCAAATGTACAATGAGATACTTACTGTACAAGTTTCGTTGTACCGAGTAAACCCTATTGTCATAACTGGAACGCTAGCTCTGGGGCAAAAAGTGAAGTCAGCTGTATTACGTCGCTTTCAGCCCCCTACAAACTGGTCCTTATACGCGATCAAAAGGTGACAGACAGCGTAGGAATGTGATATATAAAAATCCTGACTTCACTTTTGTTGAAGCGTGTTGAAATTAGAGTTCTAGATCTGGACCAGGATTAGCGCTAATCGTCTGTTGAACAACCGGGTTAAAATTTAATCGGCTGTCTATTTTGGTATGTTCGGTTTGATAACTTAAGTTCAAACTTCCTAGGGCAAGACATTTTAAAGTTTGTACGAGGACTGAACTGGAAACTACGAACATCTTTGCTTGCATCTTCATCATTTCGTTCAAAAAATTTCCGCTTATCCTGGATTAAGCTAATCGGCAGTTGAACAACCGGCCCCTGGAGAATAGAGTTTACTGGTTGTACCCACTGACCTATATAACTGCACTGTGGGTGCTCTATATCAATGACTCACAGAGGGTGACCTATTTGTGTGTCCTTTGTTTTATAGTAGTAACCGCTGAACTTTTTCTCATAAAGTTCTAACTGGATTGGTTGGTCTGCGGGCGAGGCTGAGCCCACAGTCAAATAAACACAGTGGAGAGAATAAGGTCAGCGGTCGCTACCATGAGAGAAAAAGACTTATATTTCCGCCATCTTTGTTCGGTCACTTTTTGGACGGGACCTGCAGTCCAGTTATATATAGGTCCAGTTATACAAACACCTCATTAAACATTTGGTAGCAGGTACAATATACAATCCGAATCCCTTTTTTTCCCTGGCTAAATTCTGAACCAGGTCTCATCATAGACGAAGAGTACCAGCGGTGAATATTTTCAGGGTTCGTCCAAGTCTTGAAGATCCTGGAAAATCTATGAATTTAGAACATAAAATTCCAGGCCTGAAAAGTCCTTGAAAGTCCTGGAAAAGTTCTAGAATATTATGTTCTTTTGAAGAATGGGACTAGCTACCGCCACATGTGCTGCCAAATGTATAAAGAGGTACTGTATACAAGCTTAGGGGTACCTCGTTAAACATTTGGTAGCAGGTATATTATACAATACGAATTCCTTATAAGTTCTGAGCTAGGTCTCATCGTAGACGGAGTAGAGGGCCAACGATGAGTATATGATACCAAGAGTGCCGCCTATGACTGCGAATACGATGACGAAGAGTTCAGCGGCGACGTCGAACCACTGGAGAGCCGTCCAGCGGATTTTCAGGTGGAACATACAGGGGAAGATCAGAACGAGGACCATGCCCGTGGAACAGCCGACGAACGCCATGAGCAAGCTGAAATGAGGCACGCACACGGCTAGGATCAACGTGAACAACAGGAGAAGGAAGCGCAGGAGATAACCAGAGAGGACTACCCGGCGATGGTTGGTGTAATTAAAAGCAAGCCACGGGATCCGAAGATGGTTCTCAACGATGTCAAAAATGGTGAAGGCCGGCACGGTGAAGAAAAACAAGGACAGAACCACAACAGCGACGCAGAGCGCTCCGCGGAACGGACCACGGGGTAAATTGAGCGCGACGATCTGCTCCGTGGCATCGGTGAAGGTCATATAGACGATCACCCCACAGAAGAATTTCCAGAAAGTCACGGCGCTGTAACTGAAGTTCATGATACTGTTGTATTGCTCGGGATGTTCCATGGCCGTTTCCATCTTCGGGAGATAGGCCGCTGACGAGTAGCTCACCATGACAACGCCGATGGCGATGGGTACGGTGTGGATGTTAAACGGAGGGGTGGTGGTGGTCCATGAAGAGCATTTGGTGAAACTGTAGACGATCACGACGATAGATATGACTATCGCGGTCCACGCAGTCAGCGTCCCTAACCACGCCAGTTGAGTCATTTTGCGGATAAAGATAGCCGGCAAGATGAGTAAGCCTATAATGAGCGTCCAGTCACTCTCGCCGAGCGAGACGCTGGGAAAGGCGTGTTTCATGACCATACCGATCATTATGAGGAAAAGCGCACAGTGGGAGAACTGATCGAAGCAATTGGCGAAGTGGACCATGTACTCGCCGTAAGTCGGATGAAACGCCTCGCCGATTTGCGGGTACGTTTCCCGCACGCGTTTCCGCTTGCCGTTGGGGTCGGTTTCGTAGAGGCAATCGATAAGAATCTTGCCCGTGTAGTTTCCGAGGAATCCTATAAAGATGATAATGACCACTCCCCACAATCCAGCTAGTCGGATTACGAACGGCATGGCCAAAATACCCGTTCCCAGATTGGCGTTGCATATGTTAAAGAACGTCTGACAAGACGAGATCTCGTCCTTCTCCTTTCCGCCCTCGTCCGTCTTTTCATCCTTGTTTTCGGTGTTGCTGGGCAGGTAAAACCATGGTTTATGACCCTGAGTGCACTCGTCATCTTTGGCCTCATTGCTCAACAGTTTTTGACTCTCTGGGTCTTCCTGGCTCATTCTTGCGGCTTTCTGTTTTTCTTACGCCCAGTATGAACAACTGGCTTATAATTTTTCTCCAAGATTACTCCACAAGCCGAAGGAAGCTGGATCTGTGTTTTCTGGGCCTTCCCCTGTCCTCAAGATGTTATCTTGCCGCTAATTGCCGATGATAACGGCTGAAATTCGCTCCTCTCGCTTTGTCACAGGGTATTGACAATTATCGGCTTTGGTCTCTGTCAAAGCATTTTTGAATGATTAAAAGCTTATAAATAGTGAAAAAGCGCGAGGTTATTATCAAGAAAGGCAAAATGCAATCAATTATTAAATCCCAGTTACAAGCTTTTTTTCGTTTAGCATATAGTTATTAAATCGAACTAACTGTACATCACGAATCTCCAAAGTGTAGCATTATTATCATTCAAGCTGATCGTTCCCGAGTTTTTTTTCTAAGAAGTATATTTCTATTCTAACGGTAGTATAAACTGATACTTTTTTTGGCCTAGAATACTTTTAAAGAAACGATGAATAATTTACTAGCAACATTCGATCAATAATTGGCACGAATTAGAAATGTTACAAATTGGATTAACATTGTGCAATAAACCACTTTACCTGACATTTCGGTGAAAGTAAAATTCGAACGTTTCGCACGCTCCGATAATTCTGAATTTCATTCTAAGAATCACCGAATCGTTTCTTATAAACCTGGTTGTTTCCCCGAATTGCCTCGTGGAAAAAAAACGTACCGTTTTACATTATTTATACTAATGAACGATGCACCTGCCAAGATGGAAAATTATCTTTTTTGTAACTGGATTAGGGAGTTAGATATCGAAATTGATCTTTCAATGTTAGCTAAATGGAGTACGCTTCACGCGAAATCAATATAATTTTTTCTTTGTCAGTCTATTTGAACTGAGAGATTGGTACATAATATAAGTTTCAACTGTCAGAGCGTGTCAAGAATTAAAGAAAGTTAGCTGAAAAGATTTGGTTTATTAAAGAACAACGCAATCAGAGACGTTTGTAGGCGGGTATAATTGGCGTCAAAACTTTTGTTCTGCTACCTACCCGCTTTTTTCAATTAATTCTTATTTTGGTTACTGGAAAATTTCTGTAGTAAGATATGTTACCTCAGTTATTTCTATATCTTATTTTTATATCTAGCGTATCATTTCATCATGTAATATCATTTATACTCGCGTAAATTCAAAGACTGTTATTCAACCGTTACATTTTTGGCTTTCATAGTTAATTATTGTTATTACAGTTTTATCCCATGAAAGTAAAAACAGAAATGGGGAAATGAAGTAGTTTATTATATGAGAATGCGGTAAAAAAGTAGAGTCGGCTGTGTATGTAGTGTTTTGAATAGAGCAAAGCGAAAAGGGTCAACTGTCGAGATTATTTTGAACGAAATACTGACGTTTTGAGTATAGGGTCGTTTGGCAGTGTAAAATGTGTCAAGGACTTCGCTCGAAATGCCAGTACCCTGTTGCTATAAAAATCTTCAGCAGTTCATCACCCGTTTTCGCTTTGTTATTTTATTATTTGCCTACTTTTATTTCTGGGAACGAGATTGAAATCTATTCGTCTATTTGTTTTTCGTATTCCGAAAAAAAGCTACCCTCGTAACACAAGGTTATAGGAACGCTAATTTGGATGTATAAAAAATAATTTAACGCGATGCCCATTAGATATAGACCCCGTTTACACTAGAGCAAAAGTTTTTAGATTTGTGACGAATCCAGTCATGTGAGGTTGCGGTGGAACCAACATGGTCAACATATTAACTGAATTAAAGGAATTCCGAGTTTAGTGTAAAGGGCCGAATCTGCGAATACTGTTGTAGTGTAAACGCCTAACGAATCCGAATACTCGGTACGAAGTGTATCTGGAAACATTTACGAATCCGGAACTAACTTTTGCTCTAGTGTAAACGTATTCAAGCACTCAGGGCTTCACCTTGCTTCGCCAAATTCAATAGAGTGTTTGGTCAAAAACGGTCCTTATAAATTAAATTATATTTAAGTAACCAGTTCCTTTCAAGCAAACATTCATCGATTAGTAACTAATTGTCATAACGCCAACACATACATCCATGTATGCATTAACAACGACGTTTTATCAATTTCGGCAAAACCTCGCCACACTATAGAGAGCCTTCTTTGGACTCGAAGCTTGTTTTTGTTGGTTGTCCAGTGACGGGGAGAAAATGCATTGTTTGGTTCAAACACAGCTATGCCACCATTACTGAAACAATATGTCTTCCTCCCAACACGATTTTTAGTATTTCAAAAAACTAGAGCGCTGCGTAGGTGTTTTCGATAGAGCAAAGCGAAGAGGTATAAACTGGCGAAAATAGTTTTGATAACGAAATACTGACGCTTCGAGTGGAGTGCTTCAGTTATATTGTTCGTCCTGTGAAATAGTGATATTTTCTAGACTGCATGATAGATACAGATATCCCAGTTGTCCAAACAAACAAATTAGTCAACGACTAATCTATATAATCGAAATATAGTAAGGTTAGATATACTGTCGAAACGTTAGATTCATACGTTCTCTGTTTCGGCAGTATATCTAACCTTACTATATCTCGATTGTTGTTTCTACACTGCCTACGCAGCACGCTACTTTTATTTGACTTAATCTATATAGTTGTTCCGAGGGAATTTTAGCCCTCCGGGACTGGGACTTGCTTAACCCTACTGTTTTAAGTGGGAAAATGCATAAACTGGAGCCAGCCAGCCAGCCCGAAGTCCTGACTTGCATGTTTGGTGTATAATATCTTCTTGTAAGATTTTCATCTTGTGTTATATACTATAGAGCTGAGCCAGCTCGCCTATATATATATAGCCAATATGCACGCTTCGCGTATTAATCGAGATCTCGGCCATGCAGCCGTGATGGTTTTTCTCCAACTGGACCAACTCGCCTGGCAGTCATGCCTGCAAAGGTCCCATATACACACTATACACAAAATTCGTCTTGATCAGCAATTTTGTCGAGAACTTTTCATTTCACGACTTCTGGTTATTCACATTTAAAGATATGCTTTCGTGTCTCGTCTGAAGTGATAAATTTCGCGGTTGTAGCCCATATGAAGCAAGCCAGTCTAGCTATATATGTATGCAGGCTATAGCCCTTTTCGTGTAAATGCGAATGAAAACCATGTTGGGTATACGGCGAGTCAGCCTAAATACCCAGACTAACTGGAATGACTCCGTGTAACATCTCCCTGAATTTTACGTTCTTCGTATATCACATTCGCGCTGTTTGTGCATGGAAGAGAATTTCGACTGTCGAGTGTCGGTTGACCACAACTTCATTAGAGGTGTCTGTAATTCCGCCTTCGCTAAAAGCTCCTGTCAGGTTTCCATATATAAATGATTATCTTGTCGATGTTATCCCTCATGGTCTTTCAGAGCGGAATGATAGCGTCCTTTCCAGCCGATTTTTGCAATGGCTATCCTCGCTATAACCTCACAGGAGAGTATTAAGTAAGAGTGTATTCTTTTAGGCATATTCCGGCTTTGGAATAAAGAGAATTACGAGTAACCGTGTTCTTTTGGGAACTATTCCGTTTTTTTCCGGTTTAGGAATAGACAGAATTACGACTGTGTTCTTTTGGAAGTATTCCAGTTTTTTCCAGTTTAGGAAAAGACAGACTTCGACTATATATAACAGTGTTCTTTTGGGTACTATTCCAGGTATGATTTTGCATACTAAACTAAATTGCTAATTTATTACGCCCAGTATTTTTGGGTGCTGTGACTAGCCAATTCCAGCTGCCCCCGTGGCTCCGGCTTGTCATACCTTAGAACACAATAAATAAATGTATAAACAAGTACTATAGCTGTGCGGGTTTCCAGTATCTCATCATATTAATTATATCTTTTCAAACCGTTTTTGTGTCAGAATTGCTAAAAATATAACGCAACGGTTTAAAGGCATGCACACTTTACGAATTACGACAGACTGAAGCACAAGTGTGTTCAAACAGCTGTGCTTCACATAACCGTATGCCAAATTATTTTAACCAATGGCAATGATTGTTGGCTTTTTTTCAGAAGTTTTTCCGAGTTTGCATTTGAATAGAAGCGTGGTTTTACGTACATTTCGTCGGAAATTCACGGAACGTATGTTTTCTCGAAAATACATTTGATCGAATTTATATACGCTACGCGACCAACTAGGCCTCAAAAAATGACTAGGTTATCGTGATTTCGGGGAAATATATTTTCGGTTTAACTGTGAAGTGTGTGAAATGTGTTTTTCCATGAAATGTGATTTCTAGAAAAGAAATTCGAGGAAAAATAATTCGAATTATAATACTTTTTTTCAGCCAAGTGAGATTTTCGTGAAAAGAGATTTCGGTGAAGAGAAATTTTCGAGCAAAATATTTCGATGAAATGTATTTTCGATAAAAAAAGTTTTCGAAAAAACATGGGTACGTCCGGCGTTTAAACTGGACCAGAAGTGTGTTTGTTCCACTCAGTCTGGTGTGACTTGGGCCTTATTTTATCATCATTGGAGTTACATGCTCCAACGTTTGACACCCACAGTTGTATCAAAGAGTGTTGGTTGTAAAAACTCTCCTCTTTTGTCCACCATATAGTAGAAACGGCGATTTCGTATTTTGAGAACAACAAACGATTTGTCATCTGGAAAGGGTGTAAAGTCAATGTTAAAAATCATAGCATGCCCAAGGCTATCACAAAAGTGGCTGAACTTGGGGATGAGAGTTTTAAAAGGGCATGGTCCTTTAAAATACCGACTTTCCGTAATTAAGTACATTGAGTTAGGCTGCATGGTCAGTCAGAACACACGTTTGGGGCTGTCAGACTGGAAATTTTGGTCCTAATCAAAAGCATTAGTCCATTCTGGCTGGACTGACCAGTAAATTAGTCCATTCTGGCTGGACTGAGTTGTAAATTGGAAACTGCCCCTAAATTTGGTAACACAAGCCTCAGGTCATAAACGGATCTACAGTTGGCAATATGGTACTGGTGTAGGACAAGCTGGTGTTTTAGCCTACTTTGGAAACGTGGATGACTTGGATGCTCCCACCCACCAAAGTCAAGGGTAGCCCCTTAGCCCCCCATTAGGATTACAACAAAGGGGGAAGGTAGCTCTTCAGCTTTGGAAAAGGTAACTGATACCGGTAACTCTGAACAAAAATCCCCAGCTATTGGGTTAAATAGCAGCAGTGTGACTGCCCAACAACTCTTAAAGGTAAGTTAACTGGGTAATATTTTGTTATTTTGAGGGGTATATTTCTTCTTATTGAGAATATATTTCTACCATATGTGCTACCCATACCTAGTCGTGAGCCCATACATGATACTTCATTAAGGGCAACACTAAATTGTTTTGTTCCACCAAAGGGGGTATACGTTTTCACCAATGCACGAGCACCATTGCGAAGTAAGACAACTTGGTTGACAGACCTTGAAAAAAAATCAGTAAGTCTTCTTTATTATTAATATTTCCAGTTTCCATTTAAAAACAACAACTGATATTCTCACCTCATTGCATAGACGCAGCCAGTAAAGCAAAATACAATTCCCATACCAAGAGAAGCAATAGAAACAACTGTTTGTGCCTAATGAACAGGAAATTAAGAATATCACACTAATAATAATTTATGTATAAGAGACAAGTAGGAACTGAACTAGAGAGTGGATTTCTTTGACAGGATAATAGCAACCCAACAATTTTGGTACCACTGACAGTACTTCATTATAATTATACAATTGGCCTGGTGGTGAAAATGCTAAAATATTTAACTATAAACTCCAGGAGTTTAGGAATTTAAATCTACACACACAAAAACACATTTTGATGTGATTCAGGCTTAGAAGAGAATGGTTTACTTGCAATACATGTGCAGTCACAATACAGTATTATTTAAAGATCTGTGAGAGAGTGTTTTTAATCGATTTTATTAAATTATTTATTTATTTGTTTATTTATTTAATTACTTATTTATTTGTTTATTTAATTACTTATTTATTTATTTACTTTTTTTATTTACTTTTTTACTTATTTATTTCTTTACCTATTATTTATATATTTATTTACTCATTTATTTATTCATTTATTTATGAGATTATTTATTTATCCAATTATTCATTTATTTTTTTACTTATTTATTTGTTTGTTTGTCTGTATATTTATTTATTTATTTATTGGGACCCCTGCCTTTGTATTTGCTTTATATCACTATTTATTTCCTTTATATTTGTTCATTGTTTGTATGTGTGTATATTGTCTGGCAAATCTTGTAAAATAAAAATGAAATGAAATAATTTTACTGTGTGGTAACAACGAATGGTAAGTCTTCAAGTTACTAAAATGTAATCATACCTTAGATGTTAACAGAAATTTGGGAAAGTAGCTGAAATAAAATTTAAGTATAACTTAATTAGGTCATTTTTCTGTATTTTTTTTATGTAGTACATAAACTTCCAATAAGTCCTGGGTCTCATTTGTGTTCAAAGAATTGTTTGTAGACAATATTTGGGTGTGGCTTGTATTTATAGTTGAGGCAGTTTATTTGGAAAAAAATCAGGTGTCTTAAGACTTTTTGGGGGAAAGTAGGGTTTTCAGGGGGGTGAGACTTATTATTGGACACTTGATAAATCGTAGCCTCATTTTTTATACTGTACAGTACATAGTACTCAGTACATATACAGTACATGAAATTATGTGCCCATGCATGAAGGTGAAGTAATACGAGCAACAAATTGCTGCAACATTGTTGCGTTGCAAGTTGAATAGTGTTGTATACCACCCACCTTAAACATGAATCAGCATGTTGCAGCAAGTAGAACTGGAATCTACTTTTTTCAACTTGCAACAAAATCATTGTTGCGTGACAACGTTTAAGGTGGGTGGTGGTAATACATGCAACAACAAGCTTCAACTTGCAACACAACAAAGTTGCTACCCTAGTCCCAGAGGTTCTACGCCACCCACTCCCCCCCCCCCCTCCGAATACTGAAAGCGGCGAGAGAACCTTTGGTCAAATTGGTGGTTTCTTTGATCACCTCGAGCCAATGAAGTCACTAGGGTCAGATCTTGACCCCATTTTTTCTGATTGGCTAAGAAATCTGTTAGGGGGGTTTTAGATTACTACAACATGAAAGTGAGATTGGTGGCGTCTTCGACCAGAGGTTCTCTTGCCACTTTCAGCATTCAGGGGGGAGTGGGTGGTGTAGAACCTCTGGGACCAGGGTACAAAATTGCTTGCAACACAACAAAGTGCCATTGCAAGTTGAAGAAAAATGTTGCCCATATAGACTTATTCAAAAATGGCCGCCAAATTAAAATTCTTTTATATACATATAAGTTAGCCCTTATGAACTCATTTTCATGTGTGAAATTCAAAAGAATTTTTACTTTAAAACGAGGTCATAAGGGCTAATTTATATGCACATAAAAGAATTCTAATTCGGCGGCCATTTTTGAATAAGGAATATTACCTCGCCTTTATTAATATATGAAAATTGAGTTGTCCAACTTACTTAAAGTGATCTTTAACTTCTTCAGGATTACTTAAAGAATTCTTTAAATTATATTCTTGAAGCATTTGTGATGCTGGTCGTATGTAGACATACATCACATAGGACATATAACTCCAGAATACCAGTTGACTGAATGAAGCCAGACCGAGGATTTTATAAAATGTGTGACGTTCATATTTAAATAAGGTTATATCATGCTGATATTGAGTTGTGACGTACTTCCGAAATGTCTTTGAAGAATTTCTCTAAAAAATTACACAATACCAATTACATAGGCATATATAAAAATATACTAAAAGCCCTTAAGCCTCACCTTAAATTGTATATATTCGATAATTATATTCTATATTAATTCCATATTATATTCCATGTATTCTATTCTATTCTATATTCCATGATTATATTCTATATTCCATGATTAAATTATATTCTATGCTCCATATTATAATTTCTCTATTCCATAATATTCTATACTCTATATATTATATATTTATATTCAATACTCCATGTTATATAATTCCTATATTCCATATTATATAATTTTTATATTCTATATTCCATGATTATATTCTATACTCCATATTATATAATTTCTATATTCCATATTATATTCTATACTCCATATGATATTCATATTACATGTATTGACATATTCCAGCACCACATTGATTGATCTACCGTAAATATTAAATGTCCACTCTATTAAATTCCATATTATAAAAGAAATGCACAGTTTGAAAGTAGAAACAGCAAACATTTGCCATTAATATCTTCAGTTCTTTAAAAATAAAAACGTCTACTAACCACTACATGAGATATTCTAAACATATCCCGACCAAAACAGCGTGTTAGAGTGAGATAAGCCATTATGCAATTTCAGATATTTTGGTTCCCCTGTGTCGACTTGATAAATATTTGTTTTCCCGCGCTTTTACTGTGAGTTTCGTGTAATTTTTAAACGATCTGGTACTAAATTCTTGGAATTAACATTGGAAGAGTCGTATTCAGTGCAAAAGTCAAAAGAGTTCGACGTTTATATGTATTTAGTTGAAAGCATAGAAAGCCCAGTTTTTAGGCAGAGATATAGAAAGAAAATAACCGGGGGAGCAGGCCGTACGCACACTTCCTAAGGAACCGGAAGCATGTTCCTTCCCCCCGCCCCCTTTCTGCAATAAAAAGTTCCCATTTTATTTTATTTTATACAACGGAAAGTGCTTTCAATGTGGTAAAATGTTTTTGCCTCAAGTGCTCTTTTAAAACTGTGCCCACTCAACCTCGTTCCCAGGGCCTTTTTAGGGAGTTTTTTTGTGCCCCACTTTTCCCCAACATCAACTGTACTCTATATAATAATGAATTTCCATACTGATTTGGATGCCAGTGGGAATGCCGAGAAAAATTTTAATGAGGAGAACGTAATTGGGATTTTAAGATTGATGTCAATGGGACTGGGAGTGTGATTTGCTAATTAATTGTTGTACATTGCGAAATGGGATCCAGTGATGTTTTTCAGTTACCCCGCGTTCCCCCACTATTTTTGTGGTGCTTACTTTGTGTTTCGCGCACGAATTTGTTATTCTTTGATCCTGACCCTGAAAACACCCTAATCCTTAAACCTAATCCCAACCCTAACCCCAATGCATATTCGTGCGCGAAACACAAAGTAATAACCTTCTTGTCGGGGGAACAAATATTACGTTCCCCCTGAAAAATATTACGGTGGAGGAACAGCGTTCCCCCTAACAAAAATTAAACGTAGTGGAACACCGTTCAACACCGCACTATTTTTGCTTTGAGTCAATGATTGTACTCGTTTTTCAACCAAGTTAGTCAACCAGCTAGCCTGAGCCAGGCGTTTAGTAGTCTTTCCACACACCCCCATTAACTTTCACGACAGGAGCCACGCCCATTTAATTTTACGACCAGTGGCCACGTCCATTTGACTTTAGTGAGCGTTCCCCCACTTCTAAGTTTGGTCGTCATCAATTCCCGACATTTCCTAATTCCGCGTTTCTTGTAAAACCATCCTCTAAAAGTATATAGTTTTTGCACGATTTTGCAAGATCTTTTATAGATCATAAGCTGTTACAGCTGTGATTAATGAGTGGATATAAGTTAAATTTTGAAATTTAAAAGTATTCTCGGGACGTACTACAAAAAGTAGCACATTTCATAAAAGAGTGTTTTCCCCCAAATTTTCAGCAGTTATTTTGTCAACTCGTAAAAATTGCGCAACAAGGATGACCTAGTCAAAGAGTTCAATATTTTGCAAATTATTTACTTCTGAAAACCAATATTTTGAGTCCCTCACTTTGGAGTATGGAAATTAATATGTGGCAAGCTGTATTTTGTCACGTGAGCAGTACGGCTATTTCCGCTGCCACGCGATATTATAGTTTCCAAAATGGCCGCTGGTTGAGTGGGAGAGAAAAACGAAGAGAGTTCTTCGGGTTCGTGACCATTTTTGAGGCACTCCTCGCCCAGGAGGCACCCTCAACGATGAAGTTAATTCATCTAAGTATATTTCTTTTCTGTTTCTTGCCTTCAACGCTTTCTGTGACGAAGAAAGTAAAGGCTGAACTTAGGTGAGTCGAATGTCAACACAAGGTTATAAATGATAATTTTTAACTAGCTCCAATCATAACAAGTTTAAATGTAATCTTTTTATTGTTACTACTTAGGGAAACAGTCAAAGATATGTTTCGACATGCTTATAATTCCTATATGGTAAGTTTAAATTTATATGTTAAACTGGTCTTTTAAAAATCCGAATCTACGAATTATAATTTTCATCCTATGCTTGTACGCGTGTTTTAAACCACCCACTCTATATGCAAATGTCACGCAAAATTTATCATATTCCGTAACAAAAGGATTATTATTTCATAAAAGGCAATTTTTCTTTGTCCTTGCTTAATCTATTTTTATTTTTAGTACGAAATGTGTGCACAGTAAAATCATTTTTATTTATGTATTTTTTTATGATACATTTTTAAAAAGTCCTACGCACTTGTAAACTTTAAATTCCATTATGGTTTATACTGGTGTCTTGGCAACGTAACATTGAACTTTCTAATTTAACAATAGGATTTCTGTTGTTGATTCAATGAAATGATTCAACACTATAATTGTTTTGTACAGAATTGCCCACACACTCAGCAGTCTAGGAAGCGAGTTGATCTTGGAGGGGCACAACTTCAAAAGGGCACTTTGTTCAGGGAGTAGAACTTCAAAAGGACATTTGAGACACATGTTTTATCATAAAAAGGGCACTTTATGACAAAGTTGGGGGGGGGGGCACATGCCCCATTACCTCCCCCCCCCTTGTTAAGGCCCATTTACACAGGCAATTTTTTTGTTGCAATTTTTCTCATCCTGACGCATGCGATTGAATGAATGACTCGCCAAAGTATTGAACCTCATATAGCTCTGCACAAATGTTCAATACCTTCGTAAGTCAATCCATTCAAACACATATGTCAGAAGGAGACAAATCGCAACAAAAATTGCCTGTGTAAACAAGCCTTTACACTACTGTATATGTGACACTACCAAATTCTGTGGCTTTTATGGATAAGCTATAGTCATTGGCACCTAAGCGTGTACACCACCCATCAAAACATGTTTTATATCAACGTCAAAGTTAAATGTTTACCTTGCAAACGTATTAGGTTTTCATTCAATACATTCAAACCAATGCATTATCTTCACATGAATGTGCCCTTAGCCAGTCACGTCTCACCAATCCCACAGTGTTGATTTCAAAACAGTTAACTTTGGCTTAAATTTAGAACATGTTTTGACGGGTGGTGTACGCTTAGGTGCCAACGACTATATTATTGTTGGTTTCAGCTCACTTTCCTGTGCATGGTCAGGGCTTTCAAAATAAGCCAGTGACCGCCGGACCTCTGGCGGTTGCTGGAGCTCCGGCGGTTGCCACAAGGTTTACCGCTGGCTACTTTTCTTTCAAATGTCAAAATATCTGCTCTGCACCTTTCTCTCTACTAATTAAGCATCAAAATAGAGTTATTCTTTACTTTGATGTTAATTTGTATTCGTTCATAAATATTGACTTCTGTCCATCTTGAAACGAAATGTATCCGTTGTGGTTCTCGGTCCAGGACTGGTTTTTTTTTTATGCATAATAATTTGATTACTCACAAGTATCAAAATGAACTAGCTAAATATCAGTTTATTTGTATTGAATGCTTTAACTGTTCAGTGTTAACTTAACTTATAAGACTGAGAATTTGTAAAATTTGATAAAATCCGGTATAAAAAAATGTCTGAGCAGTTGTTCTTTATTACAATATATTAGATTGGCTTTAGTTGTAGTTTAAATAAAAAAAACTCCCTGTTCACCTCACAGCCGCCTACTTTCTCATCGCAACAGCGTACTTGAAATAATTCTGAAAGCCCTGATGGTTGGGAAGTTCATTGTAAAGTTTCAATCAAATCACTTACTGTATGTACATCAAGATGTTAGATATACATCAATAGATTACAGACTTATTTTTGGTGCAACTTCTTTAGGAAAATATGTGATTAATCATACTGCAATTCCAAATTTAATACTAACTGCGTAGTCAAATAATGGTGCATAGCTGAACTTTTAATCTAACATTCAAGCAATTAAAACAAATTTTGTAATCAACATTTGAATTTGGAAATGTAATTTTTGAAACTTGGCAATGAACTTCCAAACGGCATGCTTATAAGTAAGCTGAAACACAATTGGTACTACTGTACTTTGGCTTAGAAAATTTAAACAGACATGTAAAAAGACTGATTGAAGTGATAAACTGTCACTGAGCAGTAAATTATTAGTACTCAGGGGTGGATCCAGGGGGTTATTAGGGGGCTATTATATATGTATTCTTTGAACGGTATATTATATTATATATAATATATGAATTGTGTTTAGTGTATAATATAGCGTATAAAAATCACTATTTCTGATCCTAATATCCCCAAAATGCAGGAAATAGCATTTCAGGGTATCAGAAATCAAAAAATTTCCAGAGGAGCATACCCCCCCTAGAGGTGTCAACCCCCTCTTTAAAAAAATCCTGGATCTGCCCCTGGTACTAATACCGGTAATACATGTATATGACTATAAATAACTATCCAATTTCTGGTAATCTACTATAATTGTGTGGTATTTGCCATTTATATGGTAAATATTGGTAATACCACCACTAACAATCCTTCTAAAGACTGCACACTAGCCTAGATGATCAACTTGTTCAAACATCTCCTGGGACTATCAATTTATTTACTACTACCCATAGACCTTATTCAAAAATGGCCGCAGAATTAAAATTATTTTATATACATATAAATTAGCCCTTATGAGCTTGTTTTCATGTGTGAAATTCAAAAGAATTTTTACTTTAAAACGAGGTCATAAGGGCTAATTTATATGCACATAAAATAATTATAATTCAGCGACCATTTTTGAATAAGGCCTATTGTCTTGTTCTTTAGACATATGCTTATCCAGCTGATGAATTAATGCCATTAACTTGCAAAGGCAGATATCGTGATATTGAGCCTTCTCGTGGTGATGTTGATGACATTCTTGGGAAGTAAGTGGCTGAAAAAAGTTTTTCTATTATCCAGACTACAAGCCTGGAAATTTCTTGTGAGGGGAATAGATCAATCAAATTATGCTTATAATATTGTAAAACAAATATACAATAGGTACTCAAGATACTGCTTTTAACTCTTTCACCTTCTTTTTATCACCTTGTAGTTTTTCAATGACTTTGGTAGACTCTTTGGATAGTTTAGCTGTAAGTAAATTCAACATTATTAACCAAAACAAGATTTGGTTTTATATACAGTATTGATGATCTAACTTAACTGATTATCTTGTTTTTTAGATTTTTGGTGAAATTAAGGAATTCGAACATGGGGTTAAATTAGTTATTGATAATGTGCAATTTGATAGCGACATAGTTGTCTCTGTTTTTGAAACTAATATACGTGTTGTTGGGTGAGTAGAGAGTGCATACGTACTTAAAGGTGCTGTCCACTCCGTTCTGCGCATGATCCGAATCTTTGTTTATTGGGACCCTCAAACATGACATTCGTAGATAATTACATGAAGTACTCAGCTCAGTGTAAACCGTTAGGAACAACACCAAGCGATTTGGTGAGGATATCTCTTTGAATTTCTTATATTTCTTCTGAAAATGTTTTGTGTACAAGTAATGAAGAGGAAGCAAGAAAAGCTTACAATCTTCAATAAGGTATCAGTATATTTTTTTCTAAATGGAGATGTAAACATTAGTTTCGTACATGCGCAGAATGGACTGGAGGGCACTTTTAATAATTATTCACTGAAGGTGAGGTGAATAATAACCGAGATGAAGTTGAGGTTATTCACTGATATTCACTGAAGGCCCATTTACACTACGCTTGATTTTTGGTACGGCACGGTTAAATTGTTACCTGTACCAATTTTATCCGTGCTCAGACCTTGTAAATAGGTAGTCCAAGCACGGGTAAAAATTGGTACGGGTACCATTTTTATCCGAGCCGTACCAAAAATTGAGCGTAGTGTAAATGAGGCTTGAGCCTGAGGTGAATAATTGTTTTAGTGTAAATACACATTTTCGTACTTTTAGGAACAACATTTTCTTTGAAATAGTTAATTTTCTCATCTGTCGCATTGACAAATTAGCTGGTGGCCATTTTGAATAAAATGATGCTCTAGGTGATTATCAAGAATTAGTCTGAAGTAGCTTGACCAATCAGCGCACAAGATTTTCTATAATATTACCTGACTGTGTATTTATACTAAATATGTACACTTAATCGTGACTTTTTTGGTTATCAGTTGAATTCCAAATAATTTGCACAGGGATGATGGTTTTGGTCTTTCCCTTAATGTTTGTTTGTAGTGGTTTGCTTGGTGGTCATGTGGCTGCAGATGTCTTCAAGAAAGCAGGCACTGGAATGTCTTGGTACAATGGTGAACTCTTAGACATGGCTAAAGATATTGGTGAAAGACTATTGCCTGCTTTTAACACCACGACAGGCATCCCTTACCCAAGGGTATGATAATATTGTACATGTAATTAAATGTAATTTTATGATGTGTATACAGTACACATGTATTCCAGTTTTTTTTTGCTCGGCTCGATTAAATTGCAATTACAGCAGTCCTCTACTGGAAGGCATAGGTAGACCCATGCATGGGTCTTTTTTTCAACAGAAAAGTGTTTTTTTTTATTAAAACACAGAGCCTAAAATAACGGTCGGACATCGGATGATTTCCGACTAAATTACAGTTTTTCCGACCAAATGGTCAATTGGTCGGAAATTTTCTTGTTAGAAACAGTGCGATTAGTTAGTGTTTAGCATAAAGAATTCTTTACTGCAAGGCGGGATTTACCCAACGGAGGGAGTCAAATCGAAAAAATATGTATGTCCGAATGTCCGATCAAATTTGAAAATGTCCGATCAAATTTCATTTTTGTCGGACATTTTGTCCTGGCAATTTTTGACCGTTATTTCAGGCTCTGAAACATGATTTTGCTTTTATTTTATTTTATTTTTGTGGAGGGCTTATTTTTGAGAGGGTGTAGTGACCATTTGTGATATTTTTGTAACAGTTGCAAAATCTTTGGTAGGGTGTGTTAATTATTTCTTGTTTGGTTATTCTTTTATTTCAGGTGAATCTCAAATATGGTGTAGCTGATCCTCGTTCTAGGACAGGCACTGAATCAGATACTTGTACAGCTTGTGCTGGCACAATGATCATGGAGTTTGGTGCATTAAGTCGTCTGACAGGGGATCCAGTATTTGAGGTACAGTAAGAGAAAAATATACTACGGTTCTGGTTTGAGCGTGGACACGCGTAATTTGACGACACACGTTTCACACGGGAAACTAACATGTTGCTAAGCGGAAACTGTAACGTTGCTAAGGCCAAAACGGCATTGTTTCAATTTGAAACGAGCGCCAAATTTTCAAAGCAAATGTTGTCACGTTTATATATAACTCATCTTTATACACAATTAAATCTTCGTCAATTGAAGCTAAGAACTCCACAGTTCTTTTCCGATCGGCCATTACGCTGACAAACCCCACAACGCGATGTTTTCGCGAAGAAACAATGCCGTTTGGCCTTAGTAACTTCGCAGTTTCCGCTTAGCAAGATGTTAGTTTCCCGCGTGAAACATGTGTTGTCAAATTACGCGTGTCCTCGCAAAACCGGAACCGTAGTATCTTTGGATAGAAAAGTTGAAAAGATTGTGTCCAATTTCCATTGGGATTTATAAAGTTACAAATACAAGAGAAAGTTCAAAAGAATAGTAATTTCAAGTTCTTATTCTTGATATTCCTTCAATAGATAGTAGCACATAAAGCTATGATGGCACTGTGGACGTATCGCAGCAGGTCAAGTGATCTGGTTGGTACTGTAATCAACATTCATAATGGAGAATGGGTCAGAAGAGGTAAGTGTACACAAACACCACTGTATTCATTTGTCTCGAGAAACATCAAGACTATCCAGAAATCTAAACTAACTGCGTGGTTCCTTTGGGTTTGGGTATTAAGTGTATAATGTAATGTGCTTAAATATAGGAATATATATTTAAGCGAAGTTAACTGCTGATGTACAGTAGTTGACCTGCGGTTCCCCTTATTAGGGGAGTCCCTTATTAGGGGAGTCCCTTACGTCAACTACGTTAAGGGGTTTCCCGCGCATTCGAGATTCATTGAGCGTCTGTTGCTTTGCTGCAAGTAGCGTCTTTGCTCAGCTTGTGCTCCCCCTTCGCCCTTTCCCCACCCGTGTAGATACGAAGTATAGAATCCTATAGATCGTATATGTTATTCCACTGACTTGTCAGTGTGACTGGTGCCGGTGGTCTGCCTTGGCAGAGTTGTCGTGGCAAACGCCTATTGCTTCTCTGATTACCCTAATTGCTATTGCTTAGTTTGCTGGCTATTTGCTCATGGCCCAATTGCTTACAGTTACTTTGCTTGCTAACAAGGCTAGATTGCTGACTAGCCTGGTCACCAACGGCACCTACCTCCAAACAACGCATATTCTGCAGTTAATTAATGTTAATCTGTTTTACATCTATAGTAAGTTTTGTTATGATTTTAATATATATTTCTATTTTTGTGATGAAGACAGTGGAGTTGGTGCTGGCATTGACTCTTATTATGAATATTGTCTCAAAGCTTATATTCTTCTTGGTGAGGAAGATTACTTGCAGAGATTTAATCAGGTATTGCAATTCATTACGTTACGTTAGGCGCGTTTCAAACGTCCCTCTTCTCATACCACACCACACCACACTACAGTACACTACACTACACTACACTACACTACACTACACTACACTACACTACACTACACTACACTACACTACACTATTTATGATTTATTACTTTTTGAAAATGATATGTACAAATTAGGCAAGTTAATATTACTAACAAAGATATCTATATACATAGGTTGTTAAACGAGAAATGATCAGAAGAATAAGTTAAGACATTATTCTTGAGAAAGTTCATAGTAAAGATGAATAACGAGATATATAATAAGTGAATAATTTATCCATTATTCACATATGACAAAAGTTAATTATGACTGTCAACGGACATATGGTTGTAGTAAATGCTAGCAGATCCTTGGATTGCATCACTGCAACAAAGTTTGCGGAAAAGCGACTTGTATGAGCGCGTCATACCAAGACGGGTAAGGACGGCTTCGTTAGCGGGATGCCACGCACCAAGAGAACCGATTACAAAACCAAAGACGGAACAGGTCTTGCCTTGGGCGGTGAAATGGTCTTTCAGGTGATCATACTTTGCGATCTTTTCTTGTTCCGCAGTTTGGAGGGCATCGCTATCATTCTCAAACGGGCAGGTGACGTCAATTATTGAGACTTGGTTGCCGTCAATAATCACAATATCAGGACGGGAACGGTCAGGGATGTCGGGAATTTGTTGGTCCAATCTAACTTCACCAGATCGGATCGCGTTGGAGAGGCGGTCGACGATTCTGTTGTGACGATCTCGGATCTCAGTCATGTGTTGGCGACAGTGGCAGATTATGTGTGGCAGGGTTTCGGCTTCTGAACCACATTTCCTGCACGAGGTGGAAATATTGGACCAACGGGATTTATTTTGGTTGGTTGGGACAACATTTAGTCTCGCACGATGGATGAATCTCCAATCTTTGAAGCTGATATTAAGGCCAGTGTAAGCCCAAGAGGAACCATTGCAAAAGCGGTCAGCGACAAGGGCTCTGGCAACCTTGCCTTGGTCAGGAAGAGAGGTGAGTTTCTCGGCAGCATGACTTTGCACGAGGTGGTGAAGGAAACTACAGCAAGATTTTGCCAGGATGGGACCCCTATCGAGGGAAGCGATAGATGGAGCGCCGTTGTCAGGAACAGAGAAAGACACTTTCTGGCGACGACAAGATGATCGGGCCCGAGTCCAAATGGATTGCTTGCGATAGCGAATCTTGTTGGGATGAAAGTTACCACAAGTGGAGCCAGAAAGGAATTCATAGATGAGGGAAGGAGAAGGGTTGTCTTGAGCAGCAAAGCGGACAGATTGGAGTAACTCGGCTTTGGCAATGTGGGAAACAAAGGTGTCAGAGGAGGATAACATCTTCAAAGCTTGAACGATGACTTGAACATCAACTTCAGCGAGTGGATCGTGAAAAGCAAGACCACCAACACTCCTGGAGGCGAAGATAAAGTGGGATGTGGCTCGGAGCGGTAAGTTGCATGCGGAGCGAATTACCTCGATCAATTTCTTTCGATAATTGATGAGAGAGCGTTTGAGGGGGTTGCCAGCACGGAGAACGTATGTAAGACAAGGTTGAATGAAGGTTCGTATAGCATCAAGCTTCTGCCATGGCGCTAGGAGGGAGGAGTTGATCTTATCAAGGTCGTTACAAAGGTGATCAACGAGAGTGTGAAGATCAGAGACGTCTCGGATAACACCAATAGGAATGCCAAGATAACGATAATGTTCGTGCTGGAGGAGAGCAGAGATGGTTTTGCCTTGGACGATGTAATCGATGGCAGCAACATTCGACTTGGTGAGAGTCAACGAGGCACATTTGTCTGGACGGAATTCAAGGCCAAGAAGAGTAGCCGAGGAGCTGGCAGCATCAAGGAGATGTTGGAGATCATCAGGCTTTCGAGAGATGATGACGAGATCGTCAGCGTACGCCAGAACAGAGATTGGGGCACCATGATGTTTAGCTGGGCCATTTCGCAGAGATTCAGCTTTCGCAGTGACGGAACGGAGGATTAGCTCGATGGATAGATTGAAGAGGATGGGAGATAGAGGGCAACCTTGTTTAACGCCAGCCAAAATGGGGATAGGAGGAGTGGTTCCAGCTGGAGTACGGACTTCAGTGGAAGCATTGGTGTACACATTGCCAATAAGATCAATGATGGATTGAGGGATACCAATGTGAGATAGAGTTGTGGCGATGACACCATGGGGAACACTACCAAACGCATTGCGGAGGTCCAACCAGGAAATGCAAAGATTTCTATTGAGACGTTGAGCATCGGCGACCAAAGATTGGAGAATGAAAGTGTGTTCATAGCAACCTTCGGAAGGACGTGCACTCTTCTGGGAAGGAGACATGAGGTCATTGGATATGGAGTAAGACACCAAACGATTGGCCAAAATACTCATGAGGACTTTGTAGATGCAACTCATCAGGGCAATGGGACGAAAGTTGGACACGTCATCGGAGGAACCTTTCTTGTGGATGAGGACTGTGGTAGAAGTTTTCCAGGAGGCAGGCACATCGCATTCGGATAAACATCTGGCAAAGATGAGTGAAAGGATTTCCCCTTTGGGATCAACAGCTTTAAGGTGGCGATATTCGACTTTGTCAGAACCAGGGGCGGAGTTGGATAGAGAACGGAGTTTCTTAGTAATTTCTGCTGGAGTAGGGTTAGCTGTAAGACTGTCATCAGTGGGGCCAGTTGGGACAAACTCTTCAAGCTTCTGTTTGATGAGTTCAGGATTGCAATCTTTATTGTCGAAGACTTTAGTAAAGAAGGCGTTTGCTTCATCGGCTGTGCCAGTAAAGGAAGGCGAGTTGTTGTTAAGAACCTGTCGAGCAGCACGCTTCTTAGAAATTCTGTAGAGACTTTGGATCCTACGAGCGAGAATCGGATTGAACTCAAGGTGACGACGGTTGTTGGAAGGAGCACGGGCGGCTGGACGGTCAGGACGACGAGGAGTGGGTCTGGATTTTTTGGAGGTTAAGACACTGGTCTTGAGGACATCGTCCGCAAAGTCAGAGCATTTAGAGGAGAAATCTTGCCAGGAGGAGTCCGCTGAGAAGACGGGAGACCATCTGTTCTGAAAATCAACTACACCGGCATTTGAGTTGCTAGGGAGGTGAATGGGAGACGAACCATCCGTAGGAACAACAGGGGGGTCAACAATGATGGTGGGGTTAGGATCAGTCAAAGGTGAAGCAGGAGGTATAAGCTGGGTCATTGGCGACAATGGGATCGGCTCGGGAGAAACAGGTGGCAACGTTTCCGTAGAGGCTTGATGTTGCTGGGAAAATTGGGAGATGGGTGGAAGGGGAGATAATGGAGAAGGGACAATGAAGGCACTGTCATCGTTGGAGAGGGCAGGCGTGGACGGCAACGGCGAGTCTGGATCACTAGGCGGAATAGAGGGTCCTTCTTCGACATAGTTAGTTGGACGAAGTCTAGTCGAGCGGCGAAGAGGAGGCGGCGGAGACGAGTCACAGTGATATTGGGAGAGGGCGACTTCGGCTGGTTGTTGAGAGACATTTGGTAGATCTTGAGAGACCAAATTAATTTCTGATCTAATAGGCGACGAACTAGAACTGGGATGGCGGAATTTAGACGATTTCTTTTTAGAGATACCATGTTGTCGCAGGCAGTGGACGCTGACGGCTTGGGCGTTTGGAAAATCAAGTTTGCAAATAGAGCAATGGCCAGTGGCGACGAGAAGCGTTGTAGGATGAACGGATTGGAAATGACGCTTGAAATTGGGGAAATTCACAATAATGTTTTCACAAATGCAACAATAAAATTTCTTTCCTTCAGGGTAAGAACGGACAACCGACACGGATTGAACAGACAGATCTTTAACCCAATGACGTTTGGTACGATGGACACTTAGACCAGCTTGCGAAGAGGAGGAAAACTTGCAATTGAGGCAGCGAAATTGTTTGGAACAGTGATCTGAATCGGACGACATTTGATGTGCATATTAAAGGGGGAAACCCCGCTTCGGCTGAAAGTTGAATTGTCAGTAACGAAACCTTGACAACGAACAAAAAAGGGGAATCCCCAATACGCTACGACCTGAAAAACCGGATAAAAAGCAAACCAATAGCACAGATCCTTTCAAAAGATGATCAAAATGTAGAGAAAAGTCAAGCGATGAACTTGATATCAATAAAAGGTTCGTACCCGGTGTAGAAACTTAAAAGGACAAAATATAGATGAAAATAAACCAACCGGCTGAGAATTATTATTAACGGCACGGCGCGGAACAAAGTTGACGATAATTTAAAAACCAGTAACTGGAAACTGCGAGAATATAACGAGTGGATAGAACAGATCCAAGCAATCAATACAATATAAAACTTGGCCCAAAGGAGACGTCCTAAGACAGGTAAATTCAAAAATTCAATGTTGCTAGGCGACGAGACAACAGACAGGCTAAGACCAACGGTCAAAAACAAATTAATGAATAATTCAAAACCTACTGTTCAGATATGAATAAAACTTGGATAGCAGGCTATAAAGGACCAAATTAAACAGTAGCTGTATAAATGGCAAGCGATTTAAAAATAACAAAAGGAGAATATATGATGAAAACCAAGCGAAGATTTCGACGTATATATATAGCGAGACAGTTGATCTTGATAAATATTTGACGGTTATACGGCACGATACAAACTTGTGTAAAATTCAAAATATAAAAGATGAGGATCAACCAAAATAGTACCAATAAAATAATGAGACAATGGCAACAAAACTGGTATGAATAACCAAACTGCAGAGTCAGGATTGACGGAGAAAATTCAAATTTAGCTGTTGCTAGGAGACATCAAGTGAGACAAAACAAATCCAACGATCAAACACGAAATGATAAATAATTCAAAATTGATTACACCAACAGAAGTGAAACTTGTACAAAAGGATAGGAATACCAAAACCAAACGAACTGTAAAATTAGGGCTCACCAAATAATCGTGACACGAAGAAACAATACTTGTACAGAATCACGAACTACAGATACGCCACAGGCCAAACGGTCAAATAGATAATCCAAAAATATAGTCACGGAAAATAATCAATCGATCCAGAACTTGATGCAGAATGGTCACGAAATACTTAGCAAACCAACAATCCAAAATTTACATAATGGGGACCAATTATTAAAACCAACGAAGCAGAAATAAACAGAGCTAAAGAGACACGTACTTGACACCTGACACTACACTACACTACACTACACTACACTACACTACACTACACTACACTACACTACACTACACTACACCACACCACACCACACCACACCACACCACACCACACTACACTACACCACACCACACCACACCACACCACACCACACCACACCACACCACACCACAGTACACTACACCACACCACACCACAGTACACTACACTACACTACACCACACCACACCACACCACACCACACCACACTACACCACACCACACCACAGTACACTACACCACACCACACCACACCACACCACACCACACTACACTACACTACACCACAGTACACTACACTACACTACACTACACTACACTACACTACACTACACTACACTACACTACACTACACTACACTGCACTGCACTGCACTGCACTGCACTGCACTGCACTGCACTGCACTGCACTGCACTGCACTGCACTGCACTGCACTGCACTGCACTGCACTGCACTGCACTGCACTGCACTACACTACACTACACCACACCACACTACACCACACTACACTACACCACACCACACCACACCACACCACACCACACTACACCACACCACACTACTAATTTAATTTTCTTTGTTCTTCATTTAGCACTACAAAGCTGTGATGCGTTACATAAACAAGGGTTCTTTATTTTTAAACGTACACATGCACAATCCTTCAAGATTATCTTACTCATACATGGACTCCCTGCAAGCATTTTGGCCTGGTTTACAAGTAAGTCGAGATCTAGAAAGTCTGCTATGTATATCATATCAAATATATAAAAAAGTATATAGAGTGCTGCGTAGGCAGTGTTTTGGATAGAGCAAAGTAAAAAAGTGGTAAACGTCAGATATTTTTAGCAACGAAATACTGACGTTTCGCACGGAGTCCTTGATCAGAGTGAAATATCACATTTTACTCTGATGAAGTGCTCCGCTTGAAACGTCAGTATTTCGTTACTAAAATTCTTTGAAGTTTACCACCTTTTCTCTATCTTTTATCATATTAAATGTATGTTTTTTGCCTTTCAGGTTCTCAAAGGTGATCTTAAAGCAGCTATCGAATTGCACGAAGTGTTTTACAGCGTTGCGAAGAGGCATACGTTTTTACCAGAGGTAAGAAATCCCGTTAATTAACTTTTCTTATTATATGGCTGGGCTTGTTTTCGGGTCATTACGCCAAACGGCGCACGCTGATTGGTTGCTGAGAGGTCCGGAAAAAGCCGTAATGCCCTCTCGGCACTGTGAGAGGGCATTACGTCCTTTTTAATGACCTGCAAGTTTTGGCGGGAAAATTACTGAGTTGATTTGAATGAAAATAAAAGCGAATTAGATATATTCGTTGGAAAATTTTGAACAATAATACGTCCTGAAACATCAGTGTTTCTTTTTATGAAAACTTCTTATTTAAAAACGCGAAAAATAAAAGCCTAACAGGTGTAAACATGAAGCGAAATGAACAAGCTCAAAAGTAAGAACTAAGGTGAACAGCGACACCTGATCAAGACAAACGTAGAACTAAAAACAGATGAGAAAACAAACCAAAAGCCATATAATAAAAGGCTTATTAACCTCGTTTTCTCGGTCTGTACGGGAAAGTATTTGCCCTCGGTTTCTCTCGCACAAACCTCGCTCCTTCGTCGCTCGGTCTGTACGAAAACCTCAGGCAAATACTTTCCCGTACAGACCTCGAACTCGGTTAATAAGCCTTTAATATTACAGTCTCTTACATTAATTGGTCAGAACAGAGACAATCAAGTCTGGAAACTCGTCAATGCATAAGAACAATAGATTTTGGCATGAATGATCCATCTGCGTACGTCATAAGGCATTGTTACCGAGAAACCCAAATTTACTTCGGAAACGAACTAGCGTTATTAAATTGTCGCGAGAATATCTCGTGCACTTAAGTTGGATAAAACTCGCCTCCAATCCCTGTACGGTTCGATAGCTCAACAGGTAGAGTGCAGCCTGGTTCCCAGGCCTCTTTTTAACGTCGGGCGACAGACCGAAATTTTGAGGCCTGGAATAAAATGTTTTGCTTGGCCCCAAATCTGACCCCAAAACTGGCCCCAAATTATACAGGCACCAAACGGCCGTTTGGCGGAAAACCAAGGCAGATAACACTCACGTCGGTCTGCACAATTCTTTATAACATCATATATCAAGGTTGGTCTACTGCCGAAACGTTAAAATAGCATATTTCGATTTGTATAAATGTTTTTCAACACAATCACTTCCTACGCCGAACACTACTTTTTAAAGCCTCGTATGTAACAACCTTTTAACGTAATGTAAAACAAAGAAACCTACTCGTTTGCTGTCTGCTGTCAAGAAGAAGTTTGTTTAAGTGCCCTCGTTCATAAAGATTAAAGAATCCGAGCTCCAGCAGGATTCATGATAGATAAAGATGAACATTTTCCGCTAGTCCTCTCGCTCGATCCCTATTCTGTGACGTCACCAAAATACGTTCGAGAGAAAAGAGGACTAGGAACTAGTCTGCCCAGATCTCACGACCCTATCAGCGTTTGCTGCAGTGATTAGATAATCGTAATACATGTACTTATCGTGTTTAAATAAATGACATTATCATTCATTTCGTTTATATCATGCATTCTGATTGGTTAATTCACCTGCAAATAACTGAGTGCAAATAATTTTTTTCTTGCAAATAATGTTATGAGCATGCGCACTAGCAATGGCGCTGCTGACTGCGAATAATTTTCGTAAACATGGCGGCTAGTTCTTCAGCTATCCGAGGAAATAATCGAGAGTATTTGTATATAGCGTGACACTGACAAATCATGATATTTTGCGATAGACGAGTTCAATAATTGTGATTTATCATTCATAAAATTTTGCTCAGACTCGTCCAATAATTGATAATTATTTCTAGGCGTTCACAACAAATTTTGAAGTTCACTGGGGTCAGCATCTACTGCGTCCTGAACTCGTTGAAAGTACATATTTTCTGTACGAGGCGACCAAGGACCCTTATTACTTAGAAGTTGGCAAATATATTGTGGAAAACTTAAACAGATACACCAGAGTGCCGTGTGGATTTGCCGCCGTGAAAGATGTCCGAACACTTAGCCATGAAGACAGGTAATGAACAAATTCTGACGTCATTAGGACGTCACCAGTATTAAGAACTTCAAATTTTAAGAATGTCGAAAATTGCGTTTCTGTTAACGTGAAGAGGTTGTTGTATCAGTAAATCGGTTTCTCTTTATCAAGACGAAACTTTTAAAGTGCTTATGAAACGAAAATTAAGTCTGTCTTATTTGAAAGAACACTTAATTGATAAAGTAACATCTTTTGCAGTTTTTTTGTTTCCTTGCCTCGTCGTTGAGATATTTATTTGCAAATTAACATTTGACGTCACATGTGCATAATGAGTTATCGGAGAAGGTTATGTATCTTTGCTATTATCAAACATAATCACTTGAAAATCTACATGTTTGGTGTTGTGGGAGAAACACGCTAACACGTTCCTTTTGAATAAATTTGGTTTGATAATAGCAAAGATATATAATTTTCTACGATAATTCATTATGCACATGTGACGTCAAAATGTTTAATTTGCATATCAAACAAACGAAGCAAGGAAATGAAAAACAGCAAAAGATGTTACTTTATCATTTTGAATGCTCTTTCAAATAAGACAGACTTAATTTTCGTGTCATATAGACACTTTAAAGGGTATTGGCAATAAAAATTAAGTTTGTCTCTTTTGAAAGAACTCGTCAAATGGTATAAGAAGACCTTTTACAATTTTTCCTTATCTGTTTTGGTTTTGGAAATATTTCGACCAAAGACAGCGTGCTGTCCGCCATCTTGGAATTATTTTCGATATGCATGTGACATCATAAGCAGGGTAAAGTGAAATTTTTATCTTGCCAACCTTATGACATTAAGAGATAGAAACTCGATTTTGTTGCGCTATTTCCATTTTAAATTGACCCACAACATTTAAAAAGCCTTCCGTGGAAATTTGGTCACCCACGGAGTAGTTTCGTCAGGTTTACCCTGCTTGTGACGTCACCAATTTCCTAGTTAATTAGACCCGATGTTACAACAAGATGGCGGACAGCACGCTGTCTTTGGTCGAAATATTTCAAAACACAAGAAAGATAGAGAAAAATTGTAAAAGGTCTTCTTATACCATTTGACGAGTTCTTTCAAATGAGACAGACTTAATTTTTATTGCCAATACCCTTTAAAACAGAGTAGCTTAAACTGTGTCTGGGCGAGGGTCGTTGATCAAGTATACGACCCCAGGCGATTTATCTGTAATGTGAACTTTGTTTTTTCAGAATGGACTCTTTCCTTCTCTCTGAAACTTTGAAATACCTTTATTTGCTGTTCACTGAAAAAGACGACCTCGTCATTAATATTCATGATTTTGTTTTCACCACCGAAGCACATATTTTACCACTAGGTTTATCGAACTGGAATGGAACATCAAACCAGGTAAAATTCTATAAATCACAACAGCCTATTTTTACAAGCGGAAAATCGCTGGCCAATGAGAGACGGAAATCCACTAGCAAATAAGGGCCCGCATACGATATTTTTCACAAGTGGAACACTAGCTTTCCTTCTGCAAGCGCCAAAAGTTGAAAGTTAAACAGTTCAATTTTCATTTTGAGCTCCAATTGGAATATATTCCATAATTTCCTTCTTTCGATCGCCAAGATCTTTGGTAAAATCTTCGCAGACATCCTTGTGCGTTTTATATAATATACTGTCGCTACGCTAGATCCCAGGAACACTCGAAGGGCCAGAACGATTCTGGGCAGGACCTTTTTACGAATGTTGCTAGGCCTTCTCGTTTCCAGCCTCTCCCCAGTCTTCCCAAGAACCCAAACCGACTACGCGGCCAAGCTCATGGCGGAAACGAAAGGCCCAACCTCGTCCCCAGGGCCATTTGTAGGGGCTGGGCCAAGATGGCGGCCAAAAACAAAATGGCGGGAACAAATGGCCCTGGTGGAGGCTAGCTCAAAATGCGCAGTATATTGCGCATTTTGATAACTAGAACTCAGTCCTTGACACAGTAATTATACCTAATTACAGCTAATTATTGCATGGTTTGAAATATAATTTCCCGTGCCGTGGGCAGGAACAACCGACAAGGTCAAAATACAATTAAAAAAAAAAAATACAAAATCAAACCGTCTGATTTACGCCATAAGGTCTTGACCAATCAGAGGCTGAGATAGCCTAGCCTCCACCAGGGCCATTTGTTCCCGCCATTTTGGCCCAGTTCCCTACAAATGGCCCTGGGTACGAGGTTGCGAAAGGCCTAGAAACTAGGCTACTATAAACCCGATACTTTTTCACCATTGAAGAAATATCGTATGACGAATCAGAGCCTTGGAAATTTGAGTTCTATTTGTCTCTTTGATTTCATTTCCAGAACAATTTCTTTCAAAGTGAACATCTCCACGATCATTCTTGTCCCAGCACTATCAGAGATGGCAGTATGATGTCGTTTTCTGAAGAAGTACGAAGAAAGAGCCGCTCAAAAAAACCTGGAACGTGCCCAAAGCAAGAAGAAGAAAAGGAGAAAGCATCTTCTACCACCAACACAAAGTAAGAGCAGTACCTACGAAAAATTATGAGCATCAATCCGCGCTACCATCAAAGGCGTTGTCTGAAGGCAATATTAATATAACAATATTAATATAAGGGGGCTTTCCATTTACACGGTTAGACCGGTCAGTCCGGTTAAATGGAACACGATTCGTTTGAGACCCATATATTTTCCCTCATCAACATGCACGGGAAAATTAGATGCAACTTCTCTGATCAACCGTGTAAATTTCCTGTCGGTAAGATTCTCAAAGTTTTCCTCGGCGATCATAATATTACAAACTAATAACATGACTTTTCGGGAAATTAGCGATTAAATTTCCCCTTTGCCTCGGGAAGATTTAATCGCCAATTTCCCTCAAGTCATGTTATTACTTATAATAATATAATATTAATAATATAATATTAATATTAATATGCCAATATTAATAACACGCACGCTCCATTAAATCATGATGACGGCGGTCTATTACCAGAAGCCTACAGTATTTGCATCTTGTTGAGAGATAACGTCATCAGTAGTTTGGTGAGAGCATGGTAGTACGGAGGGGGAAATATGGGGCCTGTCTTCACAAGACACTAGATCGGAGTGTTGAAACGCTGGGTCATGAACAGGAACTTTTTAAGCTACGATCAAAACTTCTAAAGCTAGAGCAGCGTTAAAACTATGTTGGATTCTTTACCGACTATGAATTGTTTCGAAGAGTTCCAACCTTTGACATTACAGATATGGTTTTGTTGACTTTTCTTCTCTTTTCCGTATAGCAATCCTCCTCTTCTAAGAGCTGAGCAGTTTATCCCGGGCAGCACTGAGCACTTGCAGATCCTTAAGAGTATGGGAATATCTGTTACTAAAACTGACGATGGCAAAGTACAGCTGATGCAGAATGCAGCGGTGGTAGGTCAACTTTTTATATCATGCAGAATAGAATAGAATATAATAGATTAGATTAGATTAGATTAGAATAGAATAGATTACAATACAATAGAATAGAATAGAATAGAATAGAATAGAATAGAATAGAATAGAATAGAATAGAAAGAATAGAATAGAATGGAAGGGACGGGAATGGAAGGGAATGGAAGGGAATGGAAGGGAATGGAAGGGAATGGAAGGGAATGGAATGGAAGGGAATGGAAGAGAAGGGAATGGAATTGAATGGAATGGAGTAGAATAGAATAGAACACAATACAATACAATACGCGACACTGCACTACTATGCAATAGCAAGCCCATGGATGTTCACCTGTACCCCCAATTTTCTCTATTATTTGGTTATATGTCTACATTCTATATTATTTAGGCTGACACCTCCGAGATGGCTGCTGAAGGCATTAAGTTTATGCAGTCAATGATAGAACTTGCCAAATTTAGAAATGAAGATGGAGGTAACTAAAAGGCGGAAAATTGCCAAATACTATACATCTCATATGCAAATGCTACTTCTTAATGCTACCTTAATAACTATGAACTTGCAACCTTAGCTCTCCATCCGAGCCTCAGTAGCTCAATGTTAGAGCGTCTAACCATAGGTAGCCCAAAAATCCGCGTAGAAGCCACCGAACGCAAGTCACAACAAAACTCGCCCCATTCCCCTTCTAGCTGTCGCGCGCCGCAAGGCCCCTTGAATTGTAATGATTACATCATATTATACATGTATTTCTATATAATATGATGTAATCATTACACACGATCGGAAATCGCATAGAAAATCGGCCACTTTCATCGGGCAGTTCGCAGTCCACGTGCGTGCTGGCTCAAGTGAGTTGTCGGCCGTGTATTGATGACGTTTACATGCAAGATATTCGTTCTACGCATGCGTAGCTAATACGGGTCAGTCCGTATTTCGCGAGCCTCGACAGTCGCCATTTGTGAATGGGGCGAGTTTTGTTGTGACTCGCGTTCGGCGGCTTCTACGTGGATTTTTGGGCTACCTGTGGTCTAACCTGTCGTTAGGAGGTTGCTGCAGGTTCGATCCTTGTCTGAGGCTAAGAAACATTTCTGAGTATTTGAGCTTGACGAACGTCTACCAAACGTCTTGAAATTGTCTTCTTAATATCTTACTACGATTATTCTTAGGAGTTGAGCACCTTCCACGAGTCGTTCAAATCCTTTCTCCACCGTACAACGGCAAGATTGTTCTCAACGCTGGTCCAGCGCAATTCGGAATTGATCTTGGGAAATCAGGAATGGGTGTTAGTGCTGAAGTGGTATTGGCTGATCCGTTTAAAGGCTGTACTCCATTGATCAATAAAGATTCCGCAGACCACAGAATAGTTGTGATGGAGAGAGGAGACTGCATGTTTATAGACAAGGTAATTGAGACTAAAACGGCTGGATTTCACCTTGCATTTACAAGGGGAATTTTTTACCCAAATTCAAATTCATTCCTACGCGCCTGCCTTCGAGGACCCATAGCCTTTTCATGCTCTTGCGTACAATAACTTTTTTCAGCCTTCCTGGGCAGGCCAACCCTCTTGAGCATCGTTCACATCTTTTACATCTTCGTCGTTTTCAGCTCTTCTAGGGGGAGCACGGGTGGCGTGTGCTATTAGGGCGCTGCCTCTCACCAATAGTTAAGCCCGGTTAGATGGGGTTAGGACTTGGATGGGTGACCGTCTGGGAATAGCCCCATTCTCGGGGTGGGGACTCATGTGAGTAGAGTTTAGTTGGTCTCTCCTGTGCTTCGAGGGTTTTTCGCTAGGTTCTCCGGTTTTCCTCCCTCCGTAAAATCAACACCTATAGGTCTTAGCTGTAAATGGAGGACCCCACCAGCTCTGCTGAAAAACTTATCCTCCTTAAATAAAGAAGAAGAAGAAGAATAGGGTGTTTAGCCCTCTTAACTTCGTTTACATAGAATACTTCCAGCCCTCTTTGGTGAAATCATGGGGCCCTCCTCTCGTATAAACCAAAACAAACGGATTCTTACAACGGTTTTGACTGACAGGCATGATCTCAGCCAAAAGGGGCTATTCATCTTTCATATATAACATCCTTTTAGTCTCAAACATTTTCTCAGCAGCCAGTTATGTTGGCGTTATTTTCTGGTGTAATTGCTTCCTGTTCAGCTGTAATTTACAGTTTGTTTTATTTTCAGGTACGACAAGCGGAAAGCTCTGGTGCTGTGGGAGTTATCATTATAGGTAAGACCACCTGCAATGCTTTCTAAGAGGCCTCTGTTTGTGTACTGTAATATGGGACCTATTTTCTCGAATTTTTAGTTTGCACTACTCTAATCTGCTTCATTGTCTACTCTACTTTACTCTACTCTACTCTACTCCACTCCACTCCACTCCACTCCACTCCACTCCACTCCACTCCACTCCACTCCACTCCACTCCACTCCACTCCACTCCACTCCACTCCACTCTACTCTACTCTACTCTACTCTACTCTACTCTACTCTACTCTACTCTACTCTACTCTACTCTGCTTCACTCTACTCTGCTTCACTCTACTCTACTCTACTCTACTCTACTCTACTCTACTCTACTCTACTCTACTCTACTCTACTCTACTCTACTCTACTCTACTCTACTCTACTCTACTCTACTCTACTCTACTCTACTCTACTCTACTCTACTCTACTCTACTCTACTCTACTCTACTCTACTCTACTCTACTCTACTCTACTCTACTCTACTCTACTCTACTCTACTCTACTCTACTCTACGCTACGCTACGCTACGCTACGCTACGCTACGCTACGCTACTCTACTCTACTCTACTCTACTCTACTCTACTCTACTCTACTCTACTCTACTCTACTCTACTCTACTCTACTCTACTCTACTCTACTCTACTCTACTCTACTCTACTCTACTCTACTCTACTCTACTCTACTCTACTCTACTCTACTCTACTCTACTCTACACTCTACTCTACTCTACTCTACTCTACTCTACTCTACTCTACTCTACTCTACTCTACTCTACTCTACTCTACTCTACTCTACTCTACTCTACTCTACTCTACTCTACTCTACTCTACTCTACTCTACTCTACTCTACTCTACTCTACTCTACTCTACTCTACTCTACTCTACTCTACTCTACTCTACTCTACTTTAGTTCAGTTCAGGCTTCCGCTAACGAAGACGTACCTTCCAATGAATGATTTATCTGAGTTTATTTTTCTTGTTTCTATAAGATAACAACCCGGGCAGTTCAAGCGAGAGCCAACCAATGTTTGCAATGAGTGGTGACGGAACCAGTGCTGATATCAATATTCCTGCCGTGTTTTTATTCTCGAATGAGGGTCAGGTACTACAAAATGCAATGCAGATTATTACAAGGAACACGAAAGAGAACCTAAGAGCTCGGCTTGCTGACAAGGCGAAAAAAGGTTTGTTACTTCTTAACGACCTTATCTTAAAACTCTGTCTAACGCCCAGGGACGTAGCCAGGGGGGAGCCGCGAATCCCCCCTTTTGATATAAAACAGACATGTAACTACAAAACTGATGCAATATCAATTGTGTCCGGAAATAAACTGTAAACTGTGTATTCAATCTACTGAGTGTATGCATTTTGAGTATCTATGTGACGTTTGTGTGTTTTGAGTATTTTATATGACGTTTTTTAACCTTTAGAGTCTGTGTAAAATCTTCCTCCAAAAGCCAGGAGATGGCATTTCAGCGACTCTCGATTTCAAAATTTCACGGGGGAGCATGCCCCCAGACCCCCCTAAAAATGTATTCTGATTTCGGCTACCCCCTTTCAAAATCCTGGCTACGTCCCTGCTAACGCCAGACGATTACCCCAGACGAGAGGGAGACTAAAAAAGTCATGCAGGAAATGGTTAAAGTCACTGTTTATTACCCTTTCGCTTGCATTGTTATTGTAGAACAACTTTATTTTTGTGTCTGTTTGATAAGGCGGGCATTTCGATTTTCCATCGTCCTATTGGATCATGTATATGATTCGCCAATCTTGGCATAAGCCACTTGCTTCCGCTTGTATGTGTTTTAAGGCTGTTGGGGGTTATGTGGCGTCGAGAATTCGAAACCTCATTGTTTATGGCGTTTTATATCGAAGGAGCGAAAGTATTAATTTGTGGCTGTACTTTTTGCATCTGCTGCTTTATGCGTTATTCTGTTTGGCAGTCGGATGAAAAGTAATCTTAGCGAAAAAAATTTTGAAATCCTATTAGCTCGTTGAGTTTACATAAGACGCGCCTACCTATTTTTGTACTCTGTCTAACGCCAGGTGGTTTTACTCGTTAAGGGAAGACGTTTCGGAGAGTCATACAGCAAAGGGTTGAAGGGGAACTTCAGTCAAAGAATGAACGGCCTTTTCTAAAGAAAAGTCTTTTTAATGTTAATTAATTTTAGATTCAAAAACGGACGAATCTCTTTCCCAGTCTGAAGATCACTCGTCTCAGGTCGCTGGGACTGATCACGGTCACCAAGAGACCGTTAAAAGTGAGGCACATTTGGGTGATCAAGCGAGCGAGGAGCATAGTGTTTCTGAGAAACCTTCTGCCACGGTGAGAAATCTGCTTTATTATGACTATGACTGGACATTGATTGATGTCAGTGTTTGTGTTTAGTATGTATGTCAGTGTCAGTGTCTGTGTCAGTGTGCGTTCGTGTCAGTGCCGGTGGCTGTGTCGGTGTTAGTGTCAGTGTTCGTGTCAGTGCCGGTGGCTGTGTCGGTGTTGGTGTCGGTGTTAGTGTCGGTGTTCGTGTCAGTGCCGGTGGCTGTGTCAGTGTCGGTGTTAGTGTCGGTGTTAGTGCCGGTGTTAGTGTTAGTGTCGGTGTTAGTGTCGGTGTTAGTGTCGGTGTTAGTGTCGGTGTTAGTGTCGGTGTCAGTGTCAGTGGCTGTGTCAGTGGCTGTCGATGTCTCTATCCGTGTCAGTGTTAGTGACAGGGTCAGTGTGTGTGTTGGTGTCAGTGTCGGTGTCTGTGTTGGTGTTGGTGTCTGTGTTGGTGTCAGTGTTGGTGTTGGTGTCAGTGTTGGTGTCTGTGTTGGTGTCTGTGTTAGTGTCATTGTTGGTGTCAGTGTTGGTGTTGGTGTCAGTGTTGGTGTTGGTGTCTGTGTTGGTGTTGGTGTTGGTGTTGGTGTTGGTGTTGGTGTTGGTGTTGGTGTTAGTGTTGGTGTCTGTGTTGGTGTCAGTGTTGGTGTCTGTGTTGGTGTCTGTGTTGGTGTTGGTGTCAGTGTTGGTGTCTGTGTTGGTGTCTGTGTTGGTGTCTGTGTTGGTGTCATTGTTGGTGTTGGTGTTGGTGTCAGTGTTGGTGTTGGTGTCTGTGTTGGTGTTAGTGTTGGTGTCTGTGTTGGTGTCTGTGTTGGTGTTGGTGTCTGTGTTGGTGTCAGTGTTGGTGTTGGTGTCAGTGTTGGTGTCTGTGTTGGTGTCAGTGTTGGTGTCTGTGTTGGTGTTGATGTTTGGTGTTGGTGTTTGGTGTTGGTGTTGGTGTTGGTGTCAGTGTTGGTGTTGGTGTCAGTGTCGGTGTCTGTGTTGGTGTCAGTGTTGGTGTCTGTGTTGGTGTCAGTGTTGGTGGCAGTGTTTGACAGTGTCGGTGTTAGTGTTGTGTTGATGTCAGTGTCTGTGCCAGTGTCTCTGACAGTGTTATTGTACCTTTGCTATAGTGCCACGGCCCGCACCAAATTTATTGTTTGTACCTCTCTTTGCTGCAGGAGAAACTAGTGACATCCCAGGCCATTCAGAATGAAGTCAACAACGTCAACAAACTGATGGAGCTGATGAAAAACGTCGTAAATCAACCTGGATTCGAGTTCCTGACGAACGACAAGAGGATTAAAAACAAGGCTTGCATGGCGGGTAAGTTGAGTACAAAAGGCGATAAAGACGGTTGGTTGTACGAGATGGTTGTAAAAAAGTTAAGAGACGATGAGGGGTTGGAAGATTTTCTGGTCAGACAGAAAGCCGCTGAAAAGGCCGATCTCGGTGCTCTAGATAAAAATATGCTTGGAAAAGACAGCGATGTAGCCCACAAAGGTGAGCCTAGCCAAGCGCGTATTAAGCTCGAGGACTATCAGTATATCGTTAGGACTAAGGATTCGATAAAAATTAGCGAGTTTTACGTCGTAGGCGAAGTTGACGAGAAACTTGGCTCAAAAAGGGAAGGTTTAGAGGTTTTATCTACGGGAGAAACTGCCGGGTCTGTTCACAGTCAAGTGAACAAAGGAACAAAGGAAAGAACATGCGAAGGAGTAAGCGAAGATGATGGAGCTGTAGAGGGAGTAAGCGAGGAAACTGATAAAGAAACTACCGAAAGAGTAAGCGAGAAAATAAGCGAAGAGGTTGATAAGGAAATCAATGAAAGAACACGCGAAAAAAGCGATGAAGAAGCTGTAGAAATTGAAAAAGAAACTAACGAAAGAGTAAACGAAGAAACTGGCGAAGAAGCAAGCGAAGTTGATGTCAAAGGCAATGAGCAGTTACTGGATAAACAAAGCGATACAGAAGGGGACTCGTATATTGATACAAATGTCAAATCGGTCTCTGATCAACCAATCGATGAACAATTAAACGCGAAGGATTATTCCGATTTGCCGGAAGAGGGCTCGCCTATAGTTTCCACGAGACGTTATCCCTCTGAGGAGGAGTTGCATGGCCAAACCTCGCAGACTTTAGATGGGGGAGAAAACGAGGAAACCCTAAGTGACTTGAGTGGGAAACTAGATGACACGAACGTTCCTGAACAGACTTTAGATGAATCGCAAGCCATCACCGGAGATTCCAACCCCGGAGATCATTACCTTGTCGGTGAAGGGGGATCGAAGTCACCGGAGGAATTACCCGCTCCCGATGAATTATAATCTCTAGATTTAGTTAGGCCCCCTTTCTTGGGGAAAGTGAATTGGACTTGAAATTTTCTAAACTTCGTTCGAAATAGCATGTCGTAGTCAATCAAGGTATGGTCCAACCTCGTCCCCAGGGCGTTTGAGGAAGGAAGCGAGCAGGCCGATCAAACGCCCTGGCAAAGGCTGGAATCACGTGAGAAAATATTCCAATATATTTGGAACATTTTCCCGCTAGATTGACCACCGGGCTTCCGGTCTATGTACGTCAGCTTATATATTTGAATGAACTGAATTCATTAAATAAGCCGTTGTACAAGTCAACACAATTTATTGTTTCTACGAGAAATCCAACATGCTAAACTAGCTCAAAATAACCTTAACACACTGAAATAAACAAATACACTTGCCGGGGTCGTTTGTGGTGAGTTTGCGATGATATGTTGGTTAAGTTTCGTGATTGCTCCAGAATAACAACCCGTCAATATTATTATTACGGGTTGGTCTGGAGCAATCACGAAACTCTTCAAACCAACATATCATCGCAAATTCGCCACAAACAACAACCCAGGCAAGTGTATTTTGTTTATTTCAGTGTGTTAAGGTTATTTTGAGCTATTTTAGCATGTTGGATTTCTCGTAGAAACAATAAATTGTATTGACTTGTACAACGGCTTATTTAATAATTCAGTTCATTCAAATATATAAGATGACGTACATAGACCGGAAGCCCGGTGGTCAATCTGGCGGGAAAATGTTCCAAATATATTGGAATATTTTCTCACGTGATTCCAGCCTTTGCCAGGGCGTTTGATCGGCCTTCTCGCTTCCTTCCTCAAACGTCCTGGGGACGAGGTTGGGTATGGTCTGGAGCCCGGAAAAATTCAAAGCGCCTATAATAAGTTGGAATTTCATGTCAGGCAGCAATAGGTTAAAGAAAAAATAAGTTCGGGAGAGACTCTCTTATTTACAAGAACTTTTGAAGTTATAAAAATTGACGTTTGCAGCTCTTCCTTATCTCACTTCGTTCTTGAGATATTGAGATTTGTTTTATACATATTTAATTAGCGAAACGAAGTTATAGTGTATTTAGCAGACCACAGTACAAACACACAGAGATTATCGTTCAACCGCATAAACCCTGCATGCTAGGGATGTGCCGGATACCGGTATCCGGTAAAATTCCGCTATACGGTATAGTATCCGGTAAACTTGCTGTGTTTACTAGGTCTGTTTCCCTGGGTAGGACAGAAAATATCTGACAAATTATTTTCATTTTCATGTCAATGGAGTAAATGGACTATTGGACTCCGTGACCAGGTCCTGTACACTGAGTGACGATAGCATTCCCATTTTTTTTCTCCAACCAGGTCCCTTGTATTTAAACCTGCTACTATTAGTACTATCCGGTATCCGGTAAATAGCTATCCGGTTATATCCGGTATCCGGCACATCCCTACTGCATGCCCATTAAATTTCAAGACTACTATTTTTCAAAGATATGCGGGGGCATATTCCCTATATTTATACATGTATCGTTGTCATGGTATAGCCTTACTTGCATATTAAAGCAATAGGTTCAGAAAAATGGAGAAATATAGATGTACCGACGATCGCTGTTTATGCGGGTAAATAACCCCTGGGTTGAATGAGCCCCTAGGGTAAATATCTATGGGGTAAATGACGCATAGGGTGGCTTGCCCGGGCTCGTGTAAACAGCCCCTTGGATGACCTAATGAAAGTGATCCTTCAGGTGAATGACCGCTGGGGTAAATGACCCCCAAGGGTAAATATCCTATTGGGGTAAATGACCTATGGGGGAAATTAACCCTCGGGTAAACGGCCCCCTGGAATAAATTACCCTTACCGCAAATGACAGCTTGGGCAAAAGTCACCTGGGATAAATAACGCGTTGGGTGAATGACCCCCTGTGTAATTGGGGTTACGACTAGTGGTTACTTTTATACAGTAAGCTCGTTTAAAACTTTATTAGTGGGTAACTGTGGACCCTTTTATTACACCTGCAAGCCTTGCTTTGGCGTTAACATGTAGGAGTAACTTTAGAATATCAGGCTACAACCTGAACAAATTTCAGTAAACATGAGTACAAGTTATTTCCAGTACAAGTTATTAAATTAATCACCTCACATGAATTATAGTTAATAGAATGATTAATTGATGTCGAAAAAAGACCACTTTTCAACATATTACTACCGATAAAGTTGGGGCTAGTTTTTTACAGTACAAACTTTACATCTGTTTTTCGTACAAAACATACACATTTCGCAAAGTGAAAAGGCAGTACCTGTAAACTGCTGAGATTTTTAGTAAAGACGTTTCGAGCAGAGCCATTTCACAATCATGATGAAGGGCTCCGTTCGAAACGTCAGCAGTTTACCACCTTTCACTTTGCTCTCTACCCTGTATACCTTTTTACATATACACACAGATGTACATACGCCTGTTTTCTAAAAGCTCAGTCACACTCAATGAGTCTCCAGTACCGCTGAGAAGGGGGGGTAGGCGGGGCAACTGCCCTGGGGCCCGTACGGCCGCCTATGCACAGTGACGTACTTGCAATTCATGACAAACTTCACTTTGACGATAATTATGATCCTTTGCGCGATTTTCGGTCCGCGAAAATGTGAAAGTTTATGATATGTTACGGTATTCTTTAGAATGAATATCATAATTGACAAGTTTACGTCAGATCGTGAGTTCCACCATATAAAATGAATACGTAAAGTTTACAAGTCTCATTCAGCGCCGCATAGCCGCCGGCCGGCCACGTCACGCATATCTGCTTTCGTTGAATTCAATCTTGTAATTAGGAATCTTTGTTAGGAATTATTTGCGCCGTAGTGCGGTAGCGGCAATGTAGCACGACACCGCATCTTTTTAACAGCGATGTGAGTACTCGCACAACAGTAGAAATAGTCAAATCTGAGACGTTTGGGGGCCCGCGAGACTTACCTTCCCGCGGGCCCATCCTGGCTCTCGGCGACCCTGCTCCACTCGCCCTCACTGAGTATGAGACTACACTCACTGTCCAACCATTCAATTATGCAGTGAGTGTTGAGTTGCACTTGTTGAGTGCGAGGGGTCGCCCATTGAGTGTGAGTGAGCTTTTAGAATACAGGCGATATAGGGGGGAGGGAATAGGTTTTCGGATCGTCGGATTTGGCCCAAAAAACGGTTCGGATTTTGGTTTGGGCGGAGATTTTTTACGGATTGGCGGATCCTGCAAATACATCGGATGGCGGATTTATCCAATATATTTGTTCGGATTGTGGATTTTGCTTGTTGTTTACTTCGGATCCTGGATCGTGTTCACGTAACTTATGTTCTGGAGGGCCTATCTAAAAGCCCTCAAAACATACGGTGAAGATGAAAGAGAAAACCATCGTCAAAGAGCCTGGGAACCAGATTGGACCGACCGCTGACTGACATAACATGGCTCATGTATTCTGTCCCTACATTTTCGTCCCTAGCGATTGTCGTAGGTCTCTGGGGCTCTGGAGACATGTGCATTATATAGAAATCATCATTTATTATTGTGTTTTTTAACCACACCGTCTTAACTTTTACTTTACCGAACTAAGAAAATCGAGAGATGCTGAAAACGAGAACGTATTTGCTAAAGATACCTTGGACAACCTTGTTGCTAAACCATGTTATTGTAAAATGCGACTAAAGGAACTGAATAAAAGAGCTTAAAGTAAAAATTAGGGTAGTGATTTATCGCAAGAATTTTCGGATCGGATTCGGATTTTTGTAAAAATACTGACGGATCGGCGGATTTTCTATCAAATTTTAGCGGATCGGCGGATTTGGATACCCCTATTCACCCCCCCCCCCCGATATACATACATATATTACATATACTGCTGTAAAAACTGGCTCTACCCTTATCGGTATATAGATATACACACATATAGTTTAAAATTATGCAATTTCATGCGGTGTGCTTTTTAAAAGTGAATTTGCTAAGAAAGGCCAATTTATAGTTAACCAAACTATCAAGGACTGTTTAAGAGTTCATTCACTTGAGCAATAAGGCATAATTTCCGTGAGTGTGTTGGATATATTCAGGCTTCCTCTTGAAGCAACGGTCTTGAAGACTGTCGAGAAAAGAGGTAAAAAGGAATAATTACGCGGTTTAGTCAATATCAGAAGTTACTGTTGTCGTGTATTACTAATTTAGTATATATATATATACCTCGTTCCCAGAGCCCACGTTCCCCTTACCCAGCGGGCGGGAAACGAGAAGCTCAGGGATAATCCGTTCACGCCATCACAGGATTCTTGTTATCCAGAAGAAGAGTTAATATATAGAGTTCACTGTGTTCATCAGTGAAATATCGATGTGAAACGGATTATCCCAGAGTCTCTCGTTTCCCGGGTGGGGAACGTGGGCTCTGGGAACGAGATTGGGATATGCCACGTTTCACAACATTTGTCAATGAAATAAGTAGCTCTGTTCGGAGGTATCATTACCTTCAAATTATGAAGCTTAACCAACATTAAAACCACCATCTGATTGGACAACCTTTTAAAACGAATCCTCACCCCCATACCACCCCCCGGTAATCACGCCCCCCGGAAACCCTAAACCTAACCACAACCCTCCGGAATTCGAAATATGAACCATATGTGATTTTGAAAATGGCCTATTGGAAAAAGCAATTAAAATAAACCCTCATGAGATTTTATTCATGATGTGTGTAAACAAATTTCATACAGCAACTTGTTTATTTTGCATAGATAATTGATAATTGAGATCTTAAGAATTAGATGATATCTTGGTTGGTATAGGATTTTAGCGTGTTTTACTGGAGTATCCAACTTCAATCAGGTGATTGAATTAATGGTTTGAGATATATATGTAATGTAGTTACGCTAATATTTGACATATCCAGGAAACAGCGGTAACAGCCTGTACCCAGACATTGAAACCCAGGCACCCTTGCGCGTCTTCTCAACGCCTGGGTGCGAGAGTTGCAGTCCAGCATAGTCAATCGAGATATGGTCTGGAACTCAGCTAAAGTCTTCGGTCTATCTTTTTGTTCGCCTTTATGCATTTTTGTGCACGGTGTACGGTCACTGAACACATTGTATTTTAGTAAAATGAACGAATTATCCAATAGCAACGTTTCAGTTCAATCACTCAACCGTGCTATTTAAATATTAATAAACCTAAAACAAAGGATGTGCATGGTGTAAGGTACGGTTCAACATAAAATCCCAGCTCATTATAGGCGCTTAGAAGTTTGCCGAGTTCCAGACCATATCTCGACTGACTATGAGTCCAGTTATGAGTTATGTATATATAGGCCAGGGACACAACTAAATATAAAAAAATCCAGTCAGTGTAGCAAACCTCATCGTCGATCTCGTACATCTGATGTGCGTCAATAACCAACACTTTACCAGAAGCTAATTAGATAAAAGAGAAGTGAGAGTTAAATCCTGGTAGCAAAGGCTCTTAAGGCCTGGCCAAACGCTTTCAACATCGCATTCAACATCATTCAACATTGTTGAACGATGTTGAATAATGTTGAAGGCACGAGTGGCCAAATGAATTCAACATCGTTCAACATTCATGAATGACAATTAATTGAACGCGGGCTACCACAAAAGCTGGAATCGACAATATCCCGCATGGCGCATGTCTCTGTTCAACAAAGTTGAATGAAATGTGGCCAAATGCGTTCAACACCTTTCAACATTTTGAGAACAATAGAAATGTTGAACACGTGTTGAACGAAAATTTGAACATGTTCAAATTTCGTTCAACATCATTCAACAGGGGTGGCCAAACGCTTTCAACATGTTGAATTCAACAATTTTGAACGATGTTGAATGAAATGTTGAAAGCGTTTGGCCAGGCCTTTAGCCAGATATATCCTGGGGATATATCCTGGGGTCCTTACTGATTCAGTTGAAATGGCGCTTATGCGGGATTGCGTCATTTTTTTTTGTTTTTACTACCGTTTTGGTGTTATTTTTGACTTGACATCAAAGTGAGGCTTGGTGGTGAAAAGTGGATATTTGCATACAATACTATGACATCATCAGGTTATCCACATAATTTTCACGTCTTCAGGACGACGTTAACTCGTGAAACGGCGAAACTTGTTAGTTGAGTTTGACTTCAAACTATGCGACAAAATCCTTTTAGAACTCTAAAGCTTTCGGACGTCGAAAAACATACCTTAAATATTCAATGCTACGTAAATGTGTTTTGTGGTTTCTGCTAGATAATTAAGTTTATAGATTGCCGTAGGACAGCAGTCGTCGTCCTAGCCACAGGGAGTCCAACTCTGACGCCTGTGGTGTGTTTCTCTGTGTTTTATTCATATACTATGGAAATTCTGATGTTTGAACCACGACACACGATTGTTCTGTCGTCTCCGCTTTCAGTGATCATCACGCGTGTTCACGTGCACGCAGCTGTTTCGAATTGCCGCGCGTGCAATTTACATATGAGCGGCGCGGTCTCAGCTTTTCAGCAAGCACCGCGGTCTCATCTTTCATTAAATGAAACATCAGAATTTCCATGATATATGAATAAAACACAGAGAAACACACCACAGGCGTCAGAGTTGGGCTCCCTGTGTCCTAGCTTGCTGTGTCTGATTCTCTTACCAAGTCTGTGATCAGATCCTTTGCTTGTCTTGACATATTGCACGATTATTCCAATAATCACCATGATTGGAAGGAAACTCAAGACAAGCCAAGTGTACCAGCAGTTCGGAAGTTTGACGTGATGCCCTGAAAATAATACACAAGTTCGTAAGTCAGTACCCAGGTCCCAGAAGTTCTACGACGCCCGCTCCCCCCCCCCCCCGAAATGCTGAAAGCAGCGAAATAACTTCTGGTCGAAGACGCCGTTTCTTTGATGGGCTCCGAGCCAATGAAGTCGCTAGGGGCAGATCTTGACCACATTTTCTGATTGGCTTAGAAATACGTACGGAGGGTAAATCTGTTAGACGAGTGTTTTTATTGGCCAGTGCTTAATTAGAGTACTGCAACATGAACGCGAGATTGGTGGCGTGGCTTCGTTGACCTCAGGTCCGTAGCTCCAAATCACACTTTCTAATTGGCTAGTTTGTTTGATATGCAAATTATGCATTTTGACGTCACATGTGCATGATTTATCGGAGAAGAGGGGAGCACGGGTGGCGTGTGCTGTTAGCGCGCTGCCTCTCACCAAAAAGTTAAGCCCGGTTAGATGGGGTTAGTACTTGGATGGGTGACCGCTTGGGAATGACCCCGTTGTCGAGCTAGAAACTAATGTGAGTAGAGTTGTAGTTGATCTCTCCTGTGCTTCGAGGGTTTTTCGCCGGGTATTCCAGTTTTCCTCCCTCCATAAAAGCAACACCTAACATCTTAGCTGTGATCCGTGGTCTGAACTGTGTCGTATGGCGGCTGCCTGGAGTGCCTTTGATATACCTCGACACGGCCACGTTGATCTGCGTCCTTCGCAATTCAGCCACTGGCTGCAAGTAAGGATGATTAGCCAACCAGTCCTTTATCCTAGTCCTTTATCCTAGAAGTACGTTAGTATAGACCTTATTCAAAAATGGCCACCGAATTAAAATTTTTTTATATGCATATAAACTAGAAATTACTATCGCAAGTGAAATGCTGCCTCAAAAGGGACAACAACGTTTAGCCTACTCCACAGGCAACTCTATGTAGTCCGTGGCCAATGTGACACCCCCTTGGCCACTCCACCCAAAATTGCCCACTCCACCCGAGATTGCCCACTCCACCCGAGATTGTCCACTCCACCCAAGATTGCCCACTCCACCCAAGATTGCCCACTCCACCTGAGATTGCCCACTCCACCCGCAGATTGTCCACTCTACCCATAAATTAGCCCTTATAAACTCGTTTTCATGAGGAAAACTCAAAAGAATTTTTACTTTAAAACGAGGTCATAATGGCTAATTTATATGGACATAAAAGAATTTTAATTCGGTGTTAAATAATAACACTAACCTTGTAACAGTTGGACAGTATAATTGACCACTCGTCCTTTTTCAACGTAATAATCCAGACCATTGATGACCATCATGCCTCCGATGAATGCAGTTGATAGGATAATAATCGTCTATATTATAAAGATAGTACATGTATAGTCAATCATCACTGGATATATAGTAGAACTGCAGCCTGCAAAATGTCCTCGAATTGGGAGTAACTACCTGAATGCAACTAAACCAGCGTTTTTTCTTGCGATTTAAACTGCGCTTCTATGCAACTTTGCACGCAACTTGTCTCACAACAGCATTGACGTGTAGTGTCTAACATGATGTACAATAGTCAAAATCGTTGCGAGAAAATCATTGCAGGTGTAATATGCTGTACAATAGTCAAGATTGTTGCGAGACAAGTCAGTGTATAAACCATTGCAGTGTGTAACATGCTGTACAATGGCCAAGATCGTTGCGAGACAAATAAGTTGTATGAACCATTGCAACGTGTAACATGCTGTGCAATGGTCAAGATTGTTACGAGGCAAGTTGTACGAACCATTGCAGATTTGCAGTGTGTAACATGCTGTGCAATGGCCAAGATTGTTACGAGGCAAGTTGAACGAACCATTGCAGATTTGCAGTGTGTAACATGCTGTGCAATGGTCAAGTAACATGCTGTGCAATGGTCAAGATTGTTACGAGGCAAGTTGTACGAACCATTGCAGATTTGCAGTGTGTAACATGCTGTGCAATGGTCAAGATTGTTACCAGGCAAATTGTACGAACCATTGCAGATTTGCAGTGTGTAACATGCTGTGCAATGGTCAAGATCGTTGGGAGACAAGTTGCACGAACCATTGCAGCGTGTAACATGCTGTGCAATGGCCAAGATTGTTGCGAGACAATTAAGTTGCATGAACCATTGCAACTATTCTGGCCAAACTCCTGATATTTTCAGATGGAAGAACACTCAGAAAACGTTTGCACCAAAACTGCTTCTAAATGCAAGTAACACGCTGCAATGTTACGTACCAGTGATGGATTTACAGAGGGGTACAGGGGGTGTGCACCCCCCTGGCCAAGGACTAGGTATTAGGTATCATATGATTCATAGGTATATGATTAAAATATTAGCTATCATAATAATGATTCATAGGTATTTTATTTTTTCTGGTGGGCTTCACCCCCAGCCCCACCACCAGCTCGGCCCCTGGACCCTGCCGGGGGCTGTGTCCCCAGACCCCTGCTGTAGCTGCCTCAGTGGCGCTCCACCCTGCCTCGATCACACCACAGGCCTGATCTCACTTCGCTCACTCAACAGCGCCCCTACCAGATCAAGCTGGATCCATCACTGGTTCGTAAAACTTGTCTTGCAACAATTAACGTCAATGATTTAGTGTTGCGCTTGTAAGAAATTTTACAGTATAAGAAATTTATTTGATTAACAAACCTTCTGAATACATAATATAAGAAGACCACCAAGAACTGCAGAGCCAGTGCAAACGGAATATGGGAGCCACATATTGTCAGCAAGATAGCTAGTGTGAGCTTTGGCAAATGGAAGGATAGACATTGCAATGAACCAGCCCATAGTGGCACCTGGTTAAAAATAATGGAAAAGATGGGTTATGATTGTTCAGAGTTTTCTTTTTTCACATTTTTTTTTCACATGTGGCTTCCAAAAAAACTTGTCAAACCAAGAAAGTACCGTTTTGGAAAGTATTACATTTTACAACGTACCATTTTGCAAAGTAACGAACCATTTTGTAAAGTACCGTTTTGCAAAGTACCATACTGTTTTGCAAAGTACCATTTCGCGGAGTACCATTTCACAAAGTGTCATTTTGCAAAGTCCCATTTCACGAAGTACCATTTTGCAAAGCCCATTTTGCAAAGTGCATATACCAAATGGTCAATTTCAAGGGTGGTGAAACAGGAGGGGCTAGGGGGCTATAGCCCCCCCCCCAATATTTCTGATGAGTGGGCTTAGTACCCCAATATTTTTAGGTGTGACGATAATAATGAGTCAGTTAATTAGCACCTATAAAGAACGTAATGCAAAGTGTGAAACTAAAAAGAATAATTTAGAAATGTTTAATAAGAAGTACGGATATTCAGCGAAAGACAAAAGGTTACTAAAAGGTCTGATATGTGTAATATGTTTCCTGGTTTAATAATTTAAACCGAAAAGGAGTCGCAAGAGACAGGAAAATCTCCCACAGTTTCCATAGCTACTCTCTTGCTTTAAACGCTCACCAGTGGACTCAGCTGAATGCGAAAAATTATTAAAATGCCACGCCTCTGTGCCACAATTTTTTTGTGAATTAGCCCCCCCCCCCCCCAATACACCTTTCTTTTATAGCTTAGAGGTTAAGATCAGGGGGGTGGATCCAGGATTTTAGAAATGGGGTACATAGAGGTGCAGAAACTCTAAGGAAATTAGGTCTTAGGTCTTGCCTTGAAAATGCTTTTTCTAGCATTTTGGGAACAGTTTTGAGCAACGTTCTGTGAGAAATATAGGATGGTGCTAAATCAGAGGTGGTGCTTAATTAGGGATGGTGCTTAATGGTGAGAAAAATTATCAATCAATCAATCAATCTTTATTCAGGATAGCCTAAATTATCACAAATAAATAACTAAGTAGAAAACTATGGAGAAATAAAACAAAAGATCTCCAAAATAATCAAATAAAATTAAACAAAAAATAAAGTTTTTGAAACAAATATGAAGTCCTTCAATTGACTTACCTAGGACAAACATTCCAACATAATACAAACATAATGTCAACAAGCCTCCAATAACCCCAACACCAAATGACAATGCCAAGTAGATCTGAAAATATAACAAAACAAAAATCCAAGATCAATAAATGTTAAAATTATGTGCAATACTAATATTTTATTTTTATTCTATTTTATTAGTTTTGCCAGATAATATGTATATGATGATTGTACAGATAAGCAATGTAGAAAAGTTAGTTAAAACAAACTAAATGCTATTATACAATACCCTGGTTGCTATGCGTGTTTTTATTGGTTGTTGCCCATGATCTATTAGAGGACAGACACATGGTCACGTCAGATCACGTCAGCTGACTTGCTTTTTCCCTTTTTCATGCCCCAAAATCCGGCAAGAGTTTCGACAAAAACCTTTTAAACTTTTATTGTATAAAACAAATAGATTCCATTTTTTTGTTGTCTGTTCAGTTATAGATGCACAGAGGACGTCACAATGTGGTAAGAACATCAGTGACCCACTCGACTGCGTCTCGTGGGCCACTTTTTTGTTCTTACCACGTTGTGACGTCGTCTGTGCATCTATAACTGAACAGACAACGGCAAAATGGAATCTATTTGTTAAATAGATGATGGCAGGGAATCTGCAGCAGGCCTGTTTACCTGATTTTTGTGCTTTCTTGCATCACCTTCGATTTTTTCATCCATGTATAGTGAACAAAGTACATAGGTTGCAAAAAATCCCACGAAGAAACCAGTTATGAACAGAATAAATTTAAACAGCCTGTACCCTAAAGAGGAAATGACCAGAAATTATTAGACAAGACAATTACAGCATTTAAGCACCTACGTTGGTTACCATTATTATATGCATTATAACCAATGGTCACAGAATAGAAATATAGTAGGGTTTGATATAGTAAGGTCACAGAATAGACCAACTTTGATAATTAATGGTGATTAATTTGAATATTCTTTTATGTGCAACTTAATCAGCTTTTCTTGCCTTGTTTGTGTGTCTGCAATTCAAAAGAATCTTTGCTTCATAACGATGCCAGAAAAGCTCAATTAGATTCATGTAAAAAGAATACTTAAAATGGTGGCCAGTATGAAAGTAGGCTCTGTATTCAGCACCCACAAACCTTGTTCCCTAAATGGCCAGGTGAACCACTTTGCTTAAGTTCACCAATCAGTTACAGTCAAAATGGAAATACCTTCCCACTTCTTCTTAGAACTGTAGTTTGTTGCGTATTACTGTATTTCTGCAGCTGCTACCAAAGCCTGAGAAATTTTTTTGTTGAAAACTGTATACATAAATAGTATAATTTAGCTTTAAATGGCATTTAATCATAAAACAATATATACTTTTCCCAAATTGATACCAATGTGTCTACAGAAATACAGTTACATGTAATACACAACCAACTATGGAAGTGGGAAGGTTACTATTTCCATTTTGACTGTAAGGGGGTGAGGATCACAAGCACTGAAAACCCTGTAGCTTAAGTCTGAGCTTATATCAATAGTTCTTACCCATAAGGCATATGATGAGTCCAAAAAGGATGCAAATCCCAGCTACAACAAGCATTTGAGCCTCAAAATCATCATTTTGGATGCATGGAGAACTGGATGATGGTGATGTTGTGGTCATTGTGGTCATTGTGGAGGTTGGCTAGTTCTACAAATACAGAATTAGAAACACAAATAATAGTAAGTAAATAAATATTATATATGCACTGTTTAATAGTCTAATTATTTGTTATTCATTCTTAACCCATTCAAGCCAAGTACATGGCCACATTTTACTCATCATACATTGTTTTACTCTGTCTCATACCAGACAATTTTGCTCATGAAAGGTAACCCTGGCCTTGTACAAACTCCAAACTAGGCAGTAATGGATTTGCTTGGAGCCTATATTTAGTTGATGTGGTGCTTATTTGGGAGGAGGGCTTAATCAGGGATAGGAGGGTTCTTCCTTTAACAAGTAAAATTGTCTGGTTAAGTGGTGCTTAATCAGGTGATGCTTGAGTTTCTGGTTGAGTGGTGCTTAATCAGGTGATGCTTATTAATCAGGGATGCTTAATCAGGGGTGGTGCATAATCAGGGGTGGTGCTTACCATAGTTGGAGGTGGTGCTTAAACAGGTGGTACCCTTGGTATGGTGCTTAATCAGGTGGTGCTTATTAATCAGGGATGGTGCTTAATCAGGGGTGGTGTATAATCAGGGGTGGTGTATAATCAGGGGTGGTGCAAATCAGGGGTGGTGCCTAATCAGGGGTGGTGCAAATCAGGGGTGGTGCCTAATCAGGGGTGGTGTATAATCAGGGGTGGTGCCTAATCAGGGATGGTGCAAATCAGGAGTGGTGCATAATCAGGGGTGGTGTATAATCAGGGGTGGTGCTTACCATAGTTGGAGGTGGTGCTTAAACAGGTGGTACCCTTGGTATGGTGCTACAGGTTCTTGCATGCTCATCCAGGGGGATACAAGGTGGTAAACTCGGTGGGGCCACCCATTGTTTTAGCCACTTTACCACATCATATCCTCCTGTGTATCCCTACAAGAACTTCTAGCACCCAAGATAAATTAGGGATGGTGCTTAATCACCAATGGTGGCTAATCAGGGAAGCCACATAATTGAGTAAATAAGGTATGCTTGAGAGTCCACCTTGGAGTGTATGAATATTAGAGTTACAGTCAAACTGGGTGTTCTCTTGCGAGCTACATTGCAATACTCTTGCGCAACATTGCAATGTTGATTGACAAGTTGCTGTGAGCAATTATTATTCTTTATTTAAGGAGGATAAGTTTTTCAGCAGAGCTGGTGGGGTCCTCCATCTACAGCTAAGACCTATAGGTGCTGATTTTACGGAGGGAGGAAAACCAGAGAACCCGGTGAAAAACCCTCGAAGCACAGGAGAGACCAACTAAACTCTACTCACATGAGTCCCCACCCCGAGAACGAAATAAGGCTAAAAAATGTGCCGTGACATCACAACCGTGTTTACATAGCCTGATATAAACACGGTAATTGACCAATCACAGCGTGCGTAAGATGCAACCTATTTTATAAAAATCTTTATCTACATTAAATGTTAATGATAAATATAGGATTGTGGGGAAACCATAGTAGATTCCTTTAAAGGTTTGTCTTTCTTTTGAGTATAAATACTAATTTATGTTTAAAATAGTACTGTTGGTGGGTAGAAACTAGAAAGTAAAATAAATAAATCTTCCTGAAACGTTTGGGAGCACGGGTGGCGTGTGCTATTAGGGCACTGCCTCTCACCAATAGTTAAGCCCAGTTAGACGGGGTTAGTACTTGGATGGGTGACCATCTGGGAATAGCCCCGTTCTCGTAGCCTGCGTGCAGACTGAACGTCTGCACGCAGGCTATATTTCATAAAAGAAATAGAAAATGGATGCCCTGTGTTTATATAACCTGATGCAAACACTCGAGTGAGTTGGGAGAATTCGAAAGTACTTATGTAAACCCTCGCCTACGGCTCAGGTTCACATAAACTTTCGAATTCTCCCAACTCACTCTCGTGTTTGCATCAGGCTATATAAACACGGGCGGCCATTTTCTATTTCTTAAATATAGATAAAGATTTATAATACGTGATATATAAGCTGCAAACACATTGCAGAAGAGATCTATATAGGATTTTCCTACTGTGACTATTCATATTGCTTTAATACAGACTTTAACGAATAAATAAGCTACCCGAACTTGCGTGTCGTGATATTAACCAATTATATAAAACAATATTAATTGACGAATATTAAATACGTTTATTTTTTGGTCTCAGAAAGTGACTTCACTTACCTACGTCTGTCTTGGGTCAAGAAAATACTTTACCGCTGAAAGTTTTGAAGAACAGGCGTTGTAAAATTTACCAAAATAAATTGTCCAAGGTAAAAAAAGGAAGAAAACACGAAGCTTGAAGCTGAATTCATACAAGACGCTTCACCGGTTCCTGGAAATTCATGCCTCGCTTAGCTCGCTACGTTCGGAATCCAACGTAAGCACTCGGAGCCCCAAATCGGAGCATCGTCGGATCCGTTAAAATATTTTTGCTTCGCAAAAGGCCCTGGGGACGAGGTTGATTTTTGGTTTGACATTAAAAAAGAAAAAATATATATAATATATAACGCCTTTAACGCGCGCATATTTGAATCTGAAGCAATCCGAGTATCTGTTTTAGTGTTTTCAAAAAGTCGAAGAACTACAATGCTTCATAAGTTTACAATTTTAATTTTACAATACACTGAACAATTTTAAGAAAAAAAGCTACAGAGACAAATTGCGAAAAAAATGCTTTGAAACGATAAAGAATAAAAACAGTTTAAAAAATTTTTAGACATACGGTACTTTCCGAGATATTTTCCTATCAGACTGCCAATTTATCTCTTTGATACACTTTTTAATGTCTAGATTAGCCCTATCAGTACATGGTTTGTTCATTTTGTGCGCGAAAGATTAGAGATCTGGGAGCGAGATCAGTATCGACGTTCTGATTGGCTAACGGATTTCCCGCCACAATATTATTTTGGGCAAATTTCTTTTCTCCGAATCGCTGTAGGTTCTGAGAAGATTTTGCTGAACTTACTGGACACTTTCAAAGAACTAAAGAATTAAAAAGGAAAATATAGGTGAACAAGAGCTTTATTGTGAATAATCCTGGCAACAACCTAACGGTAAGACAACTAAGAAACTGATATTTATATTGTAAACAACGCACACTGATTTTTTACATAGAAATTGTATTGTGATTTGTGACAAGGTAAATGCTTTCGTCCAGTAGTGGTCCTATTTCACTCTAATGCGACGCTTATTCAAGTTTTTCGATAGAGTTTTTCGACAAGATAGACTCGGCTATACAACGAAGCTTACCCGATTATTCTTGGCAAATGACTCAAAATGATGTGGCGTTTCTCAGTGCTTATAAAACAACACTTTATGTGGTACAAAATAAAATGAGAAAGGGCAGATTAGAAAGCAACGCTCGCTTTGACTTATTATTTTTGAAATTTCAATAAGAAACTGACTGTAATTATAACCTTTTACCAAAAAAAATTCTGTTTGACAAGTAATTAAGAAATGGGTAAAGCCCCGCACAGACGACCAAGTTTTCCTAATTGACAAGTTTTTCCTTGACAAATTTTATTTGTTCGTGTGTACGACACAAATTGACATGTTTTACCTTGACAAGGAGCCTTGTTCAAAAGCTGGTCATGCCAGCTTTTGAACAAGGAAATTTGTTCGTGTGTATAGTCGTCAAGGAAAACTTGACAAGATCATCTCCTAAGCTTATTACGCGATCATTGCCGTCAAGGAAAACTTGTCCAACCGTACACACGAGCAATTATAACTTGTCAAGGAAAATTGTTGGGGAAAAAACGTGTTCATCGTACACACGAGCAAGGAAAGCTACCAAGGAACTTGTCAAGAAAAACTTGGTCGTCTGTGCGGGGCTTAATGGTTTAGTGTGAGACTGACTGAATTAATAAGTTGCCAAATGGCTACAATGCTCAGTAAAGGGTAGACTGTAAAGAGTTAAATTAAAACGGTACAGAGAACTTCACCCACGTTAGAAGATGCCACTGTTAGGAATTGTTCAAATTCCGATGTGTCACCAAATGGGACCATGGTTGAATGGTCTTGAATTAACTTTGAGGACTAGCTGTTCGCCAGCAAGGGGTTAAAATGTTTGTGTGAACAACGCCTTTTTAATATAAAGGTCGGAAACCATAAATTCACAATGATTTTGCATTTTAATATTTTCTGTTCATCTGCAGAGGTGAGATATTAAAAACATTGCTTAGTGGGTTCCGATTTGACAAAGACAACCGCATTTTAAACTATTTCCTTTGACGTCATCAACCAGTATGGGGCTCACCATTTAATCAGTTGTTTCGTTTCAAGTCAACTCGTGGGCGTGTTTTTCTCTTTTATCGCGTTTAATAACCATGCGTGAAGATTGACATAAAAGTTGATCGGTCAAATTTACAAGTATAAAACTATTGGTTTATAAATCATGAATTAGTTTGCCAGAAACCGCAAAATTTCATGCATAGCAGATGAATGACGAATTAATAATTAAGTTGATCAAGTTGGATTGTTGGAATGCATGTTAATTTGTCACCGAGGAAGAATCGGAGATAAGACAGACAAACCGAAATTGACTTTCAAATTGTTGTGAAATGACTAGCACTGAAATGTTCCATTAAGGCCTGGCCAAACGCTTTCAACATTTCATGCAACATCGTTCAACATTATTGAATTCAACCGAGATTCAACATGTTGAAAGCGTTTGGCCACCTTGTTGAATGACAGGGGCGGATCCAAGAGGGGGTTGACACCTCTAGGGGGGTCCGGGGGTATGTTCCCCAGGAAATTTTTTATTTCTGATACCCTGAAATGCTATTTCCTGCATTTTGGGGACAATATTAGGATCAGAAATAGTGATTTTTATACGCTATGTTATAAACTAAACACAATTTATATATTATATTATATATAATATACCGTTCAAAGAATACATATATCATAGGCCAGGGGGGGTTGCAACCCCCATAACACCCCTTTGATCCGCCACTGAATGATGTTGAACGTTGTTGAATGGTGTTGAATGATGTTGAACGAAATTTGAACATGTTCAAATTTTCGTTCAACACGCGTTCAACAATGTTGAACGATTTCAACAATGTTGAACGATGTTGCATGAAATGTTGAAAGCGTTTGGCCAGGCCTTTAGGCATTATTGTTGGAACTGCAAGAATTATGGGTAAATGTGGAGAGATATAAGTAGCTTTTTAGTGGCGTCATTTCGACGTAGTGCTACTCAAATACCCCCACGATGAGCCCCCACGATGAGCTTTAAGCTCTTGGGGTTAATGTATCAATAAAATATTGTTTAAATAAAAAAAAAATACAGTAAAACCCCGCATATAAGAAGCTGGTTTTTAAGAACCTGTTAGGCTAAGATTGTCCATTTAGACCCCCTTTACATAAGAACCTGTTTTAGCTTAAAATTTGAAAAGCTTCTTATTTTATAACTTACTACTTAGGGATTCAAATCAGATGAAATAAAAAAAATTCCACCAGTTTTGTTTTCTGGATGTTTCATATAGGTAAAAAGGGCATACAACGAATAAAGTAACCAAGAATAGGTTTGTACTGATTTTTTAAGATATTGAAGTCATTTAGACATACTATTATATTCATTTTTTGTATAAATAATAGGCTGTACAAATATTCTTCCAGGAACAACCACATTTTTTTTCTTAAGAAAATAAGAACCTGTTTCAGTATAGTCCGTTTCAGCTTGCTTTTGAAATCCGATACGTATAATTGAAATGAACATTCCGAACTTACATTGCAATGTTGCGAACTATACGTTGCGAGGTAGATACAAATTTAAGTCGGCAATTTGTTTCTGCTTAACCAAGTATCTATATTATATTCTATACAACAAATAATCTTCTTCTCCGTGATTTTACCAAAGGAATTCAATTCAAAGCTTATTAAATTCGAACTTCACGACGAACTTCGCGAACTTCCGTACCAAGTTCCCAACCTTCCAACGAATGTTGACAAACGAATTTCAAAAGCAAGCTGAAACTGACTATAAGAACTTAAATAGCCTAATTTCCCAGTAAGCACCAATTACTATAAGAACCTTTTTAGGCTAACTTGAAAAATACAGGTTCTTATACGCGGGGTTTTATACTGTACTCGTAAAGAGTCCTTTCAAAACATTCTGAAGTTCTAGTGTATAGTGATATGTATACCTATATATATTAAACATTTATTTATTAACTTTACAACCATGAAAGAATGCAAATATACAGGAAATAAAGAGTGCAATACTTGAACATGATTGAAAGAATGATCAACAGGACACGAGTCCCATGTGAAGACCAACCCAACATGTGGTGCCTTTGTCAAAACTTCGGGTGTAATGTAAGTAACAGATCTTTGGCCGTCTCTGTCTGGGGCTCAGAAACACTTTTCTGGGTATTTAAGATTGAAGAACGTTAGTCGGTATACCAAACATCTGTTACTTTGAAGTTTGTTATAAAAATTGGCTCTGCCTTGTTTCCTAACTCTTCCAGTCTCGGTGTTTTGAGTGAAATCAGAGAAAGCATCATTAGCTCGAGAACAATGAAAAACACTCGGCCGTTGATCTCGTCATTTTCATTGTTCTCTCGTCCTTGTTACGAGCAAAACACTAAAAAACACTCGGTCGTCAACGTCGTTAATTCAGCTTACCTCATCGTTCAGTTTTTTTGCACTTGAGCCAACATGAGAGGAATGGAAAAAAAAAGTTTATCCGTTTAAATTGATTAAATATACTTTAAATACTCTTTAGCAAATGAACTTACTTATTTTTTATACATTGTCGCATCAGTTTAGGGCTTAGTAAGGGCAATAAGGGCAAATGCATATTTTCACTGAACTAAACTGAACTGAACTGAACTGAAGTGTGTTTTGTCACTATTAAATTTCGACATGGCAAAAATAGAAGGTCCTGAAGGGTAAAATGGGAACTGGGATTTGTTCATTTTTAGCGCTGGGAATTGGGATTTTCATGTTTTTTTTATCACTGGGAATGGGATTTTTTTAATTGTAACTGGGAATGGGGAAAGAAAATGTTGAGGACGGGACTGGGATTTCAAGATATTTTGTTAATGGGAATGGGATTTCGTAACAAAATACGCTGGGAAAATGGGATCTACACCCCCCCGCCCCCTTCAGGACCCTCAAAATAGAGTACTAGCTGTAGGCTAAAGTTAGTTTGTTTAATTCCTAGAAAGAATGGGCAATGTTTCAAGTACTTTGAGTATTCAATTCCTTTGACGAAAGCTCTCTCTATTTGAACCTACCTATTGCCGCGATCTTGCCAATGATGTCTATAGCCACAGACAATGCAGGGGTGGATCCAGAATTTTTTTTAAAGAGGGGGTTGACACATCTAGGGGGGTCCGGGAGTATGCTCCCCTGGCAAATTTTTGATTTCTGATACCCTGAAATGCTATTTCCTGCATTTTGGGGACAATATTAGGATAAAAAATAGTTATTTTTATACGCTATATTATACACTAAACACAATTTATATATTATAAATAATATAATATACCATTCAAAGAATACATATATAATAGGCCAGGGGGTTGCAACCCCCATAACCCCCTGGATCCGCCACTGCAATAAATGCATGCACTAACTTGTCTCACGGGATCATTTTGTTTAAAGGTGACCGACGTTAGGTATCGTTGACCTTGGTGCTTGATGCTTTCAGTCAGGAAATAAAACTACTTGATTTGGACGTCTGTTTTCTGGAAACGGCTTTACCCGTAGGCCTAGTCATGCAGACTGAGTGAAAAAAATGTGTCGGAAAGGGGTATAGTCGTAGCCTTCTCCGCAGGCAACTTGTTAGACTTGCTCCAAGTCTACCTCCAGCTTGTTGTTTCGAGACAGGCGGCCATGGGAAGAAAACGCGCGAGCGGAAAACCCGCGGAGAACGCGGGTTTTCCGCTCGCGCGTTTTCTTCCCATGGCCGCCTGTCTCGAAACAACAAGAGGCAGACTTGGAGCAAGTCTAGCAACTAGTGTGTCTTCTTAGTTATGTGGGCAAGTGCAACTGATGCATCTGCTTAGTTTATTATGTGGGCACTTGCACTTTTTTCCAGTCAAAAAGAGCTTTCGATTCAGAGCTGTACGAGATTGCAACGCTGATGCCAAATACGCTCGGCCTAATTTGCATCAGCGTTGCGAAAGCTCTTTTTGACTGGAAAAAAGTGCAAGTGCCCACATAATAAACTTAGAAGATACATCAGTTGCCCATATAACTAAGAAGACACATCAGTTGCCTGCGGAGGAGGCTAGGGTAGTCGTATTCCATTCAGCGCCGGATTTAGGACTGTGGAGACCCCTGGGCGATCACTGACCAGCACAATATATCAATGCTATTTCTGAATGTATGCTAAGTTACATAGTCATATTTTTTTGAATAAGATGTAGGTAATTGGACTGACACTAGCGTTATATAATGTAGATGAATAAAATTTGCAAAGAATGCGGTATATGGCCTTAGGCCAAAAAGCGCATGTTGCTGTATTTTTTGTTAACTTGCGAAGGCAACGACGGTTGAAGGCGCAGTGTAAATTTGATACGGGAGTATAGTTAAACAATTATAAGAAAGGATTAAAGATACGTAAGTAATATTCAGTATATATAGTACATGGGACGCAACCCTCTATATATCATCTATATATCATCCATATATATTTTGTCTTGTTTTTGACTCATATTTTGGGCTCTCAAGATTTTTTTCATTTCGACACCTATTTTTTCAACTTTCAAGATATTTTTGTGGAGGCCCCCCCTTAAACATTATTTTGTGGGGGGCCCTAGGCGACCGCCCAGTCCGCCCTGTCCTAAATCCGGCACTGAATGCATTCTGTCCTGAAAGACAGTTTGTGTTACTATCATGACTCATGAGTCTATATGTGTATTATTTGAATTTGAATTTGAATTTGAATGTATCGAATATGATAAAGATTAGAGCTAACAGATTAATGAAATTATAGTAATTAGTATACAAGAAATTAAATATTATTAAATTAGTTAAATTTACAGTATAGATCTTTTGTCAGGTAAAATATAATGCTGGAGTTTTGACAAATAGTAGTTTGAAATTACATTTTTAAAGGTATCAGTTAGGGTAGAAACACTTTTGACATGCTCAGGCAAGGCATTCCAGATGGTAGTAACCCGGTAATAATAAGAATATTTTAAATAATTACGATTGGTATGAAGTAACCTATAATTAAAGGGAGAGAAGTTACGAGTAGTAATATAACTATTTGAACGCTGATGTAAAGAAGGATGATCTAGGTCTACCATGCCTAGTCTTGATTTAAAAAGGAGCACAAGGTCTTTTGATTCTCTTCTATACTCCATGCAGAGGTAGAAGGGATAAATTAGAGTACCAGGGGTTTCCCTATTGGCGAGTAAAATCGTCTGGTCGGGTTAGCCAGAGTAAAATATTAAAGTACGTGCTTGGTATAAGAGAGTTAACCCAGAGGCGCACATTAGGGTGTGTGTGTCTGGGGGGGGGGGGGGACACCCCCCGCCCCAACAATTGAGAGTTGGTGAAAAAGTCGGTTCCGAATTGTCGATCCGACTATACCTTTTCGGTCCGTCTTGACCGTCCGGTGTGATGGTTTAAGTTTTGGGAACTTGATCATGAGGAAATGAGTTTAAGGGGAGATGGTCGTTATCAAATAGACTGATCCAGAGCCTCCAACCATTCCAATTTCCTCGGGTATTTATCCGATTTTGCTTCAAAATCCCGAATCCCGACGCGACCTCGATCGCGATAATGAAGAAAAATCCCGATTTTATAGATCTGGTCTTCAATCGGGTTTTTTCGTATCCCGATAGAGGTCTGTTTCCATATACCTGAGAAAGAACTTGTTAGGGCTGTACTACATAGTGTTGGCTCACGGAAATTCAAAATAACTTTGACAAAGTTTTAAAATATTTAATTTTAAACCTAATTCGTCCGCGTTGATTCATACGAGCATGATAAATTTAATTTGAGTAGGTATATAGTATGTGATTTCTCGAGCTTTAACTCCGCAGGTGTTTTTAATTTATTTGCACCTCCTTATGAAAGAAAGAAGCTGGGAAATAAATGCCTGTAGAGGAGGTAGCTCGGTAAATATGCATGTCAGTTTTCATTTTTTATGGAAAAAAAGCGTAAAATGACAATCCGACCGTGCCTTTTTGACCGAAATATTCGCCTGAGAGTGGTGGAAATGGTGTTTCAGGGCATCCAAATTTCAAAATTTTCTTGAGGGGCGTGTCCCCCAAAGCCCTCTAGATAGATCCTGGTCTGGAAAGGTGCATAGCTTCGATACTACTGATAACAAAGTCGTTTCGAATGTGCGCCCCTGGGTTAACCCTTAGAGTACCAGGTTTCCCTAATTTTATTGACGAGTGAAACCGTACGTTGGCGCTGTGGTTGGCGTTAGCCAGAGTAAAATACTAAAGTAGGCGTGCACTGCTTGGTAGTAAGAAATAGAAAATGGCTGCCTGTGTTTATATAGGCAATTATACAATACCCTGGTTTGCTGGCCATGATCTATTAGAGGACAGACACATGGACACGTCAGATCACGTCAGCTGACTTGTTTTTTTTCCCTTCTTCATGCCGGCCCAAAATCCGGCACGATTTTCGATAAAAACCTTTTAAATTTTTGTATTGTATAAAACAAATAAATTCCATTTTTTCGTTGTCTGTTCAGTTATAGATGCACAGAAGACGTAACAACTTGGTAAGAACATCAGTGACCCACTCGACTGCGTCTCGTGCATGGGCCACTTTTTTGTTCTTACGTGACGTCATCGGTGCATCTGTAACTGAACAGACAACGGCAAAATGGAATCTATTTGTTAAATATAACCTGATGTAAAACACAAGAGTGAATTGAGAGAATTTGAAAGTTTGTGTGAAACATGCAGCGGAGTTTAGGAACTACTGATTAACAACCAAACAGACCAAAAAAAATATATGGCGCTTGAACGTTTTACCGTGATCCTTTGCGAGCCCAAATCAGTTCTGAAAACATTGTTTGATATGTCAACGTGAGTTTAATAGTCTTAATACATAACCGCTTTCTTCTTAGTATCCTTGTAGCTGAGTGAGTTGCTCTGTCCCGTGCTCTGTCTTATGATCTTTCTTCGAGATGTAAAACAATAGACTATTAGCGAGCACGATGACGTACGGTGAATGCTTTGGCAAGTATTTACACTAGCAAAGCATTCTGGTAGTTGTAGTAACCATGGCCTATCGCATTAATCACAGTGCATTGTGCATTGATCAGTGCATTGTGCACACATAGCCTCGACTCCGTTCTTTAGAATTCTGAGTATTCAGTTTTCCTCATTGTTCTGAACTTTTGTCTTTCTTCAGTAGAATTCAAAAGAATGAAGTTAATTGTCTTGAAGCTATACGTGATATTGTAACCTGAGTATCAGGCATTAGTATAAATACACAGGTGATTATAGAAAATCACGCGCGCTGATTGGTCGAGCTACTTCGGATTAATTCTCGATATTCACCTACAGCGTTTATTCAAAATGGCCGCCAGCCAAGTTGTCAATGCGACAGACGAGGAAATTAACAATTTTAAAGAAAATGTTGTTCCTAAAAGTACGAAAATGTGTATTTATACTAAAACAATTATTCACCTCAGGCTCAGTGAATATCGGTGAATAATAACCTCGACTTCGTCTCGGTTATTATACACCGATATTCACCTCGCCTTCGGCGAATAATTGTTAATTATTCTCGTCCTCCGCTAAAAAGCGGTTATTACTTTATGTTTCGCGCACGAATATGCATTAGGGTTAGGGTTAGGGTTAGGATTAGGGTAAGGATTGGGGTTGGGATCAGGGTTAATAGGATTAGGGTGTTTTCAGGGTCAGGGTCAAAGAATAACAAACGTAAGCACCTAAAAAGCAAGTGGGGGCGAGGCAGGCCGCAGGCGGGCGGGCTAGAAGACGTATAATGATGCAAGATCTATAGTTTTTGCTGGGCGCAAAGCATTATGGTAAGACGTACGTGATCTCTAGCGATCTCTAGGCGTGCCGCCAAGTTTTTTGCCGATATGTCAAAAGTGCGCATACGTATGCGGAAAATAATATCAGTAGGCTTGCTGTTATCGTGTCTGTTATCATCTCTCAGTCGTAGCAATGTCAGCACTTGCCAGTCTTTCCAACAAACGTGTTATAAACCGCCTATACAGCTGGAAATCGTCTTGTGGCTAATCTATTAATTATAACACCCCTGTTATTTAATACAACTCATATGCACGGAATGTACACCGCCAACAATTTAATTTCCACGACGAACTTGTAAACATAACTCTATGAATAAGCATAATTTTTAGTTCGCTATTATTGAATATACATATAGTGTATATTCTTGGGTTGGGCCTTCCGTTGTTTTTCTTCAAGTTCGCTGTTTCAATTGTTCTCAAGTTGACCCCATGGCTTTTAATTGGTTGGTTCCCCCTGTTGTTGCTATTATTGAAACTATTTACGTACATTTGTGGGACATTTTTCGCCAAAGGGGAAGGAAATACAAAAAAAATAACAAAAAAAAATCGCGAGAGCAATCGAAATTGACTCTCGCTGAAACATGTCGCCCGGATACTTCTTCGGATCAAATATGTCAAAAAATACTTCTCGACATTCCTTCATATTGTTGATGAAGTACAAGAGAATGAACAAAAATTTAGAGTGACACACTTTCTAATTTTGACGCTAATATCGCAAAACAAAATTCCACAGCGCGCACTATCGAAATATAAAAGTGACGGGTTTTTTCCGCTTGAAATATTTGCGTAAATTGATTAATTAAGTTATACCCGTCGGCGATTTTGACATATTTCCGGTTAAGTCATCAATATGCGGGGGAAATATGAGATCATATTGTTACCAGAGATTGTTCCCCATCGGTACAAACGAAGGAGCGGGGCCAAGCGACCGAGCAGTTCTCTGGGTACAGCTCAAGGCTAGTTTACTTGAGTCAGTTGACGAAAGATGGCTGAGTTAGCTGAGGTATGTGTTGTGTCTTTTGTTATAAAACGTAAACGAAATCTCGACGAAGCTTTTCTCAACTCGATTCCGTTTGTGTTTTAGTTAAAAAGTGATTGCAGCGAACTGAAGGAACTCCTTCAAGTAGCCAAAAGACCACGTGTGAAGGACGTTCTACAGAACGAACTGGCGTCTGTCGATGCCAAAATCGGCGAGATAGAGCGCGAGAAAGCGAAGGACGAAGAGAAACCAATGGCCACCGATGCCAACGATGGCCCTGCTGTCGCCGAAGATCCTGAAACTAAACAGAAAGCGACAGTAAAGCCGTTGAAAGACACCAAAGTTCAGCGAAGCAAGATTAATTCGTATGGTGAGTACGGACGGTTTAAAATCGCCATTCCGATCGACGATTAACTGCCTTTAATATATCATTTCCACCAATTCGTTAGAAATACGCTGGCTTAGCTGAAATTTGTTTAGTGTAGGAAATGGTCGAGTAGACGGACGATTATTTGGATATTTCGTGCACGGCTACTGTCCAGTGTTCCGGAGTGATGACTATATTAAATTATTCGTTTCGTCGAGATCAAGTCGTTCTGATTTTGCCTATTGCGGTCAGATATGCCCGTTTATTAAACCCAAAGTCTAGCTTTAACCAGCCGTGTCTTTGAGAGAACCAGTTGTGAACCCAAGTACAAAATCATCGTGTTTTTGTCGTTGTACGATTTCATGATGTAAAGTGCAAAATTGTTCGAATTAATTCACCAACACTGCGGATTTCGTGTCGTGCGGTTAGACTTCAGTTTGCAGTCTACAACGTTAAAATTAGTTGTTGCTGCTTTGAATTTTTCGTTTCACCAACTCGAAATTTTCACTTTTTACATATTTATACATGACATACAGTTGTACGATTTGAATTCGATCGATCAAGCGAGCTAGCAAAGTCTTTCTCGATATTGTTGTGTTCGTTGCGCCACAAGAATTCTGACTTTGTTACATTTGGCATAAATGCGCCTTGTTCTGTTTGCGTTTTGATTTTGACTTGTGTGAAATTGTTTTATTAGAACATCGTTTTTAGTTTGAATAGAATACGAATAGTTGTAGCTTGAATACTTGCTTTCATCGAGGGGGCAGCAAGGCGTTTCTTTTTCCGTTCAGAAAACGAAACCAATATTAATCTCTCCCGCTGGTGTGCCTCCGTGGTGCTACCTGCCTCGGAAACACCGCAAGACTTCCTTTCATATTTATACTCGCAAATTTTGCGCTTCCTAATAACTCTGCGCTTTTCTAACTTCTCGCACATGGATATGTGGTTGGTTTGTTTGGTCTGAGGAACTTTGAGGGTTTAATAACTGTACGTAGATAGATAAATGAGTCACGGTTTATTTTTGGTTCCCTCACAGCTGTGATTTGAAATTCATTTTATATTGTTTGCGCATTTTTAATAGATCTATATGTAGCCTATTTTTACTGTTTTGCCATAGTTACAGTCTAATGCATTAACCATCATGTGACTTTCTCTCTATTAAAAGCAGGTCAAGAAATAGACCACCATCCCATGGAAAATTAACCTTTTGTCCAACTAATATATGAATTTAGTTTGAAGTGTGTCTGTTGGATCAAATTACTCTCTCTCTGTAATATTTTCAATATATCGAGGTCATACTCGCTAAAAGCCACACTAACAACGACCATTGTTGCTCTGTTAAACAAGCCAGATTAGCTTCCAGTTTATATCACCAGTGGTTAAATTATATATACAGCCCCAATGCAGGATGTCATTTTTGAAGAGGTTCACTTTACAAGCTTTGTGGAGCTGATAGTGATAGATTCTTTCCATAGCCAACACTTCCAGTACTAGGAAATATCTCTTCTTAAGGCCAATTTCTAAATTGATTGCTTTTAGTATAACAGTTAATCCATTATATTCTTAACAGCTGCAACTGATTGAAACAATTCACTAAATTATGTTTCGTTTTTTCCATGATTACCAAGTGTATTAACAATCAATCTTATACTGTAATGGAAGTATATACTCGAAAATGTTATCTCCAAGATTTACAGAGAATTACCTGCAGAAAATTAGAATTTTCAATTGAGCATTCCACATTCCAAACATTTCATTTGGACTGCTGTACAAATTTTGTTTTGCATTCCTCAGATTGTTTGATAAAGTTATACCATCTCAGAAAACAAACATTTGACAAAAGCAAAAAGGAGGGAACTTCCTTTATTGAATATTCCAAGTATTTGGGGTTTTGATTTGGAATATTAAGTGTTGTGTGGAACATTGAATGTTAGGTGTTGTTTGAGCAATAGATTTGCCAGGTGAAAAGTCTATTGTGATAAATAGAAGAGCCCAGTGTACAACTCGAAGGAGATCGGAGGCATTATTTAAAACATTTATTGGAATCTAACAATTTGTTGTATTACTTACAACGTTTTCAGAGGCTAAATTACATTAATATGATCAGAGATGTATTTTGTGCATTTTCATTCAGTTTGCGAAGTATCCCGATCATCGATGATTTTGGGCAGAATGTATTCATCTTCTTCCGATTAGCTGAGTGAAGAACAATATTTTAAGTTACCTGACACTTTTTTGGCAAGAGTTCAGCTTTGCCTTGGCACATGATAAAGCAGTTGCTGCCACATCTGACCCTTATCATTTCCTGTTGATTTTCTGGCTCCATTGATTGGCCAGGAAGTGACTACCCACTTGGGCCATCCTCACCTCCCACACAAAGGTGTGGTTGGTTTAGGCACAAATATTGAAGTCTCCTATATCTCCTTGAAAAACAGAACAAGAAAAAAACAACTCATTCTACTACAGTTTACAAAGATTACTCTATTTTGAACAATTCATGACATTGATTTATGGAATTTGCTCAAAGACAATATATAAAGTGTCATTTCCTCATTCAAATGCCTTTGTGCCCAAACCTGATAGCACTGGATTGAAACAATATGTCTTGCAGTTGGGATTTTGTGTCCCCTGCAATTCTGCATGATCAAAAAATACTTTAATGATTAATTACCAAAGCAAAGACAAAAAAGACAGTCACTTCTTAGATCTTTTGTAAAAGAAATCAGAGAGAGATTATTGATCACCAAATAGGTTGTTGCTTAGACTTACCTATGGCAAAGAGTAATTAAATGTTTGTCTTTTAACCCATTGTGATACCTAATATTGTGAATGCTTTATATTTTGTCAACAATCTAATCTTTAGCTGGCAGTAAGATTCACTATACTAATAATTGCAACACCATGTTGCCATAGCTTTTGATTGTTTAAATGAAATAACATGTTAGCTTGCCAACTAAGTTCTTTTTTTACACGACATACCCTATCTGGGTATATAAATACTTTCCTGTTGAAATAAATATTGACAATATAAAGAAAGAAATGTGTTTGACAGATTTGATCTGTTTAGTGAAAGTATAGAATTCGATAGTTCGGAAGTAGTGAGGGTTTTTCAATACTGTTGTGCTATATTTAGGGTAATTGCATGTTGATTATGATCATGTGATTACAGAGCCTGCAGTAGTAATTTTTCACAATAATTGGCATTTCCCTTTCCATATGCTTCTCGGGTATGGGGTGTACAAATCTACTAGCAGTTAACCTAAATATTTGTTCCGGGAACAAATAAAGGCCTGACATTCAGGTTAACTAGCAGTCCAATCTCTAGACTGAAAAATTTGACCACAGGAAGTTTAATATAATCAATGTTGAACTAATTACTTACAGACTGATACAAATATGTGTCACTATTAAATTTAGTACTGTGCATGCTTCTTACAAAAAACTAGGCTATCTTTTAAAACTTGTACAATTCTGATGATAACTTATTACTGTCACACATCATGCTTTAACTGGAAATAGTCCTTCTTCTACAAAAAAATTTACAGATTTAGATGATGTTTAAGGTCCCACAAACTGGGTTGGTCTCTTAGTTAAGACCTTTCCTAACGGTCATTAAAATTTTTTGTTTTACTTATTTGAGAAATTGTGGTTCACTGCTTACTAAGATTTTAATAGCACTGCTGAAACTTTAGTAAATGAGGTTAATCTAGCTGTGTAGTATTAGACAGACTAATTTTATTATTCATGATTTCTCCTTGGACTATTCGGTATTGATCTAGATGCAGATCACTTACGTTTGCGATATATTGGGACTACTTACTAGGACCACTCTCGTTTAGAAAGTCTAGAAAATTTGTACACCCTTACAGTTGGTGGGGGGGGTTAGTCAATGATGTTAAACACATTTGTTCCTTCCTTCAGACTACTCTCTGAGGAACAGCAGCAAGGAAGGGAGATTCCCTTGTCAGGCGATTGGCTGCTCCTATGTTTGTCGCTGGCAATGTGAGATGAAAGTTCATATGAACAAGCACACAAAGGAACGGCCATTCCTGTGCGACTGGGTAAATTGCGGGAAAAGTTTTGGAGACAAAAGCTCGATGCGCACCCACTACAACGCGGTGCATTTGAAACTGAAGAAATTCAAATGTCACGTCAAGGGCTGCAGCCTGTCGTTCACGTGTGCTAAGAGCCGTAATCGCCACAGCCGCAATGCAAAACTACATGAGAAGCTCTTCAGTGGGCAGTGCTTCAGGGATCAGTACATGTGTGTGAACCACACCAATGTACCGAAAGAGGAGAAGTTGCCAAAAAGGGAAGGCCTTCAAATCGAGGACGACCACCAAATGATCGAAGATAAGCTTCCAGAAAAAGAACAAGTTCCCAGCCCAAGTGCCGACTACGACAAGTTCTATCTGGACCACCCGAAAATGGCAAATCCCATGGGACTGATGTTTATGAATCACCAGAGCATGTTCCCACGTGCTGCCACCGACTACTTTCTGTACAAAGATCTATTCTCCAATGCTCTTATGAAAGAGGTGGGTTACAATATGTATGGGTTGAATTATGGATTTGGTCGAGCTGGTGGTTGCCACGGTCTCTTCATCCCACCCCGGGCCTCAGTGATCAAGGAGAATACATACAAAGTGGGCAAACTTAGTCCACTTACAATTTAAAAAATTATATGGTTAATCCGTATAATGGCTTGTACCAATCGTTCATTAAATGAACATAAATTTAAGTAAGGAAGATTTCTAACAAGTACTAACAAGTAACGTTTATTTTGATCACAAAATGATTCTAACAATTGATGAATTTAATAAATTTCTAATATGAGCCACAGACCAACTGCATAGATGCCAAAAGAATTTGTGGTTTGCATTCGATATTTTTGTGGCCATGCTGTAGGAAATTTGACGTTGAATGCAATGTAAAAATTATTTAAATTTTCTTTATTACTGAGGCGAAATTTTGACGGGAAGTTTTGGAAATTTTTTAACTGCTCTGATTTTTTTTACAAACCTTTGTAATTTATCTCGTTTATTAAATTGTTGTCAATGCTACATTTGATCTTTATAAATCTTCTATATAGCTATTTATGGCTATTGTATTTCACACAGATATTTCCTCCAACATGGCCATAATACGTTTTCTGAATCTTGGGGGAATTTATAATAAATCAGGTTTATTATCAATTCCGTGCCGTCAATTTGAACACAGCATTAACTTTTTTATTTTGAACTGAAAACCAAAAAAAGGAATCCCTGAAAAGAATTGCAGACTAAAATTGAGGTTCTGCCTTGATTATATATCACTGTTGGCATTCATGTAGTTGGTCTGTTTTTAATCCTAGGTGACTAATTCAAATCTAATTTGAAATTAACTTCTAACACTAAGTGATTTTGCAATGAATAGAATAAGGAATAATTCATACTAATAGATTCTAACATCAGATGGTAATTTTTAATACCACTCGACGACTAACAATTTACTTACTTGCTAACACGAACCAAATTTTATACTCCGTAATTTTAACAGTTCGACATTTAAAAACATTTTATAACCTTTAACGTTACACTGGGTTTGTACTCAATCCAGTTATTAACATAAACCTTGATTTAACTAAAATTTTCAGGATAGTGAACTGCCGAGATTTCATGTATAACAAAGTTCTGACGTTTTGAGTCAAAGCACTTTTATGAGTAGCTTCACCTATTGAAATGTCATTACTTCGTTCTGTATAAAATTCTTGGTAGTTCATCATCCTTAAAATTTTCTATACTTTTAAATCAACAGTTTAACATTTAGTTAGAGTTTTTTTTACTATAGTTTTATACCCTCGGTTTCAACTTGCTTTTGAACTTCGCGTTCACATATTTCGGTTTGTCGTAAAGTTGGGACCCTGTTACGTGCATGTAGTTACGAGACAAGTTTCACGAACCATTGCAGCGTGTAACATACTGCGCAATGGCCAAGATCGTTGCGAGACCAGTTGCTACAATCGTTGCGCAAAGTATAACTCGATTCTGTACTTTGCGCAACTTTTCTCAACTTTGCGCAACTTTTCTCAACTTTGCGCAAAGTAACTTTGCTCCATTATCTGATGTCTCGCACGATTTTGGTAATTGCGCAGCATGTTAGGCGCTGTAATGGTTATGTACAACTTGGCTCACTCACTACGCCAATTCGCCGCCTTGCGAGGCAAGTTTCATGGAGAATTGCACCGTACAACAGGGGACTTTATTTCCTTGATACCGGGAAATTGAAATCGTATCAAAAGTTTGAATCGATCATACTGGATTTCAAAAGCGAGTTGCAACGTAGGGTAATTTTGTAGTACTTACATGTAGTCATTTGTAGTATTTTTACTCTTACAAAATAACGCTCTAATATTATTTAATGCTGTTTTAAGGCATTTACATTTTTTTCTACCAAAATTGACCCATATTGGGTAAAAATTATTGTTGGCTCTTTAATACGAGCCCCCGAAAGTTTAATTCGAAATAACACTTTTAACATGTGTGAGTATTAGTCAAGTCGTACCAAGCTATTTCAGTGCTTTTTTTCCCCCCACTTAAATTAACAAAATGTGGTTATCTCGAAACCATCGTGTGATTATGGCCTCATTAATTTGCCATAAATAGTGCGGTACACGTTGAAACACGTTCCAACGGTTTTGTAAAATTGCCAAGTTTTGAAACAATGCAAATACAACAGTATTGAACAATAGTTTCGAGTGATCGGCGAATAAGATTAGTATTCTGTTAACGTTTTTTGAACGCAACTTAAGTTTTTGTTCATGACCCAACGTTTCGACACTCCTGATCTAGTGTCTTAATCAGGGTTGTGAATTAGAAAGGTCTCGTATTTATACTCGAACAGAATCGATTATTAGTATAATATGGGACCTTTCTTCACAACGATCACGCCTGATGAAGAAACTAGATCGAAGTGCGAACGTTGGGTCATGAACAGTAACATTTTAATAAGTTCCGTTCAAAAAACTTTTAAGCCAGAGTAGCGTTAAACTGTGTCGGGTTTTAGCAGCGTTGTTGAGGTATTTGGTTCTTCATAAAGCAATTTCTCTGCTCCTACCGCATTTCTTTAAATAGGGCACTTGTATTTTACCGTACTCGGCACAAATGGTCTAGAGTTAACCACAATTCAAGAGGCCATTTCGCTGACGGGAAGGAACCACTTCTTCCAAGCACATTTGTCGTCGTAGTTTGACGCCATCCGACGTTTTCGTGAATAATTCCATTTTGGCAATCAAAACTAGCTTTAATCGGCACTAAAAATGACTCGGAAGGACTCTCCAGTCTTTCCAAAATACGTCGTCAAATTTTTGAGGCTCCTTTTGAGTTATCCATTTTAGTTCGTAATTCTTAGTCGCAATGCTGTTTTTTTACCTAAAGCGTTGAATTGAGGGCGAAAGCACTGAAATCTCTTGTGTATCTTGAAGTTCTGTTTTTTTGAACTCTAACGTTGAAATGGCTTTGATAGAATATCTCGTATATTTTGTCAAGCCGTTTACTAACTAAGCACTTATTGCTGCTATATAACATAAATAACTTAGCTCTAAGGCCGTTTTAGGTATAGAAGAGTGGACGGGTGAGCAGAATTATATAGATTCTACTTTTGTATCTCTTAAACAATGATTTGTATCCAAAAAAAGATCTGTTTTTGTTCCATATTAGCTCTCGGAAGAGGGTGCGCATATATCCGGTGATTTTCCCTCAATTATAATATATTATCACGCTCATGGCTTGTTGGCGCCATTTGTTTGACGAGGGTAGAAAAGTATTCAAATTACTTCCAAACCGTTTACCATTCGAATACCAGAAGCTTCTGAGAGGGTCCACAATAGATTTGTTAAATCCCCAATCTCGCTCGATATTTGCCAGCTTTCCGGTATCCCCGACAAGTTTGGTTATACATCTTCGATATTTAGAAGTCCCGTTGTTCAATCTCCATATTTTCCGAATCACGACAACAAAAACTTCGTTTAGTTTCCTCACATTTTTTGAAATTCCGAATCTCTTTAATTTTTTCTCTTGTATCCCTGTAAACCTATCATGGACCCTCTCTATAAGCAGTTGGTATCTATATACGTATATGCTAAGACAAAAACGGATCTTTAGATTTTTTTATATGTATGCTTTATTCACGTATATTTTAGATTTTGGCTCTATTTTTATGAAACATTGAAATGATTTAGATAATAGATGGGAAGTTATAACTTTAAAACATTCAAATGTTTAGATTGTAATTAGGAGTAGCATAGATATATTTTACAAAAACATTCAAATGATTAAATTGTGTTTGCGTGGGGAGTAGCCTTACGTTTTACAAGAACATTGAAATAATTGCATGTATATTAAATTGAGGAATAGCCTTTAGATATATTTTACAAAAAAAAGCCCATTAAAATGATTGTAATTGCATGGTTTAAAGTTTAAAGAATTTAGTTTATATATATATAGAATTAACGATGTACCATTTAATAATGGAAAATGATCTAGAACAAGTGTATAGTCGATATGTATATATTCAACCAAGATTTTATCGCGTTTTATCTTTGCGGGAACAATACGATGTCGCGCTTCGAGGCATGTGTTAAATTTCGATATTCACAGGTGACAATTTGAAACTGTAAGAAAAAAAACAACCCTGGAACAATACGGTATTAAATGACCAGGGTCAACCTTTTTGCCTCTTGGCCGACGAACGTTTGTTCCCACAAACATCGCAGATGAGGTTTTGTGATCTCGAATACTGGTGTATATCACCGAATATCGTCGCTGATGTGGTCAAAAGGGCATACGAAACTGTTGTTCGTCTCTGAAGCAGATTTAACTTCGTTTTAAACTTAATTAAAGCCAGCAGGTCGACGCCGTTTGCCTTTTGTATCACCAGGCATGTTGTTTTTATATATATCATTTATATTGACTCGGTGTTTTGACTAGCTACATATGACACTGATTATACCATGACAGCTTATTTTTGTATCAGATTATAGATATATACCTGTAACACGCTTTGAACTTTCCGTGTTTAATTAACTGAACCTTGCACTGTATTTGAAATTAAATCGGTATTTCCAAAAAAGTTGATATTAAACCGATGCGTTGTCTTGTGTTTTACTAGAGTTAAGACCACTGGCTTTGACGGGGTTAATTTGATGGTCAAACTTGTCGATGAGTAAATTATCAATCAGTACAATTGTGTACATCACTATTTTTGTTCTACTTGTACCATTGCCTTTTCATCGAAGCTAGTGGTCCTTTTTTAATGATGAATTCTATTTATAAATGGGGGTGACGGAATTAGTGTTTTCGTGTTAGATAAATAAGGTGTATTCATAGGCGGTTGACCTTGTTGTATAATGCTTGAAGTTTATCAGACCAAACCAACATACCACATCCTGTTTTTATCTCAAGTTCAAAATTAAAGGTGGCAACATGCCAGAGATAGGAAGCTAGATCACGCGCCTGTCAGTAAACAAATTGGCTTTGTTCATAGACTGATAATATATAGCCTTGAGTGGTTGAAGACTAAATCCATGATTGGTGTATGGCAGTTTGAGCACTCTGGTCCTATCTCTCTCTGGATGTGCGCACTACCTATACTATCCCACAACCAGTTGTCACCGGCGATTGCTTGGGTATATATAAGTGATGTTGTCGCATCTAGATTGTTCCAAGCCACACTGATGAGCATTGTTGTGTTTGTAGATTGAACTTTATCATTTTGCATGGATTTAGCCCTCGACCGCTCAAGTGTGTGAGGTGATAATACAACTATCTAGATGTGACAACACTCGAGCAATCGCTGGTGACAGCTGCTTTTGGGACAGTATATGCTCTATATAGGTGGTGCGCACATCGGCATGAAGGTGGTATAGGACCAGTGTGCTCAAACTGCCACAAGGGTAGTGAGCGTTCATTAGCGCTAATGGCACCTAGGCTACACAAACAACACAAGTGAAGGAGCGTAAATAGTTATTTGTTATAAATAGTTATACATGTATGATATATGTATATATTTTCAGCTGTTGGCACGCATGCGTTGCTAAGATATATCGATAAATTCCAAACGCTGGCGTTTCATCGCATGATGGCAGGAGAGCGGCCAATATAAGATAACTTGGTGATACCATCACTAAAAACATCGCAATCCTTTTGTGGGCCTTTTAACGCTATAGAGTTTCAGTTATAAAGAATGTGGACCCGTGGGTTTTGGATAGAGTAATGGTAGAACTGCATATACAGCATCTAAAATGCGGCTTGGAAAAACGTGGTGAGTGGCTGTACTTGACACCACGACAGAATCGCCATTACCTATGTCTGTGATACATAATGATCTATAAAATGACTCGACGAAACGTAGGTTGAAAAGATTGCATTCCTTTTGCCCCGTGGTTTAGAGTTACAAGGATAAACCAACCACTTTGAGCTCTGCGGTTTTAGACCAATGTGCTAGAATAAGATAGCCTCTATAGGTGACCCGTTTGAAGGATCGCGACCAGTTTCCACTCTCAGTACCCACTGACACGTGACTGAAAACACATTCCAATTTCAAGCGCTTTGACCCCATGGCCTTGAGTTGCAACTGATAAACAATTTTATTATATTGGCTTGTGCGGTTTTCGACCAATGGTAGAAAACACGGTACCCACAGGCGACCCGTTTGAAAAAGAGCGACGAGTGTCGTATGACGCAGTGAGACGTGACCTGATAATGAAGGATTAATGGGAGGCGTCCTGATGGAACTGTTGATTGAGACAATAATAGGTAGAAATTGGCGTGGTCAGGACGGGTATGTGGTACCCTGCGAGCAGAGCCTTCTTTTCCTTATTTCGTCGCTGAGAGAGGAAGAAAAGTAGGCTCTGCTGTATTCGTGTTTGGCTTCGTCCAAGATTTAGGACGAAGTAACCCGTTTTAGACCCGTTTAACCGGTTCTCGGTTTGTTTTCTGCTCTGATTGGGACTGGGTTCGAGATTGTAACCAAGCAACTGACACGCATGCGCAATGAAACCAGTCACGAATACAGCAGAGCCTACTTTTCTTCCTCTCTCAGCGAAGAAATAAGGAAAAGAAGGCTCTGCTCGCAGGGTAGGCATGCGGTAGCGGTGGCTGTGATGGTGAAAATGTTAGTAAATGTGGTAATGAAAGTAAGATTTGTATTCGTAGACGTAAGGGCATCTATAATGTTTATGTAAGGGGTAACGGTAGTATATACTTGTGTTAATTGTAAAGCATTTGGCCTGGCTCAATCTCGTCCCCAGAGCCAAATTGCCCGGCCGCGCGGGCTCTGGGGACGAGATTGGACCTTGGCTCTGGGAACAACATGTCCTCCTACCTAGAATTACCAATAATCAGTAAGTGTGAAACGGCCTTGAATTACCAATAATTGGTAATTGTAGGTAATTCTCTGACCCACATGCGGGATGTTAAAACTAAATTGCATATAACTAAAAAAACAGCGTTGTGGTCGGGGTCTGAGAGGTGGGACTATTTTTCCCGGAGGGTTGTGGTTAGGTTTATGGTTTCCAGGGGGGGTTCCTCGGTTGCCACGTTTCGGAAGTGATCCGAACCAGTCTTCCCAAGAACCCAAACCAACTACGCGGCCAAGCTCATGAAACGAAAGGCTTAGAAACTAGGCTACCCAGTCCTTTCGCGGCTTTTCCAAAATATGTCCTCAAATATGTTTTTTTTCCAAAAGCTGGTTAGGGTATAAAAAAGATTGCTAAAATCTTGAAACGCACTGAAGCTTGACGACAAATTTGGAAAAACAAATTTGAGACATATTTTGGAAAAGCCGCGAAAGGACTGGACGGGTCCGTAAAAAGAGGTGATGAGCCTGCGTTCTCCCTGATCTGTGGGGAAAACCAGAGGTCAGGAGGAGTGCAGGCTCTGGATAGAAGGACACGCCAGCCTCATTTCCAGGTACTTATTGTTGCAACACAAAACTGCGTATTGTTCAGATTGGCGGGTCCCCAGAGTGGCAGTAATCCAAACCATACTTCCATTGGCATGTATTAGGGAATTGTTTACTTTTCAGATAACTATCCCGGAGACGTCATTTTTTATGTTTTAATTTTCCCAAAGTTTTTTGAATATAGCTAAACGACGCAAAATAGACGTAGAGTTTACCATGCACATGGAGAGCACGGTTAGCATGAGTTCAAACTTAAGCCCCGTACCCCGTTGTCGAGCTTGGAACCCATGTGAGTAGAATTGTAGTTGATCTCTCCACTCTCCTGGGCTTCGAGGGTTTTTCGCCGGGGGCTTCGAGGGTTTTTCGCCGGGTTCTCCGGTTTTCCTCCCTGTAAAATCACAGTTAATATAATAGTAAAATGAACACCTGGTTAGATATGTGTCGTATGGCGGCTGCCTACTGGCTGCAAGTACTGATGATTAACTCCCAGTCCTTTATTCGGACCTAAACGTGATTTATGTGTAACCAAGATGTCTTATTTGCAATCTCGCTCAATTTTGACCATCCGTTATCCGTATTTCTGTACAAGTATCTCTTGTGTGTTTTATATCTTGTAAAACCGTTATCGTGAAAATTGGTGTGATTTTAGGACAAAAATCGCTAAAAATAGCGTAACATACCCCTGTTGGGTTTTGAGGGTTCGAAACGCTAATGCGTAGCGGTTAATCTGAGATTACGAATCACAGGAATGTCTGTAGAGATGTTTTGTTGGAGTATTATACACTCTGGGAGGTTGAAATATTAAATGAAAGTCTTCACCAAGTGGTTTGGCGATTGATCGACGATGAAAAGTATGGGATTTGGAATGAGGCGACGTAACTTCTAGTCAGTACTTTAGCGTAGTTCAGACACGGCCTCTTGAATTGTTTAAATGGCTTATCTTAGCTTTGCGATGAACGGGTTCATTGGGAAAGAGTACAAACGTCCAGGTTGGAACCTTCAGTGCTAAAATGCGTCGAACAGCTGCACGCGTGTGTAATACATAGTCTAATAGTATACAATAAGTAAGCAATGAAGAGGCTTAGCTCGACGCCCTGAAGCAATATATATCACGACAGACGTGGAATGTGTATGCAGTTGAGTGTATTTAACAATGCGTAGGTAGTTTATTTGTGTACTGTATCATGCCCCCAACAGGAATTTCTAGCCGGCCGAGATTTTCAGTAACGAAATACTCTTAAAACGTTAAAAACCTCCTCAATTTACCACCTTTTAACTTTGCTCTATCTAAAACACTGCCTACGCAGCACTCTATTTTTTGTGTCTCCTCGAATAACCTGGGGGCGCTACAGAGGCTTGCCCTCCGCCCAGTTTTTAAATGGGGGGGACTGAGCCCCGCCCAAAAACCAGGCCAAACACCTTCAGAAGTGTTAAATGCAGGAAATGCCATCTCAGAGATTTTCCGGGTAAGCATGCCCCCAGAGCCCCTTAGGTGGTCCTCGTGCCGTTGACGCCCTATTTTAGCCCCCTCCCCCAAATTCTTATGCCACATGCACTACTTACATACGTGTAACTCGTATACTAACGCGCCGTCAGTTTATTATATTGTTTAAATTTAGTTGAAATTTTTATATATGTTATGCAGTGATGTTTTCCAAATTTTAGAAGTGGGGGAACACTCACTAAAGTCAAATGGGCGTGGCCACTGGTCGTAAAATTAAATGGGCGTGGTTCCTGTCATGAAGGTTATTGGGTGTGTGAAAAGACTACTAAAAGCCTGGCTCAGGCTAGCTGGTTGGCTAACTTGGTTAAACAGACCCGTAGCGAGAGGTCAAGTGCCGGGGGGCGAGCACTGAAGACGTGAGAAACCTCTACGGGGATCCTGGGGCATGCTCCCCCGGAAAATTTTGAAATCTAAAGTCCCTGAAATGACATTTCCTGCATTTTTTTGGGAGGGGGGGGGGGGGGGGGGCGGGGGGGGGGGGGGGGGGGGTTTACAGAATTCTGAAGATTATAAAACGTCATATAAAATACACAAAAGACAACACATTTCAGGACTTTGAATAAATATATAGACATTTTAGAATCTTTGGGTTCTTCTATATTTCTACATTGAAATTCTAAAGAACTGTAGACGAATTCTCTTAAAATGCAATGCTGTTGTGCTTTTTGAACACGTGTAAATACACACAGCATCAGTCAGTAATCTAGTGGGGGAACGCCGTTCCCCCACGTTTCCCCTGAAAAACATCACTGAATGTTATGTTATTGTTGTATTGTATGTAACAGGACCCCACTGAAAAACAGTTCGGTGAGATGGGTATCCTGTACAAGTCTCATTAAATCAACTCATCATAGCCTGTATATATAAGATACAGTTGTTGGTTGGTCTCAGACTCGTCCCCAGTCGTTAAATCGTACGCTGCTTGCTAAACTCGCAAGGGGATCTGGGAAGGGGAGAGAAAAAATAACGACTGGCAGAGGTTACACATTCAAAATGGCAATGCAAAAATTCTAGATGCTGAAGAAAGACCATTTCATCGAACTTTATTGTGCATTTTTGGCTAACAAACTCTCTTGTCGTCAAGAAAATGTAAGGGCGCGCCCACGCTTTTATCCTAGTGAGTCCCTTGTGATCCCACGTTTGATCCTAGCTTAATCTAAAGAAGCGACTGGCGACGAGTCTGGGTTGGTCTAAAAAAAGCTTAGCCACGCCCTATTACGTAATCACAAAGAAATTTACACTCGATTCCCTCAATCATCAAACCAAAGTAATTGAAATGAAGCGTGCGGGTATCTTTCTCTATGCGATATTTTGACAGATTTTAATCTGCAGTTATTTGATTTGATGATCGTAAAAATGGTTGCTCCAGTTGCTAAAGATGTGAGTTTTTACCAATTGACTAACGCATAAAAATTGGCCGACTAAAATCGTAGGGTGTGTGCCAGGCTTTAGATATCAATTCCACAGCTTAACTGAAACAACTTCGTATAAGAAACTTAAGGCCTGGCCAAACGCTTTCAATATTTCATGCATGTTGAACGCATGTTGAACGAAAATTTGAACATGTTCAAATTTCGTTCAACATGCATCATTCAACACCATTCAACAACGTTCAACATCGTTCAACAGGGTGGCCAAACGCTTTTAACATGTTGAATCACGGTTGAATTCAACAATGTTGAACGATGTTGAATGAAATGTTGAAAGCGTTTGGCCAGGCCTTTAGGGAAAGTGACTCGAAAAGGAATTATCGTGTCGACTTGAAATATTCCACAAAGATTTACAAGAACATTGTCTACCAGACGTGTGAAAAGAACAGCTTATGGAATTTTAGAATTTTAGAAAGTTGGATTTGGGGATTCCGGTTACGTCACGTCAGATGGAAAATTAGATCTATTTTTTTTTTATTCCTTATTGTTCAGATGCGATGATTGTGTAAAGGGGTTATGTAACGCTATTTTTAGAAATTTTGACTTCATTTTAGTCACTTCGACCCCCCCCGCCGGGGGATACTCCCATATATCGGCTATACGGGGTGCCGCTCAACAGGGTAGTATTTTTGCCAGCCCTGATCCCGCATCTCAGCGTAATTCCTTGTAAAAATTTGTTTGCGTTTACATGACAAGAGGACCAGCCCTGCTACACGTGTAAAAATCTCGCAAGTTGTTCACGGTTGTCAACAGGCGTGAACAATGTTGTGCTGCTCGCCGTGAACAATGTTGTGCTGCTCGCCGTGAACAAGTTGTCAACAAGTTGTTCACTTATGGTTCGAACAACTTGTTCACGGATAAATCAACAGTCATGAACAAGTTGTTGTAACAGCACATTTTTATAGCCAACAACGTTGTTCGCACATGATACAACATGTTGTAACAGCATGACGAAATAACAACGATGAACAACAGTGTTACAACAATGGTGAACATGGTTGATGTATCAACACGTTCTTCGGTTGTTCCAACATGCATGAACAACGGTTGTTGTTTCATCAAGCTGTAACAACTTGTTGAAACAATGCTGAACAATGTTGTTCATTTATCAATGTTGTTCACATATGTCAACAAGTTGTTACAGCATTGTTCAGGCAACAATGCTATAACAACTTGCGAGATTTTTACGCGTGTATAGGTGAGATCTCGCTATTGACAAAAAACCCGAAATCTCGCCTACACGCGTAAAAATCTCGCAAGCTTTTTTCAACCATGTTCACCATTGTTGTAACATTGTTGTTCATCGTTGTTATTTCGTCATGCTGTTACAACATGTTGTATCATGTGCGAACAACGTTGTTGGCTAGAAAAATGTGCTGTTGGAACAACTTGTTCATGACTGTTGATTTATCCGTGAACAAGTTGTTCGAACCATAAGTGAACAAGTTGTTGACAACTTGTTCACGGCGAGCAGTACAACATTGTTCACGGCGAGCAGCACAACATTGTTCACGCCTGTTGACAACCGTAAACAAGTTGTGCGTTTTTACGCGTTTTTACGAAGCTTAGTGTATACGCGGTAAAGTTTGCCTTTTTTGCTTCTGACTAATATTTTGGTTGTGTTTCAAATTGTGTTTGTTCATGTGTTTGCTATAAATTCAAATCGCGTTTGCGAAAACATGATTTTGGGCTTCGTTGGGAAGTTGCACAAGTCGGTAAACAAGCCAATGCGAGGTAAAATCCAACCCTCTTTGAAGGGATAGCCCTACCTGGAACAGGGTATATAAATTTCGGTTTTAGTCTGGTACAGGGTCTCAGGTTTTTTAAGGATGCCAGGTATTCAGTAGTCTGGTGTGGGGATCGTTTTTCTTTTTTCTATAGCCTGGGATAGGGTACCTTTTTGTCTGGAAATGGGTCAGGGTTTCAGACGCTCAGCGGTACCCCATGCACCCACCCTGAATCCAAGAGAGTACCCCCCTCCCCCCCCACCCACCCCCCCCCCTCCCCCACCCCCCCAGGCTCCGACCACCATTAAACAATTTTTCACTAGTCTCTCCACTGACCTATATATAACAATGAGTCCATTTCGTTTGTTGCTGATGGCAGCTCATCTCTCTTTAAATTCTTGTTTATTATTATAGGTTATTGCCAGGCGGTCGTATTTTTTCTTCCTATAGCATTTTTAACACAAACAAAATTCCTTGAATATTTCATGGCGACAAATTCTTGTAATAGTATAATTAAGTGAGAATTTGTGGTAACACCACCTTTATTATTTCTTCCTTAGTCTCTCGGCCTGTTGACTCACTGCAAATGCCACATCGTGTTGACTCACGTCACATATATATGAACAACTAAAAACCACGCAAGGTCACAATGGCTTAGTTACGTTCTTGCACTTACGTTTATTCTAAAATTAATTAAATTACGTAAAGGGATCGGGATTGTTGACCGAAAAGAGCTAAGCAAGTGCTATTCAATTACTGATCTTCCTGTGAAGTCGTAGGATTTTTTACAATTTTGATAGGTCTAATCTCATTATTCGGATGAAAAAGTGATCAACATGCATATAAGATGATCACGCACATCGAAAATAGTACCCTTCGTTATGTGGTTCGTAATGTGGTTCTGGTCAGAGTGGGTAACTGGTTAGAGCTTCAGTAACCGTTCATTAGAAGGTTGCAGGTTCTATTTCTATCCCTGTCTGAGGCTAAGAAACATTTGCTGAGTATCTGAGCTTGATGAACGTCTACCAACGTCTGTTACATTACATTACATTACACGTTACGTTACGTTACATTACATTACATTTTACATTACGTTACATTGCATTGCATTGCATTGCATTACACATCACATCACATTACATTACATTACATTTTACATTACATTTTACATTACATTGTACATTACACTACATTACTTTGTACATTACATTGTACATTACATTGTACATTACATTGTACATTACATTACATTACATTACATTACATTACACGTTACGTTACGTTACATTACATTACATTTTACATTACGTTACATTACAATACATTACATTGCATTGCATTGCATTACACATCACATTACATTACATTACATTTTACATTACATTTTACATTACATTGTACATTACACTACATTACATTGTACATTACATTACATTACATTACATTTTACATTGCATTACATTACATTGTACATTAGATTACATTGCATTACATTGTACATTACATTACATTTTACATTACATTTTACATTACATTTTACATTACATTTTACATTACATTTTACATTACATTTTACATTACATTACATTACATTACATTACATTACATTACATTACATTACATTACATTACATTTTACATTACATTACATTTTACATTACATTTTACATTACATTACATTACATTACATTACGTTACATTTTACATTACATTACATTTTACATTACGTTACGTTTTACGTTACATTACATTACATTACATTACATTACATTACATTACATTACATTACATTACATTTTACATTACATTACGTTAAGTTACATTACATTACATTTTACATCACATTAGGTTACGTTACATTGCACGTTGCGTTGCGTTATGTTGCGTTGCGTTGCGTTACATCAAGCTCGCACATGTACCACATGTATACATCTTATACCACTCTTAACGTTACTTCAACTACGTTCCATATGCAAACGCTAGGGCTCAGAAGTATTTTCTCAGTCTCTGAGATTGACAAATGTCTGTCACATTACATCTCAAATCATTAATAATTCATGAGGAAAACACAAAGGAAATCAGTACCGTGTGTGTGGTTTGGATATCGGAGGAAGAAATTACATAAATTAAGAAAACTTTCTCCTTGATTTTCTCTTAAAATACTGATTTGTTTGAGATGCTATATCATACACTCGAGTGTGTCGTCAGGATATCCAAACACCTCGAAGTTTGTTCAAAAACCTCGGCTTCGCCTCCGCTTCTATCCTTTTTGGATATTACATCAAGCTTGCACGTGTATATAGTATATCCCGTTCTTACGCCAATAAGCCATTTGCACGATGACGTAAAATAGCGTTGGGTGACTACAACTGCCAGAATGCTTTGCCAGTATCCTCCATTTATCAGCACTAGGATGCTAGCAAAGCATTCTGGTCAATGCCATTCGGACTAGAGCGTCTAACCGGTCGTCAGAAGGTTGCAGGTTTGATCCCTGTCTGGGGCTCAGTCTACCAAACGTATGTTTCATTAAATCAAACTCGGACATGTATCACACTCGCGCATATATCATATACACAAACGCTACCGCTTACCAAGCACATATAACTGGGTATTTGCAACCTTAGCTTTCCTCAGTAGCTCAATGGTTAGGGTGTCTAACCGTTCATTAGAAGGTTGCATATTCGATTCCTGTTTGGGACTCTTATCAAATTCATTAAAAATTCATGAAGAAAATTCAAAAGAAATGAATATTTAATCAATATCTGTAAATCGCATACAGATTCGTCCTGACATAAACTTTTTCCTCAACTTACTTAGCTAAAATCCCTCCAACTTGAAAAATAAATTGAAAACTTGGCTATTTAGATGCATCCATTTGATAATAAGCATTCGCAGCCTATCTGTATCTGATTTACTACGATCAGATACAGATCGTTGCTCATGCTTTATATATTACATAAACATTTTCTGAGTATATTTTGACGGATGTCTGTCACAACACAACAAGCTCCCACATGTGCTGTGTATGTATGTATGTAAGATATCATATATGCACTACTCTTTCTGTATACTACTTGCAAATCTTACTTGCGAATCTCCAATGTCCTTAACACTTTTTCCTTCTTCTCACAGGCTTCGAACAAAAAGCTAAGACCTTCACCATTTATATCGATCTTAAAGGCGTGGGAAGTTTAGCAAAGGATCAAATCCAAGTAGAATTTAGCAAACGTGCATTCAATCTCGTGGTCTCGAATTTGAATGGAAAAACCTATGAGCTGAATCTTCCTAACTTGGGAGGCGACATTAATCCTGAGAGTTCTAAATATAAGGTACGCACAGATAGAATGTGTCTGCTGTGGTTAGTCCTCGCGCATGTCGAGGGTAAGGTTTCTCACTGGTTTCCTTTTTCCTTTTTCCTTTTTCCTTTTTCCTTTTTCCTTTTTCCTTTTTTCCTTTTTCCTTTTTCCGTTTTTTCCTTTTTCCTTTCTCTTTTTCCTCGTAAAATCAACACTTAGACCTTAGGGGATGTTTACATAGAGTTGGTTGGTTGGTTGGTTGTTGATTGGTCGGTCGATCGATTGTTTGTTTGTTTGGTTGGTTTGGTTGGTTGGTTGGTTGGTTGGTTGGTTGGTTGGTTGGTAGGTTGGTGTGTTGGTTGGTTGGTTGGTTGGTTGGTTTGGTTGGTTGGTTGGTTGGTTGGTTTGGTTGGTTGGTTGGTTGGTTGGTTGGTTGGTTGGTTGGTTGGTTGGTTGGTTGGTTGGTTGGTTGGTTGGTTGGTTGGTAGGTTGGTTTGTTGGTTGGTTTGTTTGTTGGAGGGTTGGTTGCTTTGTTGGTTGGTTGGTTGGTTAGTTGGTCGGAGGGTTAATTGGTTGGGTTGGTTGGTTGGTTGGTTGGTTGGTTGGTTGGTTGGTTGGTTGGTTGGTTGATTGGTCGGTGGGTTGGTTTGGTTTGGTTGGTTGGTTGGTTGGTTGGTTGGTTGGTTGGTTGGTCGGTGGGTTGGGTTGGGTGGGTTGGGTTGGGTTGGGTTGGTTGAGTTGAGTTGGTTAGGTGTGGGTAGGTGGGTGGGTTGGATGGTGGTTAAGTGGTTGGTGGTTGGTTGGTTGATCAGTTAATCGGTTGGTTGGTCCATCAATCAATCAATCAACCAACCATTGAACCTACCAACCAACCAATTCGACACGGCAGAAGTGTGGCGTTTGAAACGGGCCTTATTCACCTAATTCATTGACCATTTTCGTTTACTGCAGGTGAAACCTGACAAGATCACGGTGATATTGAAGAAACTAAAAGAAGGAGACTGGTCTGCACTTACCGAGAATGAAGCGAAAGGGAAAAAGCAGAAAGAGAAAGAGCAAGAGCAAGAAGCAATTAGGTATTAAAAGGTTTTATTATATGGCACGGATTACTTCCGGTAAAATCACGCGCTGTGATTGGTTGCTGACGGGGCGAGATTTCTCCGTAATGCCCACGGGCATTATGAAAATTGTTAATGCCCTACGATTGGAAACACAAAAAATCCTAATAAGAAACTTTATTGCCGAAAAACGGCGAAAATAGATGAAATAGACGACGATGAACATTATAAAAATAAATTCTAGTATCCAGACGAGAAAAAAAACAGCAGAAAATAACGCTAGTTCGGTGTTTTGACGAAGTTAAAGGAAGCGAAGACCAAGAAATACAAGATTGTTTTTGAAATAAAAAGTGCCATATAATAAACTACTTAATAACCTCGACCGTTCGGTCTTTTCGGTAAAATATTAAACCTCGGCCTTGAACGTATTAACCTCGCTATCGCTCGGTCAATACAGCAAGACCTCGGTTTAATATTTTACCGTAAAGACCTCACTCTCGGTTATTAAATAGTTATTCCAGATAGAAATGTATTAAAGGTTTGGCCAACTTCAGATTATTTTGCCCGGCCAACATTTTTCTCTATTTTTCCTTTCTTACATTATTTTTTCCTTTCACTTTTTTCTTTACTTTTCGTCCCATTTCTCTTCCTCTTTTTTTCCCCATTTCCTTCTCTTTTTTTCCCCATTTCTTCTTTTCTGTAGTCTTTTCTCTCTCACTCGCTTTCACTATTCTTTAGTTCCACTTTCCTTCTCTCCTTTTTTCTCTTTCATTAACTTGTTCTTTTTCTCACTCTTCCTATCTTCTATCTTTTCTCTCTCCCACTCTTTCTCTCCTTTACTCGTTCTTTCTTCCACTTTTCCT